>CM054063.1:333028420-333547916 GCA_028641055.1 Alopecurus myosuroides | reverse complement strand
CAGGCAATAGCGCCATAAAATATCCTTGATGCTCGTGATACACACGTCTGTTGGGAGACCCCAAGAGAGGGTGTGATGAGCACAGCAGTAGGTATTTTCCCTTAGTTAGGAACCAAGGTTATCCATCCAGTAGGAGAAAGAGGACCTTCGGAAGTTTGATGCCACTGACGGTAGTGCTGTCGCTTCACCGGTGTCAGCAACAACGTGGAACCTGTACACAACACAACCAAAATACTTTGCCCCAAAGGTACAGTGAGGTTGTTAATCTCACCGATATTGCTGAAAACAAAGATTAGACATATAGTGTGAAAATGGTGTGTGCTTGCAGTAAGAGAAGAAAGCAGGAAATTGTTGTGGTTTGTTTAACAGTGTGGCAAAATGGACCGGGGTTTATAGTTTCACTAGTGGTGTCTCTCCATAAAAGATAGCATGCTGTGTGAACAAATTACAGCTGGGCAATTGACAAATAGAGGTTGCACCGTAGTGCACAATATAACATGAAAATTACTTTGATATTTAGTGCGGGCATTACAACAAGATACATAGACCGACATCCATCTGCATCTATGACTAATAATCCACCCTCGGGTTATCATCCGAACCCCCTGAGGTATTAAGTTGCAAGCAACAGATAATTGCATTAAACAAAGTGTGTAATGTAAGCAATGATTATGCACGCGGGCACTCTCACCGTTGTTTTCCCTAATGGCAACCGCACATCCTCCCCCTTGACGTTTTTGTCACTCGAGCAAGGCAACAAGGAGGCATGAACCCACTATCAAGCATAAATACTCCCTCTTGGAGTGACTAGCAACTACTTGGCCAGAGAAACCACTAGCACCGGAAAGCATGCAACATCACAAATAACATATGCAATAAAGACTATAATCAACTTGGCATAAGGTCAATATTCATCGTATCCTAGCAAACACATCATATAGAATTACATAAGATCAATCTCGATCATGATAGGCAGCTCACGAGATATAAACATGGAGGCATATGAGGAGGAGACAACCATCTAGCTACAGCTATGAACTCGTAGTCCGGGGATGAACTACTCACGCATCACTCCGGAGGCAGGCACGGTGATGTAGAAGCCTCCGGTGATGATTTTCTCTCCGACAGGGTGCTGAAAAACTGCTCCAGAACCCTCCTGATGTTGGGTTGACGGTGACGGCGGCTGCGGAACTTTTTCGGGGATTTTGTTTAGGTGCTTAGGGTTTTCCATCCGGCGGGCTAAAATAGGCGAAAAGGCAAAGGCGGTGGAGGTCTAGGGGCCCCACACCTATAGGTGGCGCGGCCAGGGACCCGCACCAACCTATAGTGTGGGCCCCCTGTTGCCCCTCTTCGACTCCTCTTCGGTCTTCTGGTTGCTTCTGGGGAATATAGGACTTCCGGGCTTCAAAAACTTTCCAATTCCGAGAATATTTCCAGAACAACTTTTCTGAAACTAAAAATAGCAGAAAACAGGGAACTGGCTCTGTGGCATCATGTCAATAGGTTAGTCCGGAAAATCGATAATAATAACATAAATAAGGGAGAAAACAAGTAGCAATCGGCAAAATATGATCATGGAGCATCAGAAATTAGGGATACGTTTATCACGTATCAGTTGCCGGTTTGAAATATTAATGAGAAGTTTCATCATTTACTTTCTATGCATATTATTTCAGTTTTCATCTTCTGTCATATGGTTGAGCTTGCCATTATTATTTGGTATCACTCTAGAGATCATCAAGTTAATCTAGTTCGTTTTGGCAAACTTAGCTTGGGTTAGGAGAAATAATAATTTGAGTTGCTAGTATAAGAAAGAGGAATTTGTCTATTAGCTCATAAACTTAGTATTCACAAGTTAACATCGCTTGTGCTTTCAATTAAGATTGCATGATTGGATTCATCAAAAGTATATTTGTTTGTTTTCCTTCAACTCTTACGCTTGCTACCTAGCCTTGCTATCCAAAAACCCTATACTGAGAGGGAATGCTTCTCGTGCATCCAAACCTTAAACCCCAAAACCTTTCCCATTGTGTCCACCATACCTACCTACATGTGGTATTTCACCGCCACTCCAAGTAAATTGCTCATGTGCTACCTTTAAAACTTTAAAATTACTCATGTTTTGTGTTCCTGTTTTAGCTCATGAGGACGCAAATAGAGAATCTTTATCTCACTTGTTGATTGGACTCACACACCTAGACTAATAGCTTCACCCGCTTATACAAATGCTAGAAGAGCTAGCAGCGGCGTTCCCAGCCCCAAATAATAATTCAAATTCTCTTCACTCTTTTTGCCCCTGATTTATCAGTCAAAACATAATTGTGTAATCAAAAGAGAAAGAGGGATGACCTTCTATACCAGTTGTTTCCTTCTATGTGAGCCGCTCTTGTGAGCCTAGTTGGCTCGTGACGTACTGTATTTTCTGTTTTTCATTCGTCGACATAAATATACACCTCTCAAAATTTAGACACTCCTCCACGGTTTGTGATTGTTGGCAGGCACCCGAGGATTCAGTTAGCTATGGTTTGTGTAATATGGATTGGAGGAGTGTCATGCATTTTATACCTATGTTTATTAAAATAAAATCTCTAGCACATGAGTGGTCAATGCTTCCCTTTGCGAAGGGGCTATCTTTTACATTTATGTTGATTCAGTAAACCCATTTCCTTCTGTCTGCAGCAAGCATTTGAGTTGTTGTGTTCTCATCATCTATATGTTGATTTATTCAATCATGTTTTTCATCCTTCTTTGTTTAGCACATGCTTTATTATCTGAATGAATATTACTTTGAAAGCTATGAATCACTGTAAAAGAGTTGTTATAATTAAACATGTTAAGCCCTACACTATAAACCCTATTATGAAGACTTCACCTAAGATAAGTATAATTTCATTAAATGTTCTCTGACCAAGAATGAAGTTTGCCATTACCAATTTTGATTCTCTCTTTTGCATCTTTGTTTGTGACTCTCTTTACTTGTTTCAAGTTAAGTTATATGGGAGGAAGTTGTTGTCTATAATGATTGGTGCATAGATAGATGTGATGCTTCTTGTCCGTATTTTATTTATCGACTCTTCACTCCATAAACATGTGGTCATGTTTTCTGAGTTCAGTTTCGCTTGGGGACAAGCGAGGTCTAAGCTTGGGGGAGTTGATATGTCCATTTTGCATTACTATTTTATATCATATTTTTCTGTTATTCATCGATATATTTCATGTTATGATGCATCTTTTTTGTTATTTTATCTTATTTCGCATGTTTTATCATTTTTGGAGAATAAACACCGGGACCAGAAATCTGATGGAAAAAAGCACCGTCGAGATACCATATTTTAGAAGATCATAAGAAGAAAGGGGACATCTGAGGGTTACGAAAAGCTTAGACGAGGAACCCAGCCAGAAGGAGAGACAGAGGGGGCCACCAGGGGCCCACACCTTGGGGTGGCGCCCCCTGCCCGTGCCACCTAGGGGTGTGGCCACCCTGGCCCACCTCTGGGGGTCATCTTTGGCCTGCCTGACCCCGAGGGAACCCTAAGCGTCATTCCATCCTCGAAGAATTATTCCTCCGCCGCCACGGGGCGGAAAACACCCGAGAGAGAAAAGCTCTCTGGCAGGGAGAAATCTGCCGGGAAAATTCCTCTCCAGAGAGGGGAAATTACCGCCATCGTCACCGTCATCACTCCGGGCATCATCAAGATCGTCATCATCATCATCATCATCACCACCACCACCATCACCCTCATCATCCACCTTAATCCCGTTGTAACAATTAGGGGCCTCTAACGTTGTTTTGCATTAGATCTCTCTCCCGGTGTGGATTACTTGTTAGTAGTTGATGCTTGTGAGATTTATCGGTGTTTTCACTTTATGACCAGATTGTTATCATCCATTGTATCACCTCTGATCATGATCTATATGATGTGTTGTGAGTAGTTCGTGTTGTTCATGAGGATATGGGAGAAGTCAAGTTGTTAGTAGTGAAGTAATGTTGAATAATATTTAATGTTTGATATTTAAGTTGTGGTGTTATTCTTCTAGTGGTGTCATGTGAACGTCGACTACATGATACTTCACCATTTATGGGCCTAGGGGAATGCATCGTGTATTTGGCTACTAATTGTGGGGTTGCCGGAGTGACAGAAACCTAAACCCCCTTTAGGAAACCATTACACGAGGGAGCGTAGGATCCCGGAGTTTAAAGCTGTGGTTAGATTTATTTCTTAATTAATTTCTTGTAGTTGCGGATGCTTGCAACGGGTATAATCACAAGTATGTATTATTATTGGATGGGACGGTACATTAGCATAGGTTGACCCACACAACACTTATCAAAACACCTAACATTATTCAGCTGCATGGAACAAAATCACTTGACAGAAACCTCCCGTGTGTCCTCGAGAACGTTTGTTAATCATAAGTAAAATCACCGGCTTGTCCTTTGCTAAAGAAAGGATTGGGCCACTTGCTGCAATTATTATTACTGCATTTTATTTACTCGCACTTTATTTATCTCCAATATCAAAAACCCATATAAATCTATTTTCTAGTATTTACAGTTATTCCTTCGTCGAAACTGCTTGTCAACACCTTCTGCTCCTCGTTGGGTTCGACACTCTTATTTATCAAAAGTACTACGATACACCCCCTATACATGTGGGTCACCAGTACATCACCTAAATATGTTGTTGGTATGCAAACCAATTATTGGCGCTATATATGAGTTAGATGTGTGCTAGGTGGTGAATTGAGTAGTTCAAAACCGTACATAAATAATTTGAATATATTGTTTTGACATAACAAAAAAATGTCGACTACATAACATCTCCTCCTACATTTGATAAACCTTGTTGAAAATATAATGTTCAAAATATTAGCCAAATGCAGGTAAAAAAAACACGGATGGTGCTAAATTCAATTATGATAACCGACCGATCATTTGATGTTTTGCCTTTTTAGATCAATGTTTTCTTATTCATTCAGACGACTATTCACAGTTGACAAGGTCCTAGACTCCCATGTGGAATCAGTAGAAAGTGTTATTTAACCCTTACATATGCTAGCAATTTGAAAAAATTGTTTGCAAACTATTACAAAATATTATTTGTGTCACTAAGTTCTTCCTAATGTTAATGCATGGTAACTTTATATGCATCATATCGTTCTCCCTCACGAGAACATAGTTTTTTGGAGCATATACTGGCTGCAGTGAACATGAGTTCGAGCTGCGTTTCATCTACCACTTTGACGACGAAGGGTCTCGGTGACGGACGTGTGCATGACGATGGTGTTGTTTGGCGTCCTAGCGGCGTTGATAGTAAGCCTGACAAGGGCACTGCGTTAATCCCTCCCAAAGATGGGTTGGTGGGAAATAACGACAGTGGTTTCTGAGCACGCTCATCTAGTGCATGTTAAGGGTGTACCAGACCGGTTTGTTCTCCCATCTCGCTGTTGAGCACCTCTGTTAAGGCCTCCGGTTTTTCATGATGTGTATTGATGAGTGAGGTCTGCACACATGGCTCCGAGACCCTCCCTCATGTAAAGTGTGTATGTGTTGCGATCGATGTCGCCAGGAAGGAAGCTTGCGGTTGATCGATGTTTTTCTATGTAAGACTTTGTGGTATTTTGTATAATACTATCCAAAAAGAACATCAACGTGTATAGTAATGGTGGGGCCGCACCATTACTTGCTTGCGCCCATCTGCCAGCACTTGTGTAAAGTTGATGGACCTTTCTTCCGGCTGTTGTGATTAATCCAACAAGACGCCTTGTGTCAAGTTGTCCCATGCGTAGTGGGAGAGGTAAAGAAATAATTACTACTGGACCAAAAAAAATACACTTGGATTTGTGCTGACATGATTTAAATGTTTGTGTTTACCTCACCTAAATATGTTGTCGGCACGCAAAACATTTATTGGCGCTATATTTAAGTTTGATTTGTGCTAGGTGGTGAATCGCGTAGTTCAAAACCGTACGTAGAGAATTTGATTGTATTCTTTTGACATAACAAAAAAAACACATAACATCAAGTCCTGCGTTTGATAAACCTGGTTGAAAATCTAATGTTCAGAAAAATTAGCCATATGCAGGTAAAAAATACGGATGGTGCTAAATTCGATTAAGATAATCGGCTGATCATCGGCTGTTTTTCCTTTTTAGATCAATGTTTTCTTATTCATTCAGACGACTATTCACAGTTGACAAGGTCCTAGTCTCCCATGTGTAGTTAGTAGAAAATGTCATTTAACCCTTACATATGCTAGCAATTTGGAAAAATTGTTTGCAAACTATTAACAAAATGTTATTTGTGGCGCTATGTTCCTCCTAATATTGATGCATGGTAACTTTCTATGCATCATATCGTTCTACCACCCGAGAATATAATTTTTTGGAGCATATACTGGCTGCAGGGAACATGAGTGTTGACGACGAAGGGTCTCGGTGATGGACGATTGCATGATGGTGGTGTTGTTTTGCGTCATGGCGACGTTGACAGTAAGCCTGACAAAGGCAATGCATTATTCGCTCCCAAAGATGGGTTGGTGGAAAATGACCACGGTGGCTTCTGACCACGCGCATCTAGTGCACCTTAAGGGTGTACTTGACCGGTGTGTTCTCCCATCTCGTCGTTGAGCGGCTTTATTAACGCCTCCGGTTTTTTATGATATGCGTTGGTGTGTGAGGTCCGGGCACATGGCTTCAAAACCCTCCCTCGTCATCAAGTGTGTAGGTGTTGCAACCGATGTCTCCGGGAAAGAGGCTTGCGGTTCATCGATATTTTTCTATGTAAAACATTGTGATATTTTGTATGATACTATCCAAAGAGAACATCAACGTGTAGAGTAATGGAGGGGCCACACCATTACTTGCTTGAACCCTTCTGCCAACACTTGAGGAAAGTTGATGGACCTTTCTTCTGGATGTTGTGTTTAATCCACCTAGGTGTCCTGCGTTGAGGGGTCCTACGTTGAGTTGGAGAAGTAAAGAAATTATGACTAGTCGACCAAAAAAAATACACTTGGATTTGACCATACATGATTTAAATGTTTGTGGGTACATCACCTAAATATGTTGTTGGTACGCAAGTCAATTATTGGCGCTATATATGACTTAGATGTGAGTTAGGTGGTGAATCGAGAAGTGAAAACCTTACATAGAGAATTTGAATATATTTTTGCGGCATAACAAAAATGTCGACCACATAATGTCTCGTCCTGTGTTTGATAGACTTCGTTCAAAATATTATGTTTATAACAATTAGCCAAAGGCTGGAAAAAAAACATGGGTGGTGTTAAATGCGATTATGATAACCGACCAATCATTGGCTGTTTTGCTTTTTTAATCAAGTTTCTCTTATTCATTCAGACCACTATTCACGGTTAACGAGGTTCTGGACTACCATGTGGAATTGTAGAGAGTGTCATTTAAGCCATACATATGCTAGCAATTTGAAAAAATGTAGTTTGCAAGCTATTTACAAAATATCATTTGTGTCACTAAATTCTTCCTATTATTAATACATGGTACATTTAAATTCATGCATATCGTTCTCCTTCCCGATGGCTTGGTTTTATGCATCATATACTGTCCGGATGGAACATGAGGTGGAGCTGCATTTCATCTACCACGTCGACGACGACGGGTCTCGATGACGGACATTTGTAGGACGGTGGTGTTGTGTGGCATCATTGCACTAGCGACAACAAACCTGACATGTGTTGATCCCTCGGAAACATGAGTTCGTGGAAGAAGACGGCGGTAGCTTCTAAAGAATGCTCATGAAGTGCATGGTGTGGGATTTCTAGACCAGTTTTTTTTTGTTGTCTCGCCGTTAGGCGGCTTTGTTGAAGCCTCATAATTTTGTTGGCGTGCACTGGTGTGTGAGGTTTGGGCACATGTCTCCGAGGCCCAGCCTCATCATCAAGTGTGTAATTATTGCGACCGATGTCACTATGAAGTTAGCTTGCGGTTGATCGATGTATTTCTGTATAAGGCTTTGCCGTATTTTTATAATAGCCAAAGAGAACAGCAACGTGTAGTGTAATGGAGGGGCCGCACCATTACTTACTCGCACCCGACTACCAGCACTAGAGTAAAGTTAATGGACCTTTCTCCTGGTTGTTGTGATTATGCCACCTAGGGGTCCTGTGTTGAGTGGTAGCAGTAAAGAAATAATTACTGATTGACCAAAAATTACACTTGGATGTGACCATACATGATTTAAGATGTTTGTGGGGACATCACCTAAATGTGTTGCCGGTAGGCAGGCCAATTATTGGCTCTATATATGAGTTAGATGAGTTTTATGCGGTGAATCTAATAGTTAAAACCCTTATATAGAGTATTTGACGACCATGCATGTGTGGCTAAAAAATTACGATGGTGTGCGGACATTTTTTGTAAATTTTTCGGATATATTGTTCTGATGTAACAAAAAAATGTCGACTACATAACGTCTCATCCTGCGCTTGATAAACCTTCACTGGTAGAAAATAGGCGTATAGTTCCGGTTCGCCAGGGCCAGTAGTCCCGGCCACGCAACCGGGACTAGCTTGGCGCGACTAAAGACCCCCCACCTATAGTCGCGCCGCTTACGACCCGCGGCTAAAGGCCCGGCCACGTGGGCGGGTGGCGGAGCCGGGGGTGGGAGGACCTTTAGTCCCGGTTGGCCACATGAACCGGGACTAAACTTTATTTCGTTTATTTCCTTAATTCATTTTGGTTTCTAATTATTTTTCACACCAATTTTTCTCTCCCTTTTTTTCTCTCCCTTTTTTTTTCTGAATTTGTAATATTTGCTTAGTGTCTAACTACAATTATCTCTAGTCAAATTACTTACTCGTGGTCAAACTTCCCGCTCGGTCACCCATCCTCCCACTACTCTAGCACTAGCACGCTTAACTTCCGAGTTACATCCCATCCCGCATCCAAGTGTTTCGCACGCATGTATGTGATAGTAGTATCATATCAATCTTATTAACATGTTGGTCGATGCCACATTTCTTTATTGTTTGAATTTCAAATAAATTTTTTAATAAACAAAAGTAATGATGTAATTAATAATTTTGAATAAATAAATAAACATTAAGTTTTTAATTTTTATTATTTCTAAAAATACTATTAATATATCAAAATATTCAGAAAATAAAACTAATTCATTTTTAAATCTTAAAAAATACATATAATATATCTAAAAATTAAGAAAAATAATACTAGTTCATTTTAAAATCTTAAAAATACAAATAATATATCAAAAATTTAAGAAAAATAATACTAATTCATTTTAAAATCTTAAAAATACAAATAATATATCAAAAAATTAAGAAAAATAATACTAATTCATTTTAAAATCTTAAAAATACAAATAATATATCAAAAAATTAAGAAAAATAATACTAATTCATTTTAAAATCTTAAAAATACAAATAATATATTAAAAAATTAAGAAAAATAATACTAATTCATTTTAAAATCTTAAAAATACAAAAAATATATCAAAAAATTCAGAAAATAAAACTAATTAATTACTTTATGTCTTAATCAATCTTGTGCAGTCATTTACTTGACTATACATATTCATGGCTCCTTCCTTTTTAGATGCTACTTTAGAATCTATTCATGATGCTACTGTAGATTTTCATTTTTAGATCATGGGTCTTAGTTCTAGTATTGACTAGATATATGTTTTCCTGGCTTGGATTAATTTTTGGTGAACAGATATATAGAAACTGTAGTTTTTCTGTTTTGTTTTCTTCATGTGTTTTTGTTTGTTTGTTTTGAAATGTGTGTTTCACATAATATAGAAATAGTATAGCTAGGAATTAATATAGAAATAATATCCATTACACTTTGCAACTCTTTGCAAATTTTTCTAAGTCATTTAACTTTGCAAAAATAGTTTTATGAACAACAAAAGACAAGTGAATAGAACACAATCATATCACATTCATAACATAGAGTCTTACGATCACACATAACACAAACATAAGTCTCACAATACAAGCTATGCTTCAAGAGCTACATACTAATTAAGATATCCATTACATACTAAGATATCCATTACATGCATATATCGAACGCATACATCTATAGCTTCGTCGAGTAGATGCGGAACAACTCGTATGAAATGTATGCATCTATGGCTGCATACTTGACGTTGGTCCAGTCCAGTGGGGTCTTCCCCCAATACCTATGATTCTTGGAGGGGAAACGAGACTTCATGGTATCGTAGCCATCGTGGATGAAGGCAGTTGCCATGGGAGCCATCCCGGTCTTGGGCCCGTTCAAATCATCAAAATGGATAAGATCCTGAAGATCAATGTAGTGATCTTCAGGTATCACAATACCCAGGCGCATCAACTTCTGACGGTCTTGCGTGATGTCAACGCTGCAGAAGTCATACCCCTTGTTGACAAGAAAATCAACAAGTGCCGGAGAATGCTTTGAACTACTGCAACAACAAAAATTTGATACGTGTTAGATATGTTGCAACACATGTATTCTTCAGATGCAACAAACAAATCGAAGATGCAAGATTGTACGTGTGCGTTACCTTGACCATTGGAAGACCAATACGGCCTCCTTTAACGCAATCTGGATGACGACAACATCCCGTTGATCCGCCGTATACTCAAGATCAAGCCCGAAGAACCGGTGTTCATCGGGAGAGGAGAAATAGAGTTCGGTCAAATGCGCAAGACAACCGGGGATCCTCTCGCAATTGTTGGTGCAGCACACGTCCAGACTTTTGCCGCATGGTGTGGGCACTTCATATCTATTCCAAACTTCAGCCATGGTGCTTGGTGGAGGAAGATCGAAGAGAGGGAAGAGAAGAGAAGAGAGAAGAAGAAACAGAGACTCGGGTGCGCACTGTAGCAATGGCGCCCTTCTGCCTCTCGCTCGCGAAATAAACCGCCGCGCGGGAGGCGAGCAGTTTGTATCTTTAGTCCCGGGTGGCCAGGACAACCGGGACTAAAGGCAGGGAGGCCAGCGGCCGGGAACCATTAGTCGCAGGTGGCGACGCCAACCGGAATTAAAGCCCTCCACGCGCCTCCACGCGTTTCCCAACCCACGAGGCATGACCCTCGGTCGCGGGTCTTCTCGCGACCCGGGACTAAAACCCCTTTAGTCACGGGGCGCGACGTTTGGGGACTAATGGGGGCGTATGGAAGGCCTTTTTTCTACCAGTGCTTGTGGAAAATCATAGGTTCACAAAAAATAGCCAACCCCCGATAGAAAACACAGATGGTGTTAAATGGGATTATGATAGCCGACCAATTATCGGCTGTTTTGCTTCTTTTTTTTACAACAAGGTTGGCTTATTGATTTAGGCAAATATTCACGGTTGACACGTTCTTAGATTCCCATGTGAATTAGTAGAGAGTTTCACTTAAACCTTACCTAGGCTAGTAAATTGAAAAAGTGTGTTTGCAAGATATTTACAAAATATCATTTGTGACACTAAATTTATCCTGTTAATAATACAAGGTAATATATACGCATGCATATGGTTCTCCCTCCTGAGGGCATCGTATTTTGCATCATAGACTGACTGGAATGAACATGAGGTGGAACTCCATTTCATCAACCGTTTGGCGTCAGGGCGGTGGCGATGGCAGGCCAACCACTACGGGACGCGCCGGATACGCCGACGGTGGGCCCCCGTCGGCGTAGGTCACTTCCCCGTCGGCGTATCACCGTCGGTGTCTATGTCCATCGGCGAAGCGGCTTCCCCGTCGGCGTATCCCGTTTAGGCCGACGGGGAGCCCCGTCGGCGTATAGGCACGCAATTATTTTAAATTTTTTTCTTTCTTCTGCATATTTTTTATTTCACTTGTTTAACCACTTAATCACACTATAGTCACATTTATCTATATTTTTAACAATTTTTCATTTTAATCTAAATTACTCGTTTCTACTAACACTTCCCGATCGGTCAACCATCATGAGATTGCTCCAGCCCGAGCACGCTTAACTTTGTAGTTCCTTCCCTGTTATCTACCTAGAAACAACGGATATGTTGTTGACAATATTATCCAATCAATCCTGTTAACCTTAACCCTTGGACCATCATGTCACACTCTTTTATTTTGTGAATTTAAATAATTATTTAAATAAAATATAATAACTAATAATAAATTTGAATTCAAATAATCTTGAATTTAAATAATAATTAACATTTTTGCCTTTTCTATTTAATATTGAATAATTCATATCTATAAATCCGTAAATCGAAATTTGGCAAATAATATGTCTATATCGATTAGAAAAATGAGAGAAATTCAAATATGACATCCATATAATATTTTCCATCATATAGAATACTTTTTTCTTTTCATTGAAGCAAAAAACCATTTTCTATTTTCCGAGTGTAAAAAATGGGTTTTTTTGTGAAGGACCTACCATAAATATGTTGCAAAACTTGAGAGCTATAATTTTTGAAAATACTAGACCATGTTAGATGCACAAATAACCAATTTGTTTCATATGAAAAGGTTTCTATCCACCTCTTTTGAAAAACACAAGTTTCTGCCGATTCCGCAGGAAACTGGTCAAATTTGAACTACATGTACCTCATTGTTTGCTCATGATTTTTTGCAAAAATCATTTTTAGGTACACAAGTACCTATTTCATCGTAGATACACCAAGAGTTTCACAATATTCAACCCCTAGCTACGAACAGTCATGCCCGCCGCCTTGACTTTTTCCTTAAACCGGCTTAGAAAATTCCAAAAAAATCAAAACAACCCAAAATGATGCGAGACCTACGCGTTGTGTCATTATATAGGTCCTAGTATACACCAAAAATAATAAACATGAATACGGCAGTTGTGTTGAAAATGTGTTCATAAAAATAAGCTATCTCCTCCGAACATTCCAGGGTTTCGGGCCAAATGACGAGTGTTATGGTCATATCCATGGCATAGTTTGTTTAAATATTCCCATATTCCACACAAACATGCATCTTGGAAGCACGGACAATGTTGACGGAGGAAGTGTTCCTTTTCATTGAAGCAAAAAACCATTTTCTATTTTCCGAGTGTAAAAACTGGGTCTTTTTGTTAAGGACCTACCACAAATATGTTGCAAAACTTGAGAACTATAATTTTTGAAAATACTAGACCATGTTAGATGCACAAATAACCAATTTGTTTCATATGAAAAGGACCCCCGTCGGCGTTTTTGCATTCTCCCGTAGTGAACCCTCATAAAGTGTGTATGTGTTGCGATCACCAGGAACGTGGCTGGTGGTTGATCGAAGTATTTCCATGCAAGGCTTTGGTATTTTGTATAATACTAGCCAAAGATAACATCAACGTGTGGTGTTATGGAGGGGCCGCGACATGACTTGCCAGCACCTGGAGTAATTTTGATGGTCCTTTCTTATGGCGGTTGTGATTAATCCACCTAGTAGTCCTGTGTTGAGTGGCAGCAGTAAAGCAATAATTACTAACCAAAAATTACACTTGCATGTCACCATACATGATTTAAATGTGTGTGGGGACATCACCTAAATGTGCTCTTGATACGCATGCCAATTATTGGATCTAAATATGACTTATATGTGTGTTAGGTGGTGGATCGAGTAGTGAAATCTCTTAATCGAGAATTTTGTCACTATACATCATTTGGGCAACAAAATTATGGTGTTGTAGTGGACTTTTTCGCAAAATCTCAATACATTTTTCCGACATAAAAATATGTCAACCACATAACGTCTCATCCTGCAGTCGATAATCCTAGCTGGAAATCTTATGTTCAGAAAAATTAACCCAACGCCAGTAAGAAAACACGGATGGTGGTGTTGTTTTGCGTCGTGGTGGTGTCCACGGTCGGCCTGACGGTGACACCTCCGAAAAATGAGTTGGCGCTGGGTTATGTGAGCATGCTGATTTAGTGGACGCCATTTAGGGATGTGTGCCTATTATTGATCAATCGTACAGAGACACTTGATATTGATCTTCAGATCCGGCATATTTAATCGGGCAGCTTGATGTCGGACCGGCGCGATGATGTTTTTGTCCAACAAAAATAAACACACTGTCAGTGAGTGGGTCCTCTGACGCAACTCAAGTTAGTGAGTAGCATTGGTGCTGCCTATTTCTAGACCGATGGACCATGGAGCGGTCCGTCCATCAACCCACCGATATGAATCTGAAAAAACTATTTTTCCGTCATAATGTCAAGCTGGAGAAGGTGGTGTTCGCGCTCAACGGGCGGCGGTACGAGGTGGCCGCCGGCGAGTTTCACCCGTCCACCACTCTGCTCGAGTTCATCCGGACAAAGACGCCCTTCACTGGAACCAAGCTCGGCTGCGGCGAAGGTACGCATGCTTCTGCATATCTATTTGCTTCCTCTTTCATAGCTATTCGCGGACATCGTCTTCCTTGGCCGTCGCGCCTGTGTTAGCACGGGCGCGGCGCCGCCGGAAGCACCACCCCGCTGCCTTCTCGCAACCAGCTGACGAGTTCATAGCAGCAAGCCTTCTCCTCCTCGCTCATGATGCAGCAACCCCTTCTCCTCCTTGCTCATGATGCAAGGAGGAACAGAACTATAGAGAAACCTCCGACATACAGAACACCCTCGTCGTGTTGGCAATATTTATGTTGTTATATTTTTTTTATAAAACTACGAAAGTGTGATCATGCTAGCTCCATCCAGCGTATCCGAACAAATCTCACACAATTAGACGTATACATTACTTTGTTTTATGCAAAGTTCTTTCAACCAGCAGCTCGTGATACTACTCCCTCCGATCCATATTAATGGTCGCTAAATCGGATGTATCTAGCACTAAAATATGTCTAGATGTATCCGATTTAGCGACCATTAATATGGATCGGAGGGAGTATTTAAAATGTGTAATATACCAAAAGTTTGTTCGATTGTGCCATTTGATTTTAGACAATCAGCTTCGTGCATAGTTTTGCCAGGCTCATTAGAAAGATCAAAGCCACTTGTGTAGGCACTACGCAGCAACATACTTGAGCCAACAACAACAAAAATACTTTCATCAGGGCCTGATCCAATAACAACATCTTTAGCTATGTTTGTGGCCACCGCCGTGTGCATCGTGTCGAAGTAGAGGCTGGGGCATAGCTCCCATTTCAAAAAGAAAAACTATGTTTCTGGCCTCGCCAAGGACTTCAAGCGCCTAAAGATCCCTTACATTTGGAGTAATATAGGCATTTTTCTGATTAAATTAGTCCAATAATAAATCATGAGGATGATCTAACTTTGATAATATTAGTATGTACTAGACAGATAGTAGAGCCATCTGCTAATGCGCACATAGGAGCGGGATAAACGAGTTATACGCTTAAATCCGCAGTTGGTCGTAGCAGCAGTAGCATTGGTGGCGGCCTTGTCGGCCGCACTCTTCTTAGCGTCGTTCTTGTCTGCAGCGATCCTGTCGGCATCGGTGGACATGTTCGTGATGAAAGAGACACAAACAAAGAAAGGCGAGTAGTCATGTAGGATACATCCCAAAAAACCTAATCGATGTCTCCGTATAGGATCTTGACAGGCGGGAGTTTCGGAGGCCAGCTCTCTTGTCAGTCTTGTACGCGGTGGACATGATGGAATCGCCGGCGGTGGCAGAAGCAAAATGAGTTGTGTGGGAGGCAGAGCAGATGAGATATATATTGCGCTTACGCCTCCAATATGTAGACTGGTAGGAGAAACGCGTAGCCCACGATCGGACGTTTCAGATCCGTGGCACATTTATGATCAGACGTTACAGATCCATGGAGTTTTTGTTAGACCATTTCCACAATCTGGCGGTTTAGGTTAGCAATTAATACGTACTCTTTGTTTTGACCGGCATAATAACACATCGGATTGGCTCATTCCTGCGACCTGCGACCCATCTTGACGAGGCGAGACGTGGCGAGGCGGGGGCGAAGGAGGAGCGCACGTGTGGAACGGTCTCTCCTCAATTCACATCAACTCATACTAGTGGGAGAGGAGCTCACCTTATAAATTAGTGCAAATTTCTTCCAACTAGCCATGTGGACTAAACTCTCACGACTTCCCTAAAGTTCACCCCATATTTCAACAATTCCCCACCAGATTCCGATAGCCCATGATGTTGTCCTTAGTTCCAAACTTTGTTTTGATATACCACAATTTTTAATGGAGACCTGAGGCTGAACATCCACGTAGAAAAAAAATCATTCATTCACAACTGAACAATGGACTATAACATGAAATGTCAGTTTGGCGTAAATTAGTTTCACCAAATGTCTTACTAGTACAAGTCTGTCAAAGGCTAACCCATTGGGTGGAGCATATTAGTCAGATTGATGGCCTATTCATAAACTTAATAAAGATCAACCTAATCCCATAGACTGTAACCAACAACAGATATCATAGAAGTGTGTTCTTACAAACATCACTCTCTAAGATAACATCTTGATTATACAAACCTTGAAACATATTAAGACAAAAAGTCAACATACCATGTAGTTTTCCGAGAGTATTGCATCCCTAACGGAGTGGGTTAGTAATTCTCCTCAATTAACCACTATTTTTTTTCTATATCCTACTTCACGGGATCTCTAATCACACAGGTTGTGTTACTACCATGGAAACTCATGTGGGTTCCACACCTATCTCCCTCGATGCATTTTTTTATAACAACACGTGATAACCCTTTAGTAAAGGGATTTGCTAGATTTTTAGCCGACTGGATATAATCCACTACTATCACTCCGGAGTTTTTTCAATGTTTGAAAACTTTTAATCTCATTCTTATGTGTTTTGTGTACTGTGTATTATCCTCTGAACTCTTCACCTTTACAATAATTTTTTGATGGTCATATTCACCAGGATAGGATGTACTGGCTTATCAACTACACGCATATCCATCAAAAGATCTTGAAGCCATACTTCTTCGACATTAGATGTATATAATATCGTTAATTATGTTTGTTGACCTCGTTAAGATTTTTGCTCCCAAGACTTTCAGGAAACAACACCACCTCCTATGGTAAACACATATCCCGTTCCCATGCCAATACCCTACAAGCATCGAAGGGTATCCAATGGAGTACATGGTTCACAATTCTTTTTAGATACCGCATAATTCTTTCAACAACATGCCAATGCATATCACCTAGATTGGAAATAAACCGGCTCAGTTTGCACACCACAAACATGATGTCAGATCTCGTAGCGCCCACTATGTAAATGAGTGCACCGATTACATAAGAGTATCTCGCCTGATCCTTAATTGTGACTTCGAACTTTCAAATGCGCACACTGCAATCATATGGTCACTAGTAGGAAACAGGCTATAGCCACCAGCTTACTAAAAAACGACTCAAAAACTTCTCAACATAATGGAATTGTAGAAGTGTCACCCCACCCTCATTATCTCTAAATATCTTGATGTTGAAAATAACATCAGCAACACCAAGGCCATTAATCTCAATGTTCTTAGATAGAAATGACTTAACCTCCTCAGTAACTTTGAGGTTGGTTCCAAATATCCGTATGTAATCAACATACAAGCACAATATAACTCCTACACCCCAACCATGGCGATAGTATACACATTTTGAGCTTTACATTGACTAAAAAGCCAACAAATGTTAAAATTATATTAAACTTCTCATGCCATTGATTAGGTGATTCTTTGAGGCCATATAAATATTTGAAAAACTTAACAACCTTTCCTTCATGACCATTTATCACAAAGCCATATGCATTTTGCATGTAGATTTCCATGTCTACCTCTCTATTAAGGGAAGTCGTCTGAACGTCTATCTAGTGGAAGAGAAGACCATGCGAGGCCGCGAACGAGAATAATACTCGAATAATGGTAAGTCTGGCCATAGGTGAATAATTATCGGAAAATCTTCATCTTATTTCTAAAAATAACCATTGGCCAGAAGACTAGCCCCGTACTTTTCAATCGCACCATCGGGCCTAACATTATTTTTTAACACCCACTTTCATCCCAATGGTTTATAACCATATGGACATTGATTTATTTCCCATGTCCCAGCAATGATGGCGTCCATCTTGCTACGAACTGCTTCTCTCCGTTAGTGAGCATCACGAGTTGCATACGATTTAGAAATATAAGTGTATCATCCACAAAGTACACAAGGAAATCCTCACCAAAATACTTTGCAGTCCTCTCTCGCTTTCCCTACCAAGGGATTCCTCATCATCCTCCTTGGGATCTGCACCATGATCCTCGTCATGTGTTTGTTCATAATATTAAATATGAATGAAAGGCTCGGGAGTCTTCTCAGATTCCTATCTAGAAGTGCTTTGCGTATCTCTTATAGGAAATATATACTCAAAGAAGGTAGCATCCTTAGACTCCATAATTTCACTGACTTTCATGTCAGGTACCTCAGACTTCACTACTAGAAATTTATAGCCAACACATTTCTTAGTGTAGCCTAAATTAACACAGTCCATGGTCTTTGATCCAAGCTTACACTTTTTAGGGATTGACACATTGACTTTCGCCAAGCATACCCAAGTATTTAAGTATTGGAGTTTCGTTCTTCTCTTATTTCTTAAAGGGAGCAATCTAATTATCTTTTGTTAAAACAATATTCAGGATATGACATGATTTCAATATAGCCTCCCCCATCATGCAATCGATAAATCAAATGTATCTAACACTGTGTTACCAAATCCGTTAGAGTAGCTTTCTCCGTTCAGCAACCCAATTTGACTGAGGTGAACAGGGAGGCATCCTCTCATCAATAACACCATGTTCCGCATAGAAAGAATCGAATACATAAGAGAAATACTCTTCACCATGATCTGATCGGATTCTTTGACTTTATTTTCAAGTTGATTCTAAACTTGTGCCTTATAGATTTTAAAGTAGTGAAGAGCATCGTCTTTAGATTTTAACAGATATATATAGAAATATGTTGTGTAATCATCTGCTAGAGTCATGAAATATTTCTTTCCACCTTTGGTCAACACACCATTCATCTCACAAAGAATAGAATGTATGAGTTCCAACCACACCAAGTGTTTATCCTCCACAGACTTATGGGGCTTGCGAGATTTTTTTTCTTACACACACGAATGACATTTAGAAACTTTCGCTAAAGTGCAAATCGCGATTAAATTAATATTTTCTAGTCGGGTCATACAACTGAAACCAATGCGATAAATATGTGATTGCCAAACTTTTTTTTATTAACACTAATAATTATTGCTCACATATTTATTACAAAAATCTGGCGTGGGAAAAAAACTTCGCATTTATAACATTTTGAAACAAATATCCATATTTGTAACAACTAATTTATTAGACTCGTATACCAAATTAAATCCTTCTCTACATAGAAGGGAAACAATGACGAGATTCTTCTTGAGGGCGGGAACATGATGCTCCTTCTTTAGTTGCCCAATACTTCCGAAATTAAACGTCATATTCACGGTGCCAACTCCGTGAAAACGAGCACTCACGCCATTATCCATCAATACGGACCCGTTCCTGAAAATAATGAGATGTTTGTACACACATGAATATTTGCAACTGTAACAATCCACCAATCGGTAAACTGAAAATCTCAAATACAATAAATACATTACCATACGAAGATGACCCATTCTCATTGTTCCTCACAATTATGTTGACAGACTTGGAGTCATGTCCTGCCTTCTTGACCTTGTCTGGGCACTTGTTAGCCAAATTTCCTCTGAACCACAAGTGAAGCACCCACGTTTTTATTTATCAGGTCTTATTACCCTTCTTCTTGAAGTCGGTATTCTATTCAGCACCATTCTTCCCCTTGTCTTGTGGAAGTTGAAGTTCTTCTATACCATATTAGCAGCAGAAGTTCTTTCGTTCACTTTTCCTGTCAAATCATTTGCTCTGGACATCTGCTCAGCACTCGGATGGCTGATGACATCCTCTACTGAGAATTCACGTCTCTGATGTTTTAGAGTGGTAGAACAACTCTTCCAGAAATAGGTAGGTTAGCGACTATGCACCCCGTGACAAATTTCCCAAGTAGATCACACTTAATAAGAAGCTCAACCTTCTTAGCGGTGCGTTGTATCTCATGACGTTGTTTCGATACAAAACGGTTTTACACCATTTTGTAATCGTGGAACTGCTGGATAGTATACACCTCTCTTCCAGGATCAGTTGCGTCAAATTTTGATTCCAGCACCTCCCACAAGTCATTGGTAACCCGTCCTCTCCAAGAGCAATCATTTCAGTGGGAATCATACCGGCGACACAGAACACGTTCATCGACGTGAGCCATAAGCTGGTTTTTATCTGCCAACGCTTAAAATACGTCCCCATAAAAGACGCCGGTTTTAGTGTAGCGGCAAAGACTTGGATCGAAAATTGCATGCACATATTAGATTTTCGGATTGGTGAGAATATAGGAAATTTTCCAATTAAGTTTATCCATGAATAAATTATGAGCATGACATAAAAAATTACTAAGCACATATTGATATTTGACAATATTAGAGCCATCTATGCAAATTACAAGTACTGCAAAAAAAGAAGTAAATATGAGTGGGATAAAAGAGTTATACGCTGACTAGTTGGCCGTAGCAGCAGCAGCAACAGCGGTTGCGGCCTTGTCAGCCGCCCTCTTCTCAATGGCAGCTTTGTCGACAACGATTGTGTTAGCGTTAGTTGAGGTGGGCATGTTGATGATGAATGCGACGCAGACGAACAAAGGCAAGGAGTCGCGTAGGAGACGCTCCCCAAATATTTAATCGATCCTCTCCCATACATGATGTCAAGAAGCGGGGTTTCAAAGGCCTACTCTCCCGTCAGCCGTGTACGCGCTGGACGGGATGAGATCGCCGGCGGTAGCAGCAACAAAATGTAAAGACGGTGGAAGAGGTGTGTGGGATGCATATTTGACTGAGAAAATAAACGCATCGGCTCAATCCAAGAACCCACGGCGCGGCGTGACTGCGACGCGTCGGCAAAGGGGGAGCGCGCTTGTGGAACGTGTCTCCTCACTTCGCACCAACTCATGGTAGTGTGAGAAGAGCTCACCATATAAGTTGGTGCAAATATCTCCGACTAGCCATGTTCATTGCTCTCAGTAGCCTCCACGATTATTCAAGTGAGCGGGGGGCTGCACGAGCTATTGCAGAACCTACAAGTTCGTGTGTCGGCCTTCCATTTTTTGTAGTCTCAGGATCTCCACTTTGCAGGCGCACGGTCCTGCTTTGCTCATTTGATGGATTTGCCAATGGTGTACACAACCATACAGCCCTTGACATGATGCTCAAATCCGGTAGAATACACGGTTCACGCTCTATTGACCCATGTGTAGTCTCAGCTTTTGGAATGACGCATGACTGGACCGAGTGCGTTTTCAAGACTCTTTCCCCAAGCTTTTTCGTCTCTTCACCCAGCAAAACCTCAATTTTGCGGAGACCCTTGCCAATGGACATTCGTACACGCGCGCATTTATGTAGTTCCCTGATGCATATTGAATGGCGTCCATTTTTACAATGTTTCTTGCATCATCGTCGGCATCATGCTGCGTTCTAGTTACAATCACTTGGAGGTTGAATGCAGATAATTACTACTCTCCTTCATTCGCTTATGTAATCCAATTCAGAAGTGTCCTAGCGTTGCAACTTTGAAATTTTTATCTAGTAGTGCTCTCATGGTCCCTCAAGTGCAAAATGTTCTCATGAATTGCAATCTTGGGGAAGTCCTGGACCTACCTCACAATCGTGATGGCCGCACAACACTGTAATCTATGGCGGCTCACTACTCCCTCCTCCAGGGCTCTTCATGACAAGTGGGCGAACATTCACCATGGTTTCCCCAAGAACAAATGTAGGACTTACAGCTCCATGGTCCATCTTGTATTCTTGTATGGTGGTATTTATACAAAATATTTATTAAAAAAAGATCAAAAGATGAATTAATTAAGAACAGGAGTTTTACACGAACGAAAAACTAGCCAAGAGCCTCCGAAGAACGATGAGCCAACACTGTTGCGACATCAAGGAAAAAAAGACTTCTAGCTGCCACAAAACTTTAATTGGCGACATCTAACTTAGTTTTACACATGACACACGTCGACATGGAGTGCATATTTTTAACATGACAGAGGTCGACATTGGATATATATGTTATTACTAATTTGTATTGTTGTGCTCTATTGCAGGTGGTTGTGGAGCTTGTGTAGTTCTTATAGCAAAGTATAATCCAACAAAAGATGAAGTGACTGAAATTTCTGCAAGTTCATGCTTGACCCTGCTTTACAGTATAAATTTCTATTCAGTTATTACCATTGAAGGTCTCGGTAATACGCAAGATGGTCTTCATGCTATTCAGAAGAGAATCTCCGGGTTCCATGCTTCTCAATGTGGTTTCTGCACTCCTGGCATGTGCATGTCTATTTTTGCTTCTCTTGCAAATGCTGACAAATCCAAGAAGCCTAAACCACTAAATGGTTTCTCAAAGTTAACTGTATCCGAAGCAGAAAGGGCTCTCTCCAGCAACTTGTGTCGATGTACTGGTTACCGACCAATAGTTGATGCATGCAAAAGTTTTGCTTCAGATGTTGACTTGGAGGATTTGGGTCTTAATGTATTCTGGAAGAAAGGTGATAAGCATGCTGATGTTAGCAAATTACCAACTTATACTCTTGGTGGTGGAATATGCATCTTCCCGGACTTCCTAAAATTTGAGATCAAATCTTCTCCTGATCATCTAAATGTTTTTAAGATTGCGGTATCTCACGAGGGATGGTATCACCCTAAAAGTACCGAGCAGTATTATGACTTATTTAACTCTGGAATGTTTAATGACTGTTGTGTCAAAGTAGTGGTTGGAAACACAGGTTCTGGTGTATACAAGGATCAAGACCTATACAAAATTTATATTGACATAGGTGGAATTCCAGAACTGTCAACTATTTTAAGAAGAGATAGTGGCATCGAAATTGGAGCAGCCACACCGATTTCGAGGACCATCAACATACTTGAGGAAGAAAATGAATCTATATCACTTCCAAATGGTAGTTTAGTTTTTAGAAAACTTGCCAAGCACATGAGCAAAGTGGCTACATCATTTGTCCGCAACACAGCAAGCCTAGGCGGAAACATAATTTTAGCCCAGAAATACCCGTTTGCCTCAGACATAGCAACCATACTTCTTGGTTGTGCTTCAACTGTTCGTCTTCAGGTTGCGTCACAGATAATAGAGGTTACTTTGGAAGAGTTTCTAGAGCAGCCTCCTCTTGATCCTAGTACTTTACTTCTCAGCATATTTATTCCCCACTGGACTCTAGATTCTCACAGAGAAACTAATGTTTGCTTTGAAACCTATCGAGCAGCGCCACGCCCACATGGCAATGCTGTTTCATACATTAATTCTGCTTTTCTAGGGCTTGTCATCTTTAACGAATCAGCGCGTGATAATGTATTTATTAACCTACACTTGGCTTTTGGTGCCTACGGGACAGAACATGCTATTAGAGCAACAAAAGTTGAAGAATACCTCACTGGAAAAGTTCTCACTCCAACGGTTGTGCTTGAAGCAATCAATTTACTTAGAGAAACAATTGTACCACTGGAAGGAACATCACATCCAGAATACAGGGTAAGTGTGGCAGTTGGGTTTTTGTTCAATTTCCTATCTTCAATTGCTAAAGACATCAAAGGGCCTGGAAAAACACTACAAATAAGCAAGGGAAGCTATCTGGACGTAGATGGTCTATGTAATCTCCCCTTGTCTTCACGTCAAGAAGCAGTTTCCGGTGATAAATATAAACCAGTTGGTGAACCGATTAAAAAGTATGGAGTTGAGCTTCAAGCTTCGGGTACTTGTTTTGCTCACATCATCAAAAATTCTAATGGGGTTTAGAATTTCTTTACTTATCAAGAAGGATACTATTATTTATTAATTGATAGAACTTACTTTCTACAATGCAGGGGAGGCTATATATGTAGATGATATTCCCGCTCCAAGGAATTGCCTCTATGGAGAGTTCATTTACAGCACAAAACCTCTTGCATATGTCAAGAGTATTGAATTCAAGCCTTCTTTAGCATCAGAGAAGATCGTGTCAGTTATTTCTGCGAAGGATATTCCTAGTGGAGGGCAAAATATTGGATCATCCTGTCCTTTTGGGGATGAAAAACTTTTTGGTTCTCCAGTTGTTGAGTTCGCTGGACAAGCTCTTGGTGTCGTGGTATGTATCTTCTATTCTATCTGATATTAAAACTAAAAAGGCACATCGTCTTGACCGTATTTAATAGGCTAAGGATATATATTTGTGACCTAATATATACTGAAAAGAATACAATCTATATCACATTCTACAATTATCGTAAATATCATCGTAGATAAAATACAATGTGCGTGGAATATATAATTTATGGGGGAGTGTATTCTTGTCATTTCAGAAAATAATTGTCATGTCAAATATTCTAGAAGTCCATTTACTTTGTTACCGTATGTGGTGTTATATTCATATAATTTCTTATCTCTTACCACCATCCCCCATTCTTCATTGAACTCTAACACCACCTCATATTTAATATTTCATATAACGGAGAATACATGATGGCACATAGTTCTATGTAAGATGCTGAAGTTCAAACCATAGTTGGATCATACGTAGTTTCAACATTTTAGTCGGTTCCAGTTCCATGAAATAATCGTTTAAATTACACTGGACACGATATCCATGAGGTTATTCGCATGATTGAACTCTTCATTGCTAAATCCAGCCAAATAATTATATGATCCCGCTCACTTGTATAAACTGTTCATGAAACACGATCGACTACACTGCAATGTATAACATTGTTTATGGTAACTTCATTTGGAAATAACGATGATTTCTCGTATTAAAATTTTAAACAAAAAAACTAAAAGAAACTGACATAGAAGTGTACTTCATCACACCATAGGAAACTTACATCACGTTAAGTTATGAAATATTTTGGTTGTGATGAGCTTAAGTAATATTTACTAGATTATATACACATTACGAAGATCTATCGGTTGGTACAATTTCCATGATATATGACCACTCATTTCTTAACTAGAACAACAAAAATCTTTTGACTTGTGATTTTTTCAAACAAAATATGATGATATGTTGGTTAGAACTTCTCCCATGTCTATGTTTCTGTAGCTTATTCTCTTCTCTACCATACTTTGATTTTACATCCTTTTTCGATATGAACACTTATAATTTTGATGGCGTGTTACAAAATAGCCGCTCATTTAACTTCTGAACTCCCTTTTGTCTTGAAAATGACCTCTGAATTCAATTATCACTAAAAAGGCAGAAAAAATCAATCTTTGTCAAGCTTCATTAACCCTTGACAACAAATAAATGTTCGGATAGGTTTGAAATAGTAACTAATAAATCTTTTAGGTATGTTATGTTTGCGTGTTCATCATGACAATCTCTTGGGTTTGGACTGTATCATATGGAATAAAAGCTTATTGGCCCTGTAAATTTTTAGCTTTTTATACGGACCAACGCTTTTCAGTCAACGGTCCATGGAACCAATTTTTCCCTTGAATTGTACTTATGTTCTTATTAATCAAATTTTGTAATTTGTAGCATATGCTTATAATCAAAGAGAACCGTATGTTCGTAAATGGGGCCATGTGCTTCTCAATTGCGAGCCAATAATGGTGCCTTTTTCAATTCCAAAACTTCTTAGATCAAGTCTTCAATGGAATATGTAGTGTATGTATGTGTGTGTATATGATGCTACTATATCAGTGTTTATATCTACATCATGCTCATTTTTTCCAAAAAAAATTAATCTTCCCATTGAGTTTTTATTTAATCTCCATTATGCACACACACATATATGAGTACACTTGTATCACCACCTTATAGATTGGGCCCTTCATGTATCCGTCTTTGATTTCAACGGAAAACCAATCAAGAAAAAGATTTAAATCTAAACATTCTATAGTAAGCTGAGTAAGATCATTTTTTTAACAGTCTGAGTAGGTTTCATTGAATGTTCCATAAAATACGAGAGTGTGGAATCATGCTGAAAAATTATTTATCGGTTATATTTATTGATCATGCGAAGAATATTTGTCACGTAGATCCTACACCAGCTTTGAGGTCTCCTTATTGCTCATGTTTTGTCATGTTACGTGCGTTTCGTGGCATGCGCATGTTAATTTGGACTTGAGGCGTGTTGGATCCAACACACATGTATGTGAATGAGCATGTGGTGTAACTTTTGTCATGTCAAGTGGGTTGTGGGCATGTCTACGTGAAATTGGACTCAAGGTGTGTTCGATCTAAGTACTTGTGTCGTGTTTGTGGTACTAATAGAAACATGTCATATTTGTTACATAAATTTCAAGGTTGTGATTTCAAATCCTAGCAAAAAGAATTAGGTCTAACAATAAAAATAATTTAGATGATGTTTTCAACATGTCCGCTCTATTAGACACTCGTATATTTCTTTTAGAATATAATAAATGGAAACAAATTGTAGACTAACAAACATGATTTGTAATTTTTTCTTCATCATTATTTTTTGTGAATATTAAGTATGTAGTTTTAATTAAAAACGGTACAATATGTATAATCATATACCATAATGTCACATTTCTTCATCTAGGGGTGCAAATTGTTGGCCCTTCGAATACCTCCAATCCATTCTAGATAAAAAAAATGATCTAAACATTCAAAATCACATATGTTTTTCCTCCAAAACTAATTTATTTGTTTGAAATAAAAAGTGTTGCAGGGTACCCTAATGACCACCAACTTAAGCCTCTTGTACCTCCAAAAATATATTCCTATAAGAAAATTTGATTGTACAATATCTTAAAGAAATCTATGTCAATTATAGCCATGCCAATATTCTGTGGTAGCAGTAGTATGTGCTTATTTATGTTTGTTTTATGATATTGTTTATTTAAATTATGTACTAAAATAAAAACACAAGTGGTTATACGGTAACAACGAGCTGGTGTTTCAATAAAATATTATTTTAAGATGATATGATTTATGCATAGCACGGGAATAATGTATTTCTTAATTTTGTCACTGAAATTTGGACTTTACCGCAGATTGCAGAAACTCAGAGATATGCTGACTTGGCAAGAAAACAGGTCGTAATTGAATATGACACAAGAGATTTGAAGCCTCCAATATTGACTGTAGAAGATGCAGTACATAACAGTAGCTATTTCAAAGTTCCTCCAGAGTATGCTCCGAAACAGGTCGGTGACTTTTCTAAGGGCATGGCAGAAGCTGATCACAAGATCCTGTCAATAAAGGTATGCACATCTCAATTGGGGCCATTTTTCGTAATGGCATCTCACTTGCAGCATCACATTATTATTGAATTTATACGGACTTATAATTGCATTTTAAAGGGTCTCCATTTTAAAGTATGTACACTTAACTATGGAAACTATTAACCTCTATTTTCAGTGGTCTCTATTTTTATTTGAATGATTGAAATTACCATTTTCTAGCATTATAGAAAGCATGAAATTTGATCGTACAAATTTAACATGTGGGAAAAAATAGTACTTTCCTATTGAACGCCTATAGAAAAGACTATGTGACATGCTTTAGTTAACTATGACTCTGGTGATCACAGGTAAAACTTCCATCTCAGTACTACTTCTACATGGAAACACAAACTTCACTTGCAATTCCAGATGAAGATAATACAATGGTTGTCTACAGTTCATCACAATACCCTGAGCTTGCACAGAGTGTTATAGCTAAGTGCCTTGGCATTCCATTGAACAATGTGCGTGTAATTACAAGAAGGGTTGGTGGAGGCTTTGGAGGAAAACAAATGAAATCATTCTATGTGAGTAATGGTACACAAAATTTGAATTGGTGTTTAAATATTTACAGACATTCTATTGAAGTTCTAAGTTCACATGCATGACCTTCTTTATATTTGGGAAGAATCTTCCTTGTCCATTTGCAATTATCCACATTTTGAGATTTTGTTCCGTTAGAAATTATAGGTGGTAAAACTCAAAGCAATGCTATATTTTTATGTTAAACTTTAATTGCTTCATATAGATTCATAATATAACACACCTATAGTTTCAATTTTACCTCTAGTACATGTACAACTGAACATGGGAGTGGTAAACACATGTGAACAGTTAACGGGCTCACGACGCCTGCTGCTATATTTATTTTTTATAAAGGAAGATTAACATACGTTTGTACAAGCATTCATGTTCCTAGGAAGCTCAAAAATTGAAATGTTGAGTTGTCTCTATTGATTGATCCAATATACTTTTTAGGTCGCAACGGCAGCTGCACTTTGTGCCTACAAGTTACGGCGTCCTGTGCGGATGTATCTCAACCGCAGTACTGACATGGTCATGATTGGGGGTCGTAATCCAATAAAAACATATTACTCTGTTGGTTTCAAGTCGGATGGGAAATTAACAGCCTTACATCTACAAATACTAATCAATGCCGGAATTACTCCAGATTGGAGCCCCTTAATGCCAGAAGCTATTATATCAGGTTTGAAGAAATACAACTGGGGTGCTCTCTCATTTGACTTCAAGGTCTGTAAAACAAACAATACATCCAAATCAGTGATGCGTGGCCCGGGAGATATACAAGGCTCTTTCATTGCTGAAGCTATCATCGCGCATGTTGCCTCTGTACTGTCAGTGGATGTTAATACAATCAAGCAAAAGAATTTTCATAACTACGATAGTCTGATGTTGAACTATCCAAAAAGTGCAGGGGAACCTTCTACCTACACGCTACATACAATTTTTGATAAATTACTCTCAACATCGAGCTACCTGGATCGAGCCGAATCAATCAAACGTTTCAACAACTGCAACAAGTGGCAGAAGCAGGGTATCTCATGTGTGCCCATCATTTTCAAGGTACGAACAAAGCCAGCTCCTGGAAGAGTTTCTGTGCTCAATGATGGTTCCATTGTGGTTGAGGTTGGAGGTATTGAAATTGGGCAAGGACTATGGACAAAAGTCCAGCAGATGACTGCTTTCGCTTTAGGACAGTTGTGGCCTGATGGGTGTGAGTACCTTCTTCATAGAGTGCGTGTTCTTCAGGCCGATACATTGAATTTGATCCAAGGTGGATGTACTGCTGCTAGCACTACATCCGAATCTAACTGTGCAGCTATCCTTCAGGCATGCAACATACTGATTGACAGACTTAAACCAGTTCTAGATAAGCTAAAACAGCAACATGGTGCTGTTTCATGGGACTCTTTGATTTCTCAGGTTTTTTTTATCACCCCACGATATTTCTTTATGCTATAGAGAGTAGATTTTTTGTCTATGGATATTATGATCTTCTTATGTTTCAATAATTTTACTTGTATACAATTCATTGGTCCCAAATAGGCCTCTAAGGATGACATTAATTTGTCTTCAAGTTCATACTGGGTTCCTAGCGAAGAATCGCGTGCCTATCTAAACTATGGAGCTAGTATAAGTGAGGTGCACAAAATTTAATTTAAATGTCAATAAACTGTCTTGTATATTTATAGTTAGATTTTCTATGGATTTTTGATACGTTTGACATTTCCTAGTTAATTCTTGTTCAAAAAAATATAGGTGGAAATTGATGTTCTTACTGGAGCAACAACTTTACTACGAAGTGATATTATCTATGATTGTGGACAGAGCTTGAACCCTGCAGTGGACTTGGGCCAGGTTTGCAAAAATAATGTCCATTATACTATGCTCTTCTGTATTATTATGTATTAAACATGAATAGTATTCAAGAAAGTGTTATTGGGAATTTAGAGGCACCAAACGACATTCCATATTATAGTTTCTCTAACTTTTACTCTATTTATCGCATTATATCGGAACTCTCTCCTCTATGTTGCAGATCGAAGGTGCCTTTGTACAGGGTATTGGTTTCTTCGTATACGAGGAACACGAGACAAACACTGATGGTCTTGTTGTGAGTGACAGCACGTGGGATTATAAGATACCAACAGTCGATGTCATCCCAAAGCACTTCAATGTCGAGGTTATGAATACTGGATACCATAAGAACCGTGTGCTTTCTTCAAAAGGTAGAATGTTATTTTTTTTAAGGCCAAATTGAGATGCGTGTTTTTTCTATTTGAAAAGTATGATTGGTTCAAGTAACTTAATTACTTCTTGTGTCAGCTTCTGGGGAACCTGCTGTAGTGCTTGCATCATCCGTCCACTGTGCAGTGAGAGAAGCGATCTGTGCAGCAAGAATGGACTTTGAAAGCTTATCTGCCATATTCCAACTTGATGTGCCTGCATCAATGACAGTGGTGAAGGAATTATGTGGTTTGGATATCGTGGAGAAATATTTGGAAAATCAGTCTTCCCATCAACATACACGTGGATCATAATATAGTCGAGAATCTTACAATGTGGTCAACCAGATGGAGTGGTGTGATCATTTTTTTATCATTGAATTATTAACTGTATACTTAAATGTTCAGAATTTTAACAGTATTGATGGTGTTTTTGAACGCTTGTCCAATAATAGTGGGTTCTACAATATATATATATATCTATCTATCCAGTTATGTTATTTATGCGTTATCTTTCGATAATTATTACAATATATTTGTTAAAATCACTATTCAAAATATCGTTCGATATGTTGATTTATTGTTTATCTGATGGCGACTGGTAAGATAAATTAATATCAACAGAGTTTATCGTTCGAACAATTTATCGGTCTGACAAGCGACCTATCGTCCGATGTGCATATACATAACTGGAATCTGTGATTAATGATATACATCAAAGATTTTTTTTAGTATTTTTGAATATACTATATCTACTAGCAACCATGCCCGTGCGTTGCAACAGGATAAAAAAAATCAATTTTCTAATAAAAACATCAGCATGATCCAATTTTTTTGGACGGGGATGACACACGACTCCTTCCTCCCTCCTCCTCGCCCCCATGGGCGGCGCAGGAGGGAAACCCTAGCTCCCTCTCGCTGGTCCCCGCCTTCCCTCCCCCTCTTCCTCGTAACCGTCGGATGGTGTCGCTGGGCTAAGCCCGGGCGCATGCGGTGGCGGGGCATTTCCTCGCTCCTTTGTGACTCGGACGACACGGGCCATGGGGGCAACTCGGAGCGTCAAGCTCGGCAGGGGGCTTGGCGGTACGGCTGGTGGCGGTGTGGCAGCTCTGCGGCGGTAGGCCTCGTCCGGGCGGTGGCAGCGTCTTTGGCGGCGATGCTTTCTCCGGCGGGGCAATGATTTCCTCCTTGTGGCGGGCCAACCGGGGCCATGACATGCTCCGACAGGGATGGCCTCGGCGGTGGTGGTTCCAGATGGAGGTGGTTGGGCGCAGGGAAGAGGGGAGTCAGGATGGAGCTTTGGCTGCTCGGCTCAGACCTAGGCCCTATGGGCCGGATCTGGTTCTACGGGCCGAGGCTATGCCCACGTTCAGATCCTGATCTATAGGGAACATCTGCGTCCTTGTCGCTGCAGCGCGGTGGCGGGGATAGTCGGCACTGATCTGGCCCTGATGGGGCTAATCTGGGCCTGACAAACCCTGCTACTGCATCAGGTAGGCGACGCCTCGGGTAGTGGAGGACGGCGATCTCCTCCCATTGGATGCGGATGTTACCCTCGTAGGCCTCGATCTACCGCCGAAGCCAATCACATGCCAGGCTGGCCTCGCAACCGGTTGGTCGCTCGGATAAGTCGCGAATGCCGGGGCGGCGGCCCTGTAAGGTGGAATGCACATGCGTCTCTTACGGCGAGCGACGTGGTGTTGGTGATGCTTTCATCCTTTTGCCGTATGGATGGCAGCGTTGGCCACTCATTAAGTTGGTGGCGGCATCTCCCAGATCGTGCTCTAGAGTCATTTCTCGGGGTCAGCGGGCGGGCCGGGTGGACGAACATTGTGCGAATGTTTTTCCGAGCAAAAGCTCTGCGCTTTGGCGTCAATGGCAGCGATGCCTGCGGGTATCGTTACCCTCCTTGCGTTGTGTGGGTAACTTAACGCTATGACTCCGGGTGAAAAACCTTACCATTTTGGTTTCGACGGCGACGATGTCTTGCGTCATTACCCTCTTGGGGGCGTTGTCGAGGAGTCTCGTTTCTGTCCGGTACAAAACCCTTGACCATTCCGGTCTCGATGTCGGTGACGTGATACATCGTTACTCTCTTGGGGCCACCGTCGTGGAGGCTCGTCCTTTAGGCTCGATCTAGTGCCCTCACCGGAAAGTTTGGATTTCCTTTTTTTTTGTCTATCTTTGATGTGCTTCCGTTGTAAAAGGTGTCCATCGTCATATGGTATCGGTTCGGCCGTTTCGGATTTTATATATAAGACGGGGTGAAAGCCTATTTGGGCGATCCAAAATTTTGCCCCAAGTCGATCGACGACAACCCTAGCATTAGTTCACCCTTTTATCTTAATTGTTTTTGTATGTGTTGACTTTTGTGTATAATTATTTGGCATTTACAAGAAATGAGAGTATTAGAGGGTCTATCATTTCGTAGGAACAAATTAAGGCGGATTTTGTTTTGCTAGGGTTACGATTGATTTTAGGATGGAGTATTCTATGCGATAAATGCTACAAGAAAATCGAAAGTAGCAACGCACGAGCACTATATTATATATTTACTATAATTTTTATCTTATCGACATGGTACGTCGTCGTAGGTTCGCTCGATTGCTCGCACATCCGCTCTTATTATTTGCTATTCTCAAAATTACAGTGATTTAAGAAAATATTGGTTGACTCGGACTTGAAAATGTTGTATTTTAAACTGATCCTATAGGACATGTTACGTCGTACGTCGTAGGTCCGCTCGATTCCTCGCGCGTCCGCTCTTATTATTTGCTATTCTCAAAATTACCGTGATTTAAGAAAATATTGGTTGACTCGGACTTCAAAATATTGTACTCCCTCCGATCCATATTAATGGTCGCTAAATCGGATGTATCTAGCACTAAAATATGTCTAGATACATCCGATTTAGCGACCATTAATATAGATCGGAGGGAGTATTTTGAACTGATCCTATATAATAGGTGATTAATTGGACGCCAAATTCCTGGTGGTAAATATGATTATACTTCTTCAGCCCGTGCATGACTGGACAAGGTTTCCTCCTACAAATTCTATAGCAGCATGGTTTCATCCCTTCCTCGTGCAAATGATTTGATGCTGTACGTGCGAGGTCGCTCGTCCTGACCTATCCGGCCGGGAGGTTGCAGATTAATTTTATTGCGAATTGGGAGTTCAGGTTTGTTGCAAGGTTTGCGTGTGCAGCGATTTTGACTGGGCCGGCCCATACCTACCGATCGATCGGACGCGACCTAGCAAGGCCCGCTCGCAGCGATGGATGAGAGAAACAAAGAATCACGCGAGCGACGTACGACGTACGACGTACCTGTCGCTAAGGGTTACTAGCAACCATGCCCGTGCGTTGCAACAGGATAAAAAAAAATCAATTTTCTATAAAAACATCAGCATGATCCAATTTTTTTGGACGGGGATGACACACGACTCCTTCCTCCTCCTCGCTCCCATGGGCGGCGCAGGAGGGAAACCCTAGCTCCCTCTCGCTGGTCCCCGCCTTCCCTCCCCCTCTTCCTCGTAACCGTCGGATGGTGTCGCTGGGCTAAGCCCGGGTGCATGCGGTGGCGGGGCATTTCCTCGCTCCTTTGTGACTCGGACGGCACGGGCCATGGGGGCAACTCGGAGCGTCAAGCTCGGCAGGGGGCTTGGCGGTACGGCTGGTGGCGGTGTGGCAGCTCTGCGGCGGTAGGGCTCGTCCGGGCGGTGGCAGCGTCTTTGGCGGCGATGCTTTCTCCGGCGGGGCAATGATTTCCTCCTTGTGGCGGGCCAACCGGGGCCATGACATGCTCCGACAGGGATGGCCTCGGCGGTGGTGGTTCCAGATGGAGGTGGTTGGGCGCAGGGAAGAGGGGAGTCAGGATGGAGCTTTGGCTGCTCGGCTCAGACCTAGGCCCTATGGGCCGGATCTGGTTCTACGGGCCGAGGCTATGCCCACGTTCAGATCCTGATCTATAGGGAACATCTGCGTCCTTGTCGCTGCAGCGCGGTGGCGGGGATAGTCGGCACTGATCTGGCCCTGATGGGGCTAATCTGGGCCTGACAAACCCTGCTACTGCATCAGGTAGGCGACGCCTCGGGTAGTGGAGGACGGCGATCTCCTCCCATTGGATGCGGATGTTACCCTCGTAGGCCTCGATCTACCGCCGAAGCCAATCACATGCCAGGCTGGCCTCGCAACCGGTTGGTCGCTCGGATAAGTCGCGAATGCCGGGGTGGCGGCCCTGTAAGGTGGAATGCACATGCGTCTCTTACGGCGAGCGACGTGGTGTTGGTGATGCTTTCATCCTTTTGCCGTATGGATGGCAGCGTTGGCGACTCATTAAGTTGGTGGCGGCATCTCCCAGATCGTGCTCTGGAGTCATTTCTCGGGGTCAGCGGGCGGGCCGGGTGGACGAACATTGTGCGAATGTTTTTCCGAGCAAAAGCTCTGCGCTTTGGCGTCAATGGCAGCGATGCCTGCGGGTATCGTTACCCTCCTTGCGTTGTGTGGGTAACTTAACGCTATGACTCCGGGTGAAAAACCTTACCATTTTGGTTTCGACGGCGACGATGTCTTGCGTCATTACCCTCTTGGGGGCGTTGTCGAGGAGTCTCGTTTCTGTCCGGTACAAAACCCTTGACCATTCCGGTCTCGATGTCGGTGACGTGATACATCGTTACTCTCTTGGGGGCACCGTCGTGGAGGCTCGTCCTTTAGGCTCGATCTAGTGCCCTCACCGGAAAGTTTGGATTTCCTTTTTTTTTTTTTTTTGTCTATCTTTGATGTGCTTCCGTTGTAAAAGGTGTCCATCGTCATATGGTATCGGTTCGGCCGTTTCGGATTTTATATATAAGACGGGGTGAAAGCCTATTTCGGCGATCCAAAATTTTGCCCCAAGTCGATCGACGACAACCCTAGCATTAGTTCACCCTTTTATCTTAATTGTTTTTGTATGTGTTGACTTTTGTGTATAATTATTTGGCATTTACAAGAAATGAGAGTATTAGAGGGTCTATCATTTCGTAGGAACAAATTAAGGCGGATTTTGTTTTGCTAGGGTTACGATTGATTTTAGGATGGAGTATTCTATGCGATAAATGCTACAAGAAAATCGAAAGTAGCAACGCACGAGCACTATATTATATATTTACTATAATTTTTATCTTATCGACATGGTACGTCGTCGTAGGTTCGCTCGATTGCTCGCACATCCGCTTTTATTATTTGCTATTCTCAAAATTACAGTGATTTAAGAAAATATTGGTCGACTCGGACTTGAAAATGTTGTATTTTAAACTGATCCTATAGGACATGTTACGTCGTACGTCGTAGGTCCGCTCGATTCCTCGCGCGTCCGCTCTTATTATTTGCTATTCTCAAAATTACCGTGATTTAAGAAAATATTGGTTGACTCGGACTTCAAAATATTGTACTCCCTCCGATCCATATTAATGGTCGCTAAATCGGATGTATCTAGCACTAAAATATGTCTAGATACATCCGATTTAGCGACCATTAATATGGATCGGAGGGAGTATTTTGAACTGATCCTATAGAATAGGTGATTAATTGGACGCCAAATTCCTGGTGGTAAATATGATTATACTTCTTCAGCCCGTGCATGACTGGACAAGGTTTCCTCCTACAAATTCTATAGCAGCATGGTTTCCTCCCTTCCTCGTGCAAATGATTTGATGCTGTACGTGCGAGGTCGCTCGTCCTGACCTATCCGGCCGGGAGGTTGCAGATTAATTTTATTGCGAATTGGGAGTTCAGGTTTGCTGCAAGGTTTGCGTGGGCAGCGATTTTGACTGGGCCGGCCCATACCTACCGATCGATCGGACGCGACCTAGCAAGGCCCGCTCGCAGCGATGGATGAGAGAAACAAAGAATCACGCGAGCGACGTACGACGTACGACGTACCTGTCGCTAAGGGTTATTATATAGTAGAGATTATATAGTAGAGATATATCATATTTCATAATTTTTAGTGCGGATATGATATATTTGTATAACATATTTTAGCTGTGTTTTGTGTTAAAATATAGGATGTACAAAACTATTGGACGACAAATAGTCGACCGATAAAATCGATTGATCGGTCGATAAGACAATTTATCTCTTATCTTTGCCCGACTCATAAGTTAACAATAAGAAATATCCCGAACATTGGTTAAATAAATATCTCCATTCCGCAAAATGGTTGGGTTTGCATAATATGTAATCCTTCTTTCCGAAGTATAAGAATAAGAGTTTATCCCTAAGATAATTTTTTAAGTTTAACCAAGTTTATGGAAAAAGGGTCAGTATCTATTATACCTAGTAAAATCAGCACACTTAATATGAGATATATTATCCTACTCCCTCCGTCCTGGTGTATAGGGCACAATATCAAAAACATGCAGTCCCATCCATTAGGCATAATTTGCATTAATTCTCTTCTAATTAGTGGCTGGTTGCCTCTCTTCACCCCTCTCCACCAATGCATGTAATGTTTAAACCCCAATGAATGAATACCTAGGGCCTCGAGATTTTCTATATGTGTCCTATACACCAGGACGGAGGGAGTATTTAATTTGTATAGTATGGCATATATATTACTTAAATGCCCTAATTGGACACGGCCATTCTTCTCCAAGATTCTTGATGATTCGTAACTTCATAGTATTTTCTAGGTGCGCAGGCGACGCGTACCGAGGCGCCGTCATTAGCTTATCAGCGTGTGCAACACTTCGAATTCAGTTCAATCATCGAGTCTTTAAGCTGGATTCCGACGGTATGTCAAGGTGCACCACTGCAGATGTGTGCCAGGGTGGGCGTACAAGGGTCCAGTGCTCCTGATGGTGTGGAAGAATGACATCATTCTCAGTTCTGTGCACGCTCAGTACCTACAAGCCTCTGTTTTCGTAATATTTCTGGTGAGAAGCTGTAAAGTCAAATTTTTAAGGGTGTGAAGATGGACTACTCCGGTGGTTCCTTCTTTTAGTCATGGCCTACCGATTTTGCCTCTCAAAATTTCAGTTTCCACTGGTAGAAAATAGGGCTGTAATCCCGGTTCGCCAGGGCCTGTAGTCCCGACCCAGCAACCGGGACTAGCAATGCGCGACTAAAGACACCCCCCTATAGTCCCGCCATTTACGGACCGGGACTAAAGGCCCGTCCACGTGGGCGCCAGGGATCCGTCGCGGCGGAGGACGTTTAGTCCCAGTTCTTGTGGCCAACCGGGACTGAAAACCTGCGCAGGTTTAGGGTTTTAGTCCCCCTAAACCTGGTTCCTTTTTAATTTGTTTTGTTTTATTTCTTTTATATTTTATTTTGTGTTTTATTTTAATTTTGATGAAGTTTCAGTACACATATATATATATATTTTACGATACTATATACATGCATATATATATATGAAATTTCAAACAAGGAGAATTCAATAGGAATATATAATATATATTCAATATCGGGTGACCATATATACAACCTCGAACAAGTTTCCATATTACACAATTAAGATGGATGACCATACACAAATTCGAACAATTAAGATAGCTTATGCGTATAATAGTCATCGTCGGTGGACGCATGGTACTCTCCTTCCTTATCGATGACATGCCTAAGGAAAAATCCTGCTATTTCCTCTTGAATTGGTCGGAAGCGAGCTTCTGGAGTAAGCGCCCTCCGCAAGTTATTGAGACCCCTCCGCGTGGCCTCGTCCTTCTTCCTCTCAGAGATTTCTTTCCGTATGTTCTCACAGACATAGTATCCACATAGACCGGTCCCCGGTGGCTGCTTATCCACTCCTTTGACCACATTTTTAAATTTTAGCTCATTTTTGAATCCACCGACATGTCCAAGTGAGAACTGTCTCCAAACTCTACATTGCAAATAAAATTAAATGAACAAGGGAGTTATTAGCTTAGGAAATGAACAAAAGAGACCGATCGATATAGAGCGCAAATGATTGAAAAATAATTACCTTTGCATCATTTTTCTCATGTTGATCCAAAGATCAGTATTTGAATTCATAGAGTCAAAGATCAAAACTATGGAGTTCGGAAGATCAATTTTTAGCAGAATCCAGTGGAACCTGCGGACACGTTAGATGCACAGTCATGCATAACTTATCGATTAGACATACCATGCATGGAGTAAACAAAAGAGAATGGGAACATGAGAGAAACACTCACCCAAAAAGGTAAGGAAATAGAATATATCTTTTGGATTCATGCTTTTTAAAAAAATTGTACAAGTCTTTCTCCACGTCTTTGGGGTGACGTTCTAACATAGTTCCATTAATGATTTGTGGGTCAATGAACCCAACATCATGGATGAGTCTTATTTTGCATTCCCAAATCTTCAATCTGCATAATAGCGTACGCAACAATATAGTTAGGACAGTATATATATATATATATATATATATATATATATATATATATATATATATATATATATATATATATATATATATATATATATATATGTAGTGTAGGCAATGAAGAACGAGATGACGTAGAAATAAATCACTTACAGAACGTAGCAACTCAGGATAGATTTGTCGAGCTCACGCAGATTGAACAGCTGGAACAATTCACTCATCTCAACTGTTACAGAGTACTTTTTAGTGTGATGCTCCTCTGTATAATCCACATACACAAATTCTTTGTCGGTCCATGTTATGAAATGTTTGTACCAACGTAGCAGAGCTTGCATTACTGGTGGTAGATCCTTTTCCTTCGCAGGCTCGACGAGAGGCCCTTTCTTCTCATATTGTAATCCTACCTCAGCCACTGGCGCATCGTCTAGGCCTAAAAAGAGACGAAGAGATATACCGGCCTCGGACGCATTTTGCATGGCAGTAGGTACAGTCAATCCCATTTCTGCCACAGCATTTATGACCTCGGGGTCCTGTTCCGGAGCGGCTTTCACTATGAGCGGGGGGATCGATTTTTTACTCTGCATCCCGAGCTGGGCAACTTGTTTCCCACTTTTTTTCATTTTTCCTTTTCCTTTCTCCTCCTCCACTATTTTTGCTTTCTCTTTCTCCTCCTCCAATATTCCTGCTTGCTTACGAAGTTCATTATCATAGTCTTTAGGCAAATTCTTCTCGGCTTGGGACGGTGTCGACAAAAAACCCGTAGCCCAATAGTCTACAATCGGAGGGAATACTTCCTTGGGCTCAGGCTCCTTTAGCGCCTTCAGTCGGCCAATCCATTTGTCAACGTCAGCCTTCACGGCCAATTTGGTTTCAATAGTCGGCACTGATCTGGCCCTGATGGGGCTAATCTGGGCCTGACAAACCCTGCTACTGCATCAGGTAGGCGACGCCTCGGGTAGTGGAGGACGGCGATCTCCTCCCATTGGATGCGGATGTTACCCTCGTAGGCCTCGATCTACCGCCGAAGCCAATCACATGCCAGGCTGGCCTCGCAACCGGTTGGTCGCTCGGATAAGTCGCGAATGCCGGGGTGGCGGCCCTGTAAGGTGGAATGCACATGCGTCTCTTACGGCGAGCGACGTGGTGTTGGTGATGCTTTCATCCTTTTGCCGTATGGATGGCAGCGTTGGCGACTCATTAAGTTGGTGGCGGCATCTCCCAGATCGTGCTCTGGAGTCATTTCTCGGGGTCAGCGGGCGGGCCGGGTGGACGGACATTGTGCGAATGTTTTTCCGAGCAAAAGCTCTGCGCTTTGGCGTCAATGGCAGCGATGCCTGCGGGTATCGTTACCCTCCTTGCGTTGTGTGGGTAACTTAACGCTATGACTCCGGGTGAAAAACCTTACCATTTTGGTTTCGACGGCGACGATGTCTTGCGTCATTACCCTCTTGGGGGCGTTGTCGAGGAGTCTCGTTTCTGTCCGGTACAAAACCCTTGACCATTCCGGTCTCGATGTCGGTGACGTGATACATCGTTACTCTCTTGGGGGCACCGTCGTGGAGGCTCGTCCTTTAGGCTCGATCTAGTGCCCTCACCGGAAAGTTTGGATTTCCTTTTTTTTTTTTTGTCTATCTTTGATGTGCTTCCGTTGTAAAAGGTGTCCATCGTCATATGGTATCGGTTCGGCCGTTTCGGATTTTATATATATGACGGGGTGAAAGCCTATTTCGGCGATCCAAAATTTTGCCCCAAGTCGATCGACGACAACCCTAGCATTAGTTCACCCTTTTATCTTAATTGTTTTTTATGTGTTGACTTTTGTGTATAATTATTTGGCATTTACAAGAAATGAGAGTATTAGAGGGTCTATCATTTCGTAGGAACAAATTAAGGCGGATTTTGTTTTGCTAGGGTTACGATTGATTTTAGGATGGAGTATTCTATGCGATAAATGCTACAAGAAAATCGAAAGTAGCAACGCACGAGCACTATATTATATATTTACTATAATTTTTATCTTATCGACATGGTACGTCGTCGTAGGTTCGCTCGATTGCTCGCACATCCGCTTTTATTATTTGCTATTCTCAAAATTACAGTGATTTAAGAAAATATTGGTCGACTCGGACTTGAAAATGTTGTATTTTAAACTGATCCTATAGGACATGTTACGTCGTACGTCGTAGGTCCGCTCGATTCCTCGCGCGTCCGCTCTTATTATTTGCTATTCTCAAAATTACCGTGATTTAAGAAAATATTGGTTGACTCGGACTTCAAAATATTGTACTCCCTCCGATCCATATTAATGGTCGCTAAATCGGATGTATCTAGCACTAAAATATGTCTAGATACATCCGATTTAGCGACCATTAATATGGATCGGAGGGAGTATTTTGAACTGATCCTATAGAATAGGTGATTAATTGGACGCCAAATTCCTGGTGGTAAATATGATTATACTTCTTCAGCCCGTGCATGACTGGACAAGGTTTCCTCCTACAAATTCTATAGCAGCATGGTTTCCTCCCTTCCTCGTGCAAATGATTTGATGCTGTACGTGCGAGGTCGCTCGTCCTGACCTATCCGGCCGGGAGGTTGCAGATTAATTTTATTGCGAATTGGGAGTTCAGGTTTGCTGCAAGGTTTGCGTGGGCAGCGATTTTGACTGGGCCGGCCCATACCTACCGATCGATCGGACGCGACCTAGCAAGGCCCGCTCGCAGCGATGGATGAGAGAAACAAAGAATCACGCGAGCGACGTACGACGTACGACGTACCTGTCGCTAAGGGTTATTATATAGTAGAGATTATATAGTAGAGATATATCATATTTCATAATTTTTAGTGCGGATATGATATATTTGTATAACATATTTTAGCTGTGTTTTGTGTTAAAATATAGGATGTACAAAACTATTGGACGACAAATAGTCGACCGATAAAATCGATTGATCGGTCGATAAGACAATTTATCTCTTATCTTTGCCCGACTCATAAGTTAACAATAAGAAATATCCCGAACATTGGTTAAATAAATATCTCCATTCCGCAAAATGGTTGGGTTTGCATAATATGTAATCCTTCTTTCCGAAGTATAAGAATAAGAGTTTATCCCTAAGATAATTTTTTAAGTTTAACCAAGTTTATGGAAAAAGGGTCAGTATCTATTATACCTAGTAAAATCAGCACACTTAATATGAGATATATTATCCTATTTAATTTGTATAGTATGGCATATATATTACTTAAATGCCCTAATTGGACACGGCCATTCTTCTCCAAGATTCTTGATGATTCGTAACTTCATAGTATTTTCTAGGTGCGCAGGCGACGCGTACCGAGGCGCCGTCATTAGCTTATCAGCGTGTGCAACACTTCGAATTCAGTTCAATCATCGAGTCTTTAAGCTGGATTCCGACGGTATGTCAAGGTGCACCACTGCAGATGTGTGCCAGGGTGGGCGTACAAGGGTCCAGTGCTCCTGATGGTGTGGAAGAATGACATCATTCTCAGTTCTGTGCACGCTCAGTACCTACAAGCCTCTGTTTTCGTAATATTTCTGGTGAGAAGCTGTAAAGTCAAATTTTTAAGGGTGTGAAGATGGACTACTCCGGTGGTTCCTTCTTTTAGTCATGGCCTACCGATTTTGCCTCTCAAAATTTCAGTTTCCACTGGTAGAAAATAGGGCTGTAATCCCGGTTCGCCAGGGCCTGTAGTCCCGACCCAGCAACCGGGAGTAGCAATGCGCGACTAAAGACACCCCCTATAGTCCCGCCATTTACGGACCGGGACTAAAGGCCCGTCCACGTGGGCGCCAGGGATCCGTCGCGGCGGAGGACCTTTAGTCCCAGTTCTTGTGGCCAACCGGGACTGAAAACCTGCGCAGGTTTAGGGTTTTAGTCCCCCTAAACCTGGTTCCTTTTTAATTTGTTTTGTTTTATTTCTTTTATATTTTATTTTGTGTTTTATTTTAATTTTGATGAAGTTTCAGTACACATATATATATATATTTTACGATACTATATACATGCATATATATATATGAAATTTCAAACAATGAGAATTCAATAGGAATATATAATATATATTCAATATCGGGTGACCATATATACAACCTCGAACAAGTTTCCATATTACACAATTAAGATGGATGACCATACACAAATTCGAACAATTAAGATAGCTTATGCGTATAATAGTCATCGTCGGTGGACGCATGGTACTCTCCTTCCTTATCGATGACATGCCTAAGGAAAAATCCTGCTATTTCCTCTTGAATTGGTCGGAAGCGAGCTTCTGGAGTAAGCGCCCTCCGCAAGTTATTGAGACCCCTCCGCGTGGCCTCGTCCTTCTTCCTCTCAGAGATTTCTTTCCGTATGTTCTCACAGACATAGTATCCACATAGACCGGTCCCCGGTGGCTGCTTATCCACTCCTTTGACCACATTTTTAAATTTTAGCTCATTTTTGAATCCACCGACATGTCCAAGTGAGAACTGTCTCCAAACTCTACATTGCAAATAAAATTAAATGAACAAGGGAGTTATTAGCTTAGGAAATGAACAAAAGAGACCGATCGATATAGAGCGCAAATGATTGAAAAATAATTACCTTTGCATCATTTTTCTCATGTTGATCCAAAGATCAGTATTTGAATTCATAGAGTCAAAGATCAAAACTATGGAGTTCGGAAGATCAATTTTTAGCAGAATCCAGTGGAACCTGCGGACACGTTAGATGCACAGTCATGCATAACTTATCGATTAGACATACCATGCATGGAGTAAACAAAAGAGAATGGGAACATGAGAGAAACACTCACCCAAAAAGGTAAGGAAATAGAATATATCTTTTGGATTCATGCTTTTTAAAAAAATTGTACAAGTCTTTCTCCACGTCTTTGGGGTGACGTTCTAACATAGTTCCATTAATGATTTGTGGGTCAATGAACCCAACATCATGGATGAGTCTTATTTTGCATTCCCAAATCTTCAATCTGCATAATAGCGTACGCAACAATATAGTTAGGACAGTATATATATATATATATATATATATATATATATATATATGTGTAGTGTAGGCAATGAAGAACGAGATGACGTAGAAATAAATCACTTACAGAACGTAGCAACTCAGGATAGATTTGTCGAGCTCACGCAGATTGAACAGCTGGAACAATTCACTCATCTCAACTGTTACAGAGTACTTTTTAGTGTGATGCTCCTCTGTATAATCCACATACACAAATTCTTTGTCGGTCCATGTTATGAAATGTTTGTACCAACGTAGCAGAGCTTGCATTACTGGTGGTAGATCCTTTTCCTTCGCAGGCTCGACGAGAGGCCCTTTCTTCTCATATTGTAATCCTACCTCAGCCACTGGCGCATCGTCTAGGCCTAAAAAGAGACGAAGAGATATACCGGCCTCGGACGCATTTTGCATGGCAGTAGGTACAGTCAATCCCATTTCTGCCACAGCATTTATGACCTCGGGGTCCTGTTCCGGAGCGGCTTTCACTATGAGCGGGGGGATCGAATTTTTACTCTGCATCCCGAGCTGGGCAACTTGTTTCCCACTTTTTTTCATTTTTCCTTTTCCTTTCTCCTCCTCCACTATTTTTGCTTTCTCTTTCTCCTCCTCCAATATTCCTGCTTGCTTACGAAGTTCATTATCATAGTCTTTAGGCAAATTCTTCTCGGCTTGGGACGGTGTCGACAAAAAACCCGTAGCCCAATAGTCTACAATCGGAGGGAATACTTCCTTGGGCTCAGGCTCCTTTAGCGCCTTCAGTCGGCCAATCCATTTGTCAACGTCAGCCTTCACGGCCAATTTGGTTTCAGCATCACTAAGTTCCCAAGGCCTTGGGGGGAGAGGCTTCAGTGATGGCTCCGGTACCCGTGTGGTCTTAGCTACATAAGGCTCCGGGTTAATAGACCAAGAGCAGGTTCCCTTGCTGTCCGCCTGCCTCTGTTTCTTCGCTGGAGGAGGAATGGAGGGCGACGTCTGCTTATCCTCCTGAGGAGGAATGGGGGGAGACGGCTGCTTTTCCTCCGGAGGAGGAATGGGGGGAGACGGCTGCTTTTACTCCGGAGGAGGAATGGGGGGAGACGGCTGCTTTTCCTCTGGAGGAGGAATCGTGGGCGACGGCTGCTTAACCGCCGGAGGAGGAATCGTGGGCGACGGCATCTTACCCGCCGGAGATTGTGGATCGGGGGACGGCGTCGAATGGCGTGAAGGAGGCGTAGGTGAACCAGCACCACCACCACCACCACCACCAGCACCTGCACCATCGGAGGGGGGTGGACTTGTTAGCCTTGGCGTCTCGCCTGGAAACACTATGTACTTCTTTTTCCATAGAATGAACTGGCGCTTGACATCTCCAAGTCTTCTCTCCCCTTCGGGTGTAGCTATGTCAATCTCCAGGTCCTCGAACGCTTGGACTATGTCTTCCACCGTGACACGAGCATAGCCATATGGAATGGGGTTGTTGTGATGGAGTGCTCCAGGTGTATAGGATAAAGCACTGCCGGTAGCTACCTTCATGGAAATGTTCCCCACGGGATAATGCAGATCACATTCTTTCATCTCCTTTACATCATCCACGGGGTAGTGAGGCTCTGGTGCACGACTCTCGATCATCGGTGCATTAGCACCTGGAGTCGGGGCCTCCGTGGAAGCCACGCTGCTTCTCAGCTGATGCTGGCTTCCGAGATCCGCTGCATCTTCATGCGGCCCTGCAGCCGACGCTTTTTCTTTCTCAAGTATTCCCGCCACGATCTTCTTCAGCTCACTGACTTCCGTTGCAAGATCCGACATTTGATCTGCAGCCCGGTCCGTACCTCTCTTACGGCTTCTGTAACAGTACGGGTCACCCTCCTGTGAAAACCCTACTTTCCACGGCAATCTGCCTTTGCCTCGTATATGTCCTCCGTGTTCAGGATTCCCGAGGGCATGGGTCAGTTGGTCTCTCTCTCTCTATTGAACGTGATCACGCCCTGTTGAGCTTCGGTCATTGCGTCAACAAGGTGTTTTGTGGGAGCAAACTTTTTCTTCTGGTGAACACACTCCCCTGTCTCCGGGTCTAGCGATCCCCCATGCCCGTACCACCACATTTTGGCTCTTTCGTCCCATCCCTTAGACGGATTCCTCTTTCCCTCAGGCCGTCCTCCATTGCCTGCCACTTAGGCGCCGAAACGCGGTATCCTCCTGGCCTCATAACATGATGGTACTGTTTCTTTTCCGCATTAGCCTTATTTTTTGCCGATATTTCCTTGAAATGCTCCGATTTATGTCGCGCCACAAATTCTGTCCAATCATCTCTCAGTTTCTCATGTTGTCCAGTGAAAATCGGAGTCTTGCCCTTGCTGACATATTCACGGAACAATTTTTTCTTGAAGTTCCGGAATGCTTCGGCCATCTTCTGAAAAGCGAATTCTTTGACTATCCTCCTCCTCTCACGTCCACCCGGAACGTCCTCACCCAATTCATCTTTTTTGTTGTATTCCGGAGGTAGAATGAAATGTGCAATAAGCTTTCTAAACATAATCTTTTTCGTTCTCTTGTCGACATAAGTGAAACCAACACGTGCTTTCTTTGGCTCCTTCCATTCCTGGACGGTGATCGGGACGGTGTCTCTAACAATGACTCCGCATTGGTTGATAAACTTTGTGGTGTGCTGTAGGGGCTTGCCGATTTCACTGACTGATTCGATGGTATATGTTTCTCCATCTTTCATCGACTTGGATTTGCCACGCTTTGTCATACTAGATCCGGCCGAGGGCTAAAATAAGAAAGAGAGTCGCGCGCGTTAGTGCATATGTATTCACATTTCAGTAAGTTTGTATCACGAGAGTCCCAATGTATATATATATATATACCTCGCCGGAGGTGGTTGTTCTTTGCAATTGGAGATCGTCGTTTGTCGACGGTTGACCTCCGTCATCAATGTCCATTCCTTCACCTCCTTGATCATCGACAATGTCTGTTCCTTCACCTGTTTCATCATCATCGACAATGTCCGTTCCGCCACATTCTGGATCATCAAGGTTCAGATAAGAAGAGACTACATCGTCTTGTTGCTCATCTTCTGGGCACGGCACATAAGGGTTCTGGTTGGCTATCATGCCGTATATAATACCTTCAGCCTCCTGATCCGTATACGGCAAGGCTCCATTGTCCGCCATATGTCACTCCTGCAGACATGCATATAGTAAAAATTAATTAAGTATATAGGAGACTTAGCAAATATTACACCCTCTTTCTCAAATTGTCTGCCATATGTCACTCCGGTGGAAGAACGATGACCACCGGAGGGGGAAAACCATACTTTAGAGGTGTGTCCAAGATTAGTTTCTCAAATGACTTGGAGAGCCCCATAGCTACGTTACACTTAATATTCTGAATTTATTGAATCAAAACTTATTTTCATTATTTTAATGAATATAACTCAAATTCAAATATGGTGTCATTTTGAACTTTGTCAAACATGATTGAAAATGATATAAACAGATAGCTTACATTTTTACGAACATTTCGCATATTTTTCCATAATTTTTGGAATTATAAATTAAAAGTTGTTTAATTTAGAAGATTTAATTATTTTCTGTAATTCCATATACAGTGGGCCCCTGGCGTCATGATGACGTCACCCTGGCGTGACACTGTGGCCGGCGGTGTGGCAGTTTCTGCTCTCTGTCTCCGGCGATTTCGGCCACGGGGAAGGGTTTCCGGCCACGGGGAAGGGTTCAAGGGCGGCGCGAGGCCCGCGGCGAGGGCGGCGTTGGTTCGTGGTCCCCTCTCGAGAGCGGGAGGGTGGCGCTGGTTCGAGGGCGGCGCGAGGCCCGCGGGGAACCTACCGGAGACGGCGACGGGGCGGGGCCGGAGCAGGGCGGAGGCGGTGGAGAGAAGGGTGCGGGCGACGGCGACGGCGACGGCGTGGTACTCTCTCAGGCGATGACGACGGAATCGGGCGACGACGACGGAATCGACGAGCAGGGCGCCGGCGCGAGGAAGACGAGGGTTTGGACGAAGAAAATTTTGGGGTCGGGAATATATAGGGCCAGCCTTTAGTCCCGGTTGGTGTCACGAACCGGGACTAAAGGTCCCCTGGGGTACCCTCCGCGGGCCTTTAGTCCCGGTTGGTATCACGAACCGGGACTAAAGGTGAAATTTTTCGCGGCGTTTTTGACGGGGGGATGATAACCCGGTAGGCCAAACTCCAAGGAGTAACCCGGCCCAAAGGACGCTGTGCAAGATCCGGCTAAAGATAAGGAAACCTATAAAGGCCCAAGCTTGTAGGCCCAGTAACCCGGATTGTGGGTTATGGTAGAAGAAAGTTAGGGTTTGTGCGCCGTGTCCGGGTAGGATCCAGGATGCGCCTTGGAGAATAAGCCTGGGGGTACGGGTGCTTTATAAACCGACCCCCAGGTCTAGTTTAAGCAGAGATCTAAGAACCCTAGCAATATCGCTTGATATCGAGCATCCAGTGTAATCCCAGAGTTGAGTTATTGTATCAAGATCGGAGACTCGGCGACTTTGATTGCCGGCTACCAGATCGAATTGCACCATGTTTTCCTCTGAGCTAAACCCTCTCCCAAACGCCTGTGTCGTCTTGCCCCAAGATCAGTTACCCCCGGTAACATCTGCCGTGATTATCCCACGACAGTTGGCGCCCACCGTGGGGCCTGCGTCCAAAGGTGTTTACATCACGGGAGAAGCTCGGAAGAGCATGGAGAATCTCGTCGTCGGCGAAATCTACGTCGACCACAAAGGAGAAAAGATGGTGGACGATTCCGGCTGGGGGCCAGAGTCGGATCACCTCGAATCCGGATCCGTCGTGACAATCGGCCGGATCAGCGTCTTCATTGGTATGGTATGTACTTCCAATTCGATCCCTGACAATATTGGATCTGATTCTGTGCCAGGAGAAGCCACTTCTATCCGATCAGATGACGAAGAATCGATTGGAACGACACATCCGGCAGAAGAACCCATCGCGGAGTGGGAACAGCCGGAGTAGCCGACATGGACCCCGCGCGACCGGGTCGAAAGAGAAGGTGATACCGGGTCTATCCTGGATCTGCTGGAAAACCGGTATGAGGAGGAGAACGATGAGGAAGAACAGCATGAACTTACACCGGATATCGTACGCCGAGTCGCAGTCTATGCGGCTCCCGCGGCCAATCTTAACCAAGGAAACGCAACCGCGGCATCAGTCGGGGCGGCTCAGGCGGTGGCCCAGCAGCAGGGCGCGGCTAACGGAGACCCGGTTTTGGCCCGGGTTGATGGGGAATCGGCATCAGTAACCAGCCGCGCAGCAGACGAGGAATTGCACGCAAACACGTTCGGATTCCTGGGAAACCGGACACCAGGGGCGGGTCCTTCAAACCCGCGCCACCCGGCCTTATTCGATAATAATCTGATTCTAGATCCCACGGTTCTTGCGACGGTTATCACTCCGGAAAACGCAGCGGAACGTGTCAGGGATCTGGATGTAGCTCGTCGTGCGCTGGAACAGCAAAGAAGGCAGGTAGAGGCAGAAAGGCAAGGGATGGCCAGGCGGCAGCGTGAGTTGGATGCGCTAGAAACTCGGCTCCGAGAGGAAACGTCTAGAGTGCATCAAAGGCATCAAACCAGGTTACCAACAACGGGCGGGGTTATTAATCCGGCTAATTTATTTGTCACACCTCAGGATCAGCCGATACCAGTGGTGAACCAGGGAACCGCACCCCAACCGGCGACAGCAGGGACACATCCGGCCAATGAACGGGCCGGGTTACCCCCACCACAGACCAGAGTCACAACCGGCAACGATCTACCACCACCGCCACCATCGCGATTCCGCACACCAGCCGGCCACTACAATAACCCCATGGACAATGTGTATGCGGCGACACTCGCGTTAAATCAGATCCCCGTGGGAGAGTCGCCCCATGCAGAGAAGACTCGGCAAGCCATCGATCTGTTGCACACTGCGGTGGCACAGCAAGCCAATTATCCGGATCACAGAAGCGGTATGCATGGAACGCCATACGTCAGTCAACAACAAGGGAGTATCCAAACAAGTTCAGCACGGCGGAGGGAAGAGCAGCAGCAAATGCCGCCTCCTCCCCGCGCTCAGGCAGCATCAGCAGCACAGGCTGTCGTGGACAGTTCTAGAGCCCGGAGGGCCACGGCCGGGTCTGCAGCGCATGGACTTCCCGTAGCACCGCGCCCAGCTGCGCCCCCCGCGGCATCACACGTTTCTAGAGCAAGGCCGGCTTCAACCGTTCTTGCGGGGCCCAAGTGTCTCTCGGACAATATCAGAGCTGAACCTTACCCGGAAAAATTCAAAGAGCCAGGGAAAGTAGTGAATTATGAGCCAACTATGGATCCAGAAACATGGCTAAGTAGCTATGAGATGGCAATGTCAATTCGCAACGCATCCGAGAATCTCCAAGCCAAGTTCATGTACTTGATGATGTCAGAAGGAGCAGCAAAGTTGTGGTTCACCAATTTGCCGGAAGGATCGATCAAGTCCTGGGAGGAATTGAAGACCGCGTTTGTCAAGCACTTTCATGGGACGTGCAGGAAGTTGTTCACTATTGACGACCTAGAGCGGTGCGTCCAGAAGAAGGGAGAATCGGCGTGCAGTTGGGTGCGCCGGGTTATGGAGATACTTCACTCGTCCACGGACATTCAGCCCAAGGATGCGCTACAGGCCATGGCAAAAACATGCAAGTACATACCTTTAGTGCAAAAGTTAACTCGCATGAAGTCTAGTCGAAATGCGTCGGAAGTTACAATGGGAGAATTGATGGACGCGTGCAACAAACACGCTGCGACAGATACTACAGAAGAGGAAGTTGATGACAAGAAGGTAAAAGCAAACACAAGTAATAATGGAAGAACCGGCAATGGATCAGCACCGGGTAATAACGGAAATAGCCAGAACAAGCGCCCGTTTGAAGGAGGCTCCGAGTTTGTCGCCAATACAGAAGCCGGGTCTTCAAGGCCCAGAGCAGAAGGAAATTTCAACGGAGGTAATCACAATGGAGGAAACTATCAAGGGCCGCCAAGGCCGGGTAACAATTGGGACATATTCAGGATGGCATGCCCGAAACACAGCAGGAACGACAGGCCAGCTAACCACTCTCTGGAGCAGTGCGCCGACTTACAAAGATGGAAAAATGACGAAGTGAACAGAGCTATGCGAAGTGCAGGACGGGGAGGAGGACCGGGTCCAGGGGGAAACCCGGGCAACGGCCCACCCCCAGTTGGTAACCCGGCGGCTGGAAATCAAGGCAATAACCAAGGGGGGGCAGGAGGTTTCCAGGCTAACCCCAAACAACTGGGTCAATATCATGTGCATACCACAGGAGGCTCTAACAAGGACAAGAAGATACTGAAGCAAGCGGTCAACTCAGTTTCGTCAGCTGTCCCGAGATACTTGAGATGGTCAGAACAGGAGGTAACATGGAGCAGAAGGGATCACCCAGAAAGAGTGGAGCACCCGGGAGTCTTGGCATTAGTAGTCGCACCACAAGTCAATGGGTATGAGCTGAAAAAGGTTTTGATGGATGGTGGAAGCAGCATCAACATACTGTATTGGGAAACCTTCCTACGCATGGGCCTCAAGGAGTCTCAGCTACAAAAAAGTTCAACAGTCTTTCATGGGATAGTGCCGGGTCATTCAGCGTGCCCCGAGGGAAAAATCGCATTGGAGGTAGCCTTTGGGGAGTCAAAGGATAACTATCGAGTTGAGTGGCTTACCTTTGAGGTAGTCAAATTGCGCAGCCCATATCACGCGTTATTTGGAAGACCGGCTTACGCCAAATTCATGGCTAGGCCGTGTTACGTATATCTACAGCTAAAAATCCTGGGTCCCAAGAAGACCATCACCATACATGGAAACCGAGACATAGCAGCTGAATGCGACGAAGGAGATGCAGCAATGGCCGAGCAAGCCTGTAGAAAAGAAGAACTCAAGCATTACCGATCTCAAGCAGACCCGGAGGATAGAACCACATCAAAAAGGCCGAGTACTGAAGGCGAAAGAGCAAAATCCAAAGTAGCACAAGATGCTAAAATGGTGGCTTTTATCAAGGATGACTCCCCCAAGCAATCCGCTATAAAGGAAGAAACCGCACGGCCGCTCGCAACCAGCCGTGTCACGGAAACACCTCACCCGGGTCGGTTAGTAAACCCGGTACTCATCATGAAAAAGTCCAGCATGTGGAGAATGTGCGTCGGTCACGCCAGTCCAGGACCGGTCCCCATGGAGAACTAAACAATGTAACGGGCAGCAGGTTTCAGACGCGCTCTTTTCCTACCCAGGGTACCTAAGGGGACTGGAAGGTTTTTAATGAGGCGGCCTGCTGATCCAAACTTTCTCGCATCAATAAAGAGATGGTTATCAAGTCCCATTTCGTTACAGCCTGATTACAAGTAAGTAGTATCCATGTGACATCAGTATTTCAGTATCATTAAGAACGTTGAGCATATATAGGTCTCGGGGGCTGGTTGCTCAAGTAGCCCAGCCACAAACCCGAAAGACCCGGCCTTGATGCCTATAAGTTATAGGGGCCGATTATTCGCAAACGAGTACGGCTGCAATCTTATAACTGGACAAAGGAGCCAAATTTTCTTGACTTTTCTTACTTAAGCTCGATGTGACTCGCACTAAAGTGGCATGATTTGTTCGCTTACGATTACAATCAGCCATGAAGCCCAATGGGACTTGTCTGACCCTGTTTTCGTATGGATGTAACAACATGGTATCCACGCGAAAGCCGGCTTACAGTACAAGATAGTCAAAAGGGTCATCTAAACCACAAGTTTATGCAGAGTACAAGGCCAATAGCCGGAAACTCAATGATTATCAAGCATAACTTCAGTACTTCCGCGGAATGGCCTTAGGTTTTTCGACTCGATAAAAAACGATTTGTTCTCTGAGAAAGGCCACACCCCCATGACTCGGACTTTGGGCCATGGGGACTGGGGACTTCGAAACAGAAACAAACTACTTGGCTATCGCAGTTCGAAAGACCCTGGCATTCGAGTCTTGGGGACTTAAAGAAAAGTCCACTTATCAAAGCCCCCGGTATTCGGAAAACCGAGTCTTACGAAGAGAGCCAAAATAGAGAGTCGGGTATCGAGAAAAAGCTCAAAGAATAGACAAGCAATACGGTTATCAAAAGGCCAGGAAAGCCGCAAAGCATATCACGGACTAAAAAGTGTGTTACAAGTTACGACATCAGTATCAGGGGTGCACAGGCGCACCATCAAAAGCATAATAGTTTGAATACAAAGCATCACGTAAGCAAGGTGTTATGATGGTATTGCCCTATTCGGCCTCCTGAGTACGGTCTTCCGGCTCTGGGTCCTGGGCTTGCTGCTTAGCCTTCCCGGCACCCTTACCCGGACTCACTGCGCCAGGGCGGACAGGTGGAGGGACGGCTGGTGTAGAGGCAGACGGACCTGATCCTAACTCGGCCTCTCTCTTCGCAGTCGCCTCCCTCTTCCTGGCCGAGTTAGAAACCCACTTCTCCAAGATATCAAAGGGCGGGGGTGCTTCCTCTGTAACAACTTTGCCATCAGCGTCGTATGCACTCATGATCGTGTTTAGATCCAAACTATCGGCCAAAGTGGTAGCCGAGGGGCGCACTGCGGCTTGTATGGCCTTGAAATCTTTGGGTGTAAATTTGGAACCATCCGCCTTGAATTCGGGAAACCCGGATATTACCTTTGCCGGGTCAAGCTTCGGAAAGAAAGCCTTGGCCAGGGTGAAGGCCCGGGTCATACCAATCCGGCAGGACGAGCGCTTCCAGATTTCAATCCAGCCAGGCACAGTGGAGCAGGCTTGAATGAGATTCTCTTCACCCGGATATACTTCCGTAGGCCACTTCACGGCATCCAGTATAAACTTTGTGCCGGCAAAGAAAGTCCGGAGCACGGTCTTTAGGGTTTTAGCCTTGACAATGGCATCCTCCTCTGGGGCCGCAAGGTTGGCACCTACAGTTGTAACAAAAGAGAGAACGTATCAATAATCCCGAGTCTGATATAATAAAGCAAAGACACGAAACAAATCAGCAGCAAAAACTTACTAAGCAAGATCTGATAAGTATCGGTGACTTGGTCCGATAGTTTCTTCAGCGCGGTCTGAGCAGCATTGCACTTCTTCTTTATTTGGAAACATCCTTCTTCAAAGTTTTGATGTCATCCTCAAGGGTTTCCCTTCGTTTTATCTCGGCAAGGAGAAGTTGTTCGGTCTTCAGTAAAGTTTCATCAGACCGGGTTATCTGTGCCTGTAAGTAGCAAGGAACGCAAGTATAAGTTGGATATTATGGGAAGCTGAATATGGCGTAAAGTACCAAGCATAACTTTTGCAAGTCATACTCGGAACTTGGGGACTGGGTATGCAATATGAGATACCAAGTGTCCTTACCTGGTGCTCTGCAGCCATGCGCTCCAAGATCTTGCTCTCCGAAGTCTTCATGGTGAGGAGGGTGTTCATCAACTGATCAAAAGTGTCTTTACTCGTATCAGAGGACCCGGGGCCTTGGAAATTCCGAGAAGGGGCTTTCTTCTTAGCGGGAGGCAGAACCTGGGTCATTTGTGTGTCGGAATCCGACGCTCCTTCTGCACCCAAGACGGTGGCCTTGTTCTTCTTGCTTGCATGGGAAGCAATCGGATACTCGGCTTCTTGTGTGTCCGGCTTTGCCGGCGATGCTTGTTTTTCGCCGCTAGACGCGGCTGTAGTCTTATTAGTCGGGCTCCCCTTACTCGGGCCCTCGATCTCCATATCCTCTTGGTCGCTGATAACGACCGTGGCCCTGTAGATGTTGTCAGTGAGCAGCTAAATACACAGTCAAGAAAGGGTGATAAAATGTGGTGGAACATCAGAAAGGGGATTTTACCCGGTGTTCACCGCAAAGTCACAAGGAAATCCGTCGCTGGACTCGGGAGAGGCTGGAAATTATCAAGTTAGATGTCATGTGGGAATGGTTCAAGGAGAATGTTTCGACCGGGAAAAGATAGGGTAATTACCAGCCCGTCGAGTCGGGGTCGATGAAATACCCGGGTTAAGGGCATCATCACCCGGGTGATTTTGAGTCGACCTGCGCTTGGTCATGGGCGACTCCTTCAAGAATGGCCAGTGGAATAACATCAAGGAAGCTTATATATATCATTAAAGTAATACGAATTGAATACAAGGAGGAGATATGAAACCTTGGAAGTAGCCTCTTGGGTTTTTCTTTTTGATCCGACTTTGATTGTCGGCTCCAGTTCCTCCTCGTCGCTGGCAGATTCTACTTTGCCATCGGATTTTTCTTCCTCGTCATCTTCTCGTTCTGGATATCATCAGAGTTATAGTTGCAAATGAAGGGGTTATGGTGAGCTTAAAGGAATCAAACAAAACCCGGAAAATACCTTCGTCCGAGTTAGCAGCTTCTTGCTCCCCTGGACTTTTGGAGCTAGGAGAGGTATTGGTTTTCCAAAAATCATCATCAGCCTGAAAGGTGTCAGCACAAGGGTTATCAACCGTATCAAGTGGAAAGAGCAAAGATAAAGGCATTAAAGTCGGGTTTTCACCTTGGGGGCTGGGTTCTCGAGCGTGAAGGGCTCCAATCCGGATATGTTCCGGATTACCTCAAGCTTTTCTGTCAGAAAACCCTTGATGGTTTTGTGGGTATCGCCAGCTGCAAAGATGTTATCAGAGTACCGGAGCGGGTCTGAAGATTGTCCCGAATACTCGCACATCAACTTTGTGCGGATGGAATTAGGTTGAATCCGGAAGTCGACCCAAGTCTTCACCAGGTTGAGCCCGATGAGGCCTTGGGCCGTGAGAGTGTTGATTTTGGCTAGTAGAGGTTGAATTGCCTCCCTATCCGAGTCAGAGGCGAAGGCACTAAATTTCTCGGAGATGTCAAGAAGACCCTCTGAGTAACCCGGCAGCTTCTTTTGGCCGGGTGGGGAGGTGTCTTGGTAGTAAAAGTAGGAGAGCTGCCAGTGCTTGACATGGGAGTTAAGGGTGAGGGGTGGCATCAAAGAATTCTTGCGGCGCTGGATGGAAACCCCGCCGCAAGCGAGAAGCGCCCCGTCACCGCTCTCGCGGCATGGTTTGCATTGAAAAAGCTCAATGAAAAGAGCTAAACTTGGCGAAGTGCACAAGTATGATTCGGAAAGGACTATGAAGTGGGAGATGTTTAAAACAGAATTAGGCCCGGTATCAAAGACGCGAAGGCCGTAATGGTTTAGAACCTCCCGAAAAAAAGGGTGACCCGGTGGGCGGAAGCCCCGGGTCACATGTTCCACAAAGCAAATTACCTCGCCTTTTGTCGGGGTGGGCCGGGTCTCCTTACCCGGCACTCTCCATTGGATATCCTCTTGAGGAGGAAGAACCCCCAGCTCCACCAGCTCCTCCAACTTGGCCTTGGTGACCGTAGACCGCGCCCAGTTGGCGGATATGGAGTTGGTGGCTTTAGCTTTGGTTGGAGTTTTCCCCTGCTTTTTGGGAGCCATGTGGTTGACCTGCAAAGTACCAGGTAAAAGGATAAGAGGACTAAGACACGAAAGTTGTGAGCCGGCCGAGTATCGGCCGGGTAATATCGAGACATGAAAAATTGCGCGTAATCCGGGTGTTAGCTCGCAGAGTAAAGTTCGAAATTATCCGGGTATCAAGCATTATGGCAAAAATTATGGGATCTAAATGTTGAAGGAGTTTTTGAGGGCGATGGATGGCTGCATAGGCACTTAGCGCGAATAAAAGGAACCAGAAAGGGGAGGTCTAGCCGGGTGATTGAGGCAAAGGCGGAAACTTCGAGTAGTTCGAGCCTAGATTGGAAATTCCATCTTCGGATTTGTGGTGAGAATAATGATTGCAGGAAGTAGGAGAGTGGATTGGAGTATGCGTTTTATCCATTGGGCGAGCTAGAAAAGATTATTGGTGGCCTAATTCGGCATGGCCGAGAAATCCGTGGCGGGCTGATTTGGATCTAATCTGAGATAAAATCAAAAATTGCAAAGCCAAATTAAGGGGTGCAAAAGGCTTACCGGAGGGGATCTGAGTGAAGCCTTGCGGAGGCAGATGGCGCAGGCCTGGTGTCCCTTCGCGATTCCAGACGGACCGGATGGAGGTTCGCCGGCGGATCTTGGCGGCGGCGCGGGGCAAGCAGTGGCGGAGCGCAGCCTCCGGCCGATGGGCTCCGGTGATGCGCGCGGGATTTCCGTGGTGGCGCTCAGTGAGAATGAGTTCAGAGGGAGGAAGGAAGCAGAGTGGGGGGAAATGAGCCGTTAGGGTTCGGGTTACCCCCAAGGAGCTTATTTATAGGGCGAATGGATAAGCCCGGTTCGGTGAGCGGGAGCCGGGAGTTGCGGAAGTAAACGGCTATTTATTTGAGTTTTGGCGAAATGTGCTTTAAATGTTGAGCAAGGCATTTGGATAAAAGAAAGAAGGAGATCAACCCCGTGATATCAGGATCGATTATCGAGTATGGAATCTTGGTGTTTTTATTAGGGTTTGGACCTGGAAAATTAAAAAGTGCTTGGAGGAAAAGCCCGGGTTACTACATGGCCACCATGGAGTAAGGCCTAGTTGAATATCAAAGCATCTCAACCTGGCCTCCATATGCATGTGTGTTTGATATCTTTGCAGGGAATAGCGAGCGCTTCAAGGAGGATCCATGAAGCCCAGGCTATTCTGGGGACTACTGACGGGGGGATGATAACCCGGTAGGCCAAACTCCAAGGAGTAACCCGGCCCAAAGGACGCTGTGCAAGATCCGGCTAAAGATAAGGAAACCTATAAAGGCCCAAGCTTGTAGGCCCAGTAACCCGGATTGTGGGTTATGGTAGAAGAAAGTTAGGGTTTGTGCGCCGTGTCCGGGTAGGATCCAGGATGCGCCTTGGAGAATAAGCCAGGGGGTACGGGTGCTTTATAAACCGACCCCCAGGTCTAGTTTAAGCAGAGATCTAAGAACCCTAGCAATATCGCTTGATATCGAGCATCCAGTGTAATCCCAGAGTTGAGTTATTGTATCAAGATCGGAGACTCGGCGACTTTGATTGTCGGCTACCAGATCGAATTGCACCATGTTTTCCTCTGAGCTAAACCCTCTCCCAAACGCCTGTGTCGTCTTGCCCCAAGATCAGTTACCCCCGGTAACATCTGCCGTGATTATCCCACGACAGTTTTCGTTCCCGCGCACAACGAGCCTTTAGTCCCGGTTCGTGACACGAACCGCGACTAAAGGTGGTTATTCAAATACTTTTCCTTTTCCCAAACTTAAAAATACAAATAATATATCAGAAAATTTAGAAAAATAAAACTAATTCTTTTTAAAATCATAAAAATACAAATAATATATCAGAAAAATAAAACTAATCATAAAGATTCACACACATCTTGAATATATATATAGATAAAAAAGGCAGTACATAATGGCTAGAGTGGATCTAAACCTAAACGGAGAGCATAGATGCATGATCTGATATCTGCTAGTCATACTCCTGCCTAGGCCTATAGTACATGTACTCGTAGTCGTCGTAGTCGCCGCCGCCGTCGTCGTCACTATCGTATGACGGTGCTCTGCACTCCCTCGGAGGATCACGACTCCAGGACTGGGCCTGAGGGTACCGCAGGCGGGGGATATCGCCGGCCCTGATGTAGTCCATGACGCTCTGTAGAGTCCGGCCGGACCACCATAGCCGACGACCGGCCTCGTGAAAGTTCCCAGGAGGCAGGCCGTCCTCCTCATACCTGGCGAGCGCCCTCTCACGCCGATTGATGAAGAAGGCATCCCAAGTATGCTGGTTATCGGGATGCCAACTGGGATTCCTCCGCTGCTCCGGCGTGAGCTCGTGATAGTAGTGGTTCGTGATGGCCGCCCGACGCGCCACACCTTGAGGAAGAGGAGGGACCAGCACTCCTCCGGCGCTCAGCATCCAACCGGCGGGAACGTTGTAGCCGCACGGGCAGGGGTAGTTCGAGGCCGAAAGTGCCTCCGCCTGGATGAATGTTAGAGTGGGTACGGTAGAAGCCATGAGAGAGAGTGGTGAGTTTGTATATGTGTTTATGCTAATGGTGTGGCAATGCATACATATATATAGCGAGAAGAAAACATCCCTTTAGTCCCGGTTGGGGACACCAACCGGGACTAAATGGGTTAGGGTTTCGTTTGCACCAATCAGATAGAATCACATGGATCGTGTGTTTCTTTAAAGCGCTTGTGAGTCGTTGGATCCGGGGTGTGTTTCTTTCGAGCTGTTGTGAGCCGTTCGATCAGGGCTACGGTGTGTTTCTTTCGAGCTGTTGTGAGCCGTTGGATGAGGTGGTTTCTTAACCGTTGGATCAAAACCCTAGCACAACACTTTGTGAGCCAGAGGACCCTATATATAGCCCACCTTCATACACCGGTCAGTTCATTGAGCAAATACAAAACATCCGGATTCGCCATCATACGTCCTGCCGTGCATTTGGTATGCATATTGCACCCAGTAGCCACGGTGGGGCTGTATGATGGCGATACCGATTGTTTTGTTCTACATCCCCCTTTAAGGTTTGATACATCATATATTCAGTTTATCGAGCAAGTACAAAACATCCGGTTTCGCCATCATACGTCCTACCGTGCATTTGGTATGCATATTGCACCAAATAGCCACGGTAGGGCTGTATGATGGTGATACCGATTGTTTTGTTCTACACCCCCCCCCTTAACACATCCATCCATGCTATGGGTCAGTGTTCACTTTGAGCTCGGTTAGTAATGTGCAACTATTTGCTTGGTTGATCTGTTAGGGTGGCGCGTGGCGCGGGAGTTGCGACGCGTGGCGCGGGAGTTGTGACGTGTGGCCAGGAGGGCGCGGTATAAACTGTCGCGCCTCAAGCGCATCTTCTCCTCTCCACGCACCGTCGCGCTTCCACCATGCCTCCGAGGAGGAACAACACCACCGGCTTTCGCGGCGTCCGAGCACGGCAGAACGGAATGTTCAGCGCAGATATCCGCTGGGGGGACGACCGCATCCCCCTCGGCTCCTTTGCGACGGCGGCGGAGGCCGCCCGCGCCTGGGACGCGGCGGCCTGGCGCCTCAACCGCCCGCGTTCGCTGATGAACTTCAACGACTGCCACACCGTCTGGGAAGCGGAGGCCAGGGCGCCGAAGCCGCAGATCGTCACTGCCGCCGACCACCTCCACCTCCGTCACCGCGCGTTTCAGGGCCTAGTCGACGCCAGGGAAGAACGCGTCGTCCGCGAGTATTACCGGAACAACCCGGGGGAGGAGAGCGCCGACGAGGAGCTTTGGCAGACCCGCGCGGCTGTGCGGGCGGAGTGCCGCCTCGAACGCCACCTCGCGTTAGATGCCGCTCGGGAGGCGAGGACGAGGGCGCTGCAAGAGCTTCGTCGGGCCGACCGCGCCGGCGAAGTCTGGGCCTCCGACGATCCGACGTGGGGGCCTATCTCGGACATACCATCATGCACCTCCGACGACGACGAGGAGGTCACCGACGAGTTCGCCGACGTCGATGTCCCGGAGGAGGTCACCGACGAGTTCCCCGACGACGACGACGAGGAGTAGTGTTCGTATGTTCTCTCTTTTTAATAAAAGAATTTGTATTCCGGCGACACTGCGGCACGCTAGCGCGTATGTTTTCTGTTTTTAATAGAAGTTATGAAATCAGATATTTTATCTCACAAGGTTTTGAGACATTTAAGTAACTTTCTGTTTTCCATGCTTTCCACTCGTTTTCTCAAATATTTTGCAAAGGAGTTAGTCTTAAACACATCAGAGATAATATAATTCACATGATCCATTCAAAAAAGTTTGGTACACGATAAATTATTACACATCAATTCTTCCCTTGTGTCCCTGCTTTCTTACGATCTGGCCGTATCCATGGAGCATCCTCATCATTTAACTTAATGCTTGGGTCAGTGTTGACTTTGAAGGGCGGAATTTCACCAAACATATTATAATCTTCTGACATGTCTGTCTTGTCCTCCACTCCCACGATGTTTCTTTTCCCTGAAAGAACAATGTGGCGCTTTGGATCATCACATGATGTACTGATCGTTTTCTTATCTTTCCGTTTCCTCGGTTTGCTACTCATGTCCTTCAAATAGAAAACCTGAGCGACATCTTTGGCTAGGACGAATGGTTCGTCAAGGTAACCAAGATTGTCGAAATCCACCATTGTCATTCCGTATTGCTCGTCCACCTTTACCCCACCTCCTGTTAGCTTGAACCATTTGCACCGGAACAAAGGGACCTTAAAGGAGGGTCCATAGTCAAGTTCCCATATCTCCTTTATGTAACCATAAAATGTGACCTTTTGCCCAATCTCGGTTGCTGCATCAAAGCGGACACCACTGTTTTGGTTGGTGCTCTTTTTATCTTGGGAGATCGTGTAAAATGTATTCCCATTAATCTCGTACCCTTGGAAAGTCGTTATAGTCGAAGATGGTGTCTTGGCCAACATGTACAGCTGATCTCCAACATCATTGTCATTCATTAAATGTTTTCGCAACCAACTGCCGAAAGTCTCCATGTGGGCCTTTCTAATCCATGATTCAGGCTTCCCCGGGTTGTTCGAGCGTAAAATATTCTTGTGTTGCTCGAAGTACGGAGCCACCAAGCTCGAATTTTGCATAACTGTGTAGTGTGCTTCAGTCATAGAATGACCGTCCATACATATCGTTGATTTCCTTCCGATCGTGCCTCTTCCAGTTAGTCTCCTCTCGTGCCGCGATTGAGGAATACCAATCGGCTTAAGGTCAGGAACATAGTCAATACAGAACTCAATTACCTCCTCATTTCCGTAGCCCTTTACGATGCTTCCTTCTGGCCTAGCGCGGTTACGAACATATTTCTTTAATACTCCCATAAACCTCTCGAAGGGGAACATATTGTGTAGAAATACAGGACCGAGAATGGAAATCTCTTCGACTAGGTGGACCAGGAGGTGCGTCATAATATTGAAGAAGGATGGTGGAAACAGCAACTCGAAACTGACAAGACATTGGACCACATCGTTCTGTAACCGTGGTAGATCTTCTGGACTGATTACCTTCTGAGAGATTGCATTGAGGAATGCACACAGCTTCACAATGGCTACTCGAACATTTTCCTGTAGGAGGCCCCTCAAAGCAATCGGAAGCAATTGCGTCATAATCACGTGGCAGTCGTGAGACTTCAGGGTTTGGAACTTTTTGTCCGCCATGTTTATTATTCCCTTTATATTCGACGAGAAGCCAGACGGGACCTTCATACTGCTCAGGCATTCAAAAAAAATGACCTTCTCTTCTTTCGTAAGAGCGTAGCTGGCACGACCTTGAAACCATTCCGGATGCCGGTCATCTGGGTCTTTCAAAAGTTGTTGATCCCGCCGTGCTTCCTTTGTATCGTTTGTCTTCCCATACACGCCCAAGAAGCTTAGCAGGTTCACGCAAACATTCTTCGTAACATGCATCACGTCGATTGCAGAGCGGACATCTAGGACTTTCCAATACTGTAGCTCCCAAAATATCGATTTCTTTTTCCACATGGGTACGTGCCCGTCAACTCCCTGCGAAACTGATTGTCCGCCAGGACCCTTTCCAAAGATGACATTCAAATCCTTGACCATATCAAATATCTCAGCTCCAGTGCGTTCCGCAGGCTTCGGCCGGTGATCTGCCTTGCCATTGAAATGCTTGCCTTTCTTTCTTACGTTATGATTTCGGGGAAGAAATCGACGATGACCCAGGTACACGTTCTTCCTACAATTATCCAAAAATACACTTTCAGTCTCATGTAAGCAATGCGTGCATGCTTTGTATCCCTTATTTGACTGTCCCGAAAGGTTACTGAGAGCAGGCCAATCGTTGATGGTTACAAAAAGCAACGCTCGTAGGTTAAATTCCTCTTCTTTGTGCTCATCCCACACAGGTACACCAGGTCTGCCCCACAATTGTAAAAGTTCATCAACTAATGGCCTTAGGTACACATCGATGTCGTTGCCGGGTTGCTTCGGACCTTGGATGAGCACTGGCATCATAATGAACTTCCGCTTCATGCACAACCAAGGAGGAAGGTTGTAGATGCATAGAGTCACGGGCCAGGTGCTATGGCTGGAGCTCTGCTCGCCAAAAGGATTCATGCCATCAGTACTTAGACCAAATCTTATGTTCCTTGCGTCAGCTGCAAAATCTTTGAACTCTATGTCGATCTTTCTCCATTGCGTTCCATCAGCGGGGTGTCTCAACTCCCCGTCGGACTTACGGTCCTCTTTGTGCCATCGCAACAACTTGGCATGCTCTTTGTTCATGAACAGGCGTTTCAGCCGAGGTATTATAGGAGCATACCACATCACCTTGGCGGGAACCCTCTTCCTGGGTTTCTCGCCCTCAACATCGTCACCAGGGTCATCGCCTCTGATCTTATAACGCAATGCAGTGCATACAGGGCATTCATTCAAATCCTCGTATGCACCGCTGTAGAGGACGCAGTCGTTAATGCATGCATGTATCTTCAGAATCTCTAAACCTAGAGGGCACACAACCTTATTTGCTTCGTACGTACTGGCGGGCAACTCGTTATTCTTCGGAAACATATTCTTCAACATTTTCAGCAAATTTTCAAATGATGAGTCAGCTACACCTTCCCGTGCCTTCCATTTCAGCAAATCCAGTGTGCAGCCCAGCTTTTTCAGACTATTGTCGCATCCTGGGTACAGCGACTTCGTGTGATCCTCTAACATGCGATCCAAATTCTCCCTCTCCTTGTCAGTTTCACAGCGTCTCCGTGCATCAGCAATGGTCCGACCAAGATCATCAGCGGGCTCATCATGTGCCTCTTCTTCACCTTCACCAAACCCTTCCCCACCTTCAGCATCATCCTCCATGAAGGTATCACCGAAAGCGTCATGATAGTTGAAATCGATATCATCCTCTTCTTCATCTTCTTCCATTCTAACCCCTCTTTCCCCATGCTTGGTCCAACAATTATAGCTTGGCATGAAACCGTGCCGAAGCAGGTGCATGTGAACGACTCTTGAGGAGGAGTGACCCTTCTCGTTCTTACATTCAGCACATGGACAGATAATAAAACCTCGCTGCTTGTTCGCATTTGCCACTACGAGGAAATCTTTCAAACCCGTAGTGAACTCGCCGGAGAGTCGATTATCGTACATCCATTGCCGATTCATCTGCATTATTATTATATAAAGTATATAATTAACCATCATGCATTTGTTAAACTAACTAGCTGGAAATAATACAAATCATGAAAGGGTTCAAGTTGCTAACCGCGACCGCGGAGGTAAAATAAATGAAAACGCTCAAGTGCGGCTCGGACACTTAATATCATGTGTGTTTCATGCTATCGGGCATTTCATCGAACACCTAGTGTGCATAGTAGGAACCAAAAGCATACCCACCACCCCTTGTGAATGTTGTGAGAGCAGAAGTGACACCAAATGTGGCTAAGTGCAGCGAGCTGAGTTCTATATATAGGGATGATTCTTTAGTCCCGGTTCACCTGGACAACCGCGGCTAAAGGCCGTGGGGCCAGACGGATGACCTATTAGCCCCGGTTGGTCTGGACAACCGGGACTAAAGCCCCTCCCCTCCGACAGCTGTGGACCGAGCGCGCTGGGCCCAGACTATTGGTCGCGGGTCTCGTCCCGAACCGCGACTAAAGACCCCTATGGTCGCGGGCCGATTATTTTGGGGACTAATGGGGGCGTACCGAAAGCCTATTTTCTACCAGTGTTCGTTGGTGGTCCAGTGGAATCATATGCAGAAGGAAGCATGCCACCGACAGGTTATTTCAGAGTTAGATTAGATTACAATTTATAGTCTGATGACCATGAAAAAAACACTACTATGTTTACGTATGGATGCTTGCAGTACAACACCCAGACAGATCTATTACCAGGCGAGATTATGCCGATGGATAAGAGCCTTCGAACAACCTTGTGGGTCTTCAGCAACTTCAAAATAATAGTAGTCGGCAAAGTATAACTTGACCTCCCCACATATTCTTCGGTGAGTTCAACACCCGGAACATTTGGTTGCATACCAATGGCCATCTAGAATTTCCTCATGTCTTTGTCCACTTCAAATCAAAGCAATGATAGTGAATCGGATTTTCTTGTTGTTGTACAGTATATTTCTTGAGGACCAAAGCTTTGTTCCACATTCGAAAATATTTCTTCGACCATGGAACCAGTAAATCTAGAAGCTTTCGATTTTCAAGGGCCACAAGATGCTGCTATGTTCAATAGATACGTTGTTCCAAAGGGAATCTCTTAGTATTTCATAAGTCTACCCTTGCATTACTACATGTACTGCTCACAAACAAACATATAACTAATCCCTCCTTCACAAAATAATTGACTTCCATTTGTCTAAATATAGAATAGATGTATTTAGACATATTTTAGTGTATAAATACATCTATATTTGGACAAATGAAAATCAAGTATTTAGTGCTCATGGGATGCGAGAGTGGGGAGATTAAGGTCGGCCCATCCACCATAGAGGGGATACGCCACTCAGCGATTCTGCCAGCCAAGACGGGTGGAGAGTTGTCCCTAAATATGGAGAGGGTGAATGATTGTTGGGCGTCTGCCACGAGGTGGACCCAAAGGAGCTGAGCTCTCACTAGTGGAAAACGGGGCATTAGCCCCGGTTGGTAAGGGGCTAATGTCACGGCTGCCCAACCGGGATCCTCAAACCCGGGCTAAAGGCCCCCCTTATGGCCCGGTTGGGTTACCAACCGGGGTAAAAGGCCACGTGGGCTCTGCACCGCGAGCAGGCCGGCCCCCTTTTACCCCGGTTGGTAACACCAACCGGGGCAAAAGGTTTTTTTTTTGATAGCTGTTTCCGTGTCCTTTGAGCTAGATTAGAAATTCTATATATTCTTATATGTTTTCATGTTCTCTGCACTAAACATTTATATTAAGAAAGATAAAAAATTATCGCACAAAAACACAGATGAAAACGAACAATAATATAAATATATAGTCTGCCACGAATACAAATATTGTTCGACACAATGACATAATTAAACATAGTTCGACCGAAAACATAGTTCGACATATCTAGACATAGTACGAAAATATAGAGCGACATAAGTACGTAAGCATAGATCGACATAAACATATATACTACACATCGGCGTCGGAGGCAGCCTTGCCCTTGCCCTCGGCGTCGGAACTAGTCTTGCTCGGGCTAGACTCGCCGGAGTCAGACTCGGAGTCGGAGCTGCTCTCAGACGAGCTATCCTGGCAGCAAAGGGGGCGGACTAAGGTGTCGTCGAAGATCTTCACCTCCATCACGTGGGCCTCCTCGTCCTTGCAGTATCTGAATGTGAGCATATTGCCCACATTTAGCTTCTGCATGCGCGCGAACTGCCCCTACCCATAGCACAGGTAGACGTCATCGCCACGTCGCTGCAGGACAACGCGCACGGGCCCGTTGTCACAACCCTCCAACCGGAGGGTCAAACTATAGGGGCCGCCCCTGCGCCCGAGGAGGATCGCCGATATCTTCTACGGAAGACGGATCCTGTTCTCCACTGGCTGGAGCACGTTGACGTAGAACTCCGGTAGCCGGAGACCGTCCTCCTCCTCCTCCTCCTCCTCCGCCGCAGCCTCCTCCTCCGCCACAGCCTCCTCCGGCTCCTCCTCCTCCTCCTCCTCCTCTGCAGCAACAGCGCCGCGCCGTTTACGGCGTGTTGACCCCTTGGCACCGCGCTTTGCCCCCCTTGCTGCGCTTGATGCCCCCCGTGCTCCGCGTCCGTGTCCACGTCCGCGAGTAGGAGGCGTCGCTTCCTCCTCCTTAATGACAATGGCGCCACCACCACGTGCATTCGATGCACGCGATCCATTTGTACGCGATCCACGTGGACGTCCAGGTCGACGTCCACCACGTACAGGCCGGGTTTCTTCGACCGTGACGACGCCGCGCCCACCGCCGGTTACACGCGAACCACGGGGACGTCTCGCCATGGCTAAAAAAATAGCAAATAGCATCAATTTCATCAGTTCGCAACAATTGCATATAATCTAATAAAAATATAGCTAATAGCATCCATTTCATCAAAATTGCTTATAGATAACAGCTAATGGTACTAATATCTAAACAAGTCCGAAAAAAGAGTAACTATATGTTCCAGGTCCTCATTTCAATTATAAATGCAATATTGATGAAATATTTAAACGTATGATAATACACACCAAGAGTTACGTAGCTCGGGTTCATTTTATTTAGCCCTAATACATCACGATGTAATAATATCATCACTTATACATATTCATTAAAACATCTCTCAAACTAATTAACTCCGACCGGGTCCTAAGCCGCGGGGTGCTGAGTCGCGGGTGCTACGGGCCCATAGGTAAGGAAACCCTCACAGGGTCATAGCTCACGTGGTAAGGAACCCTCCGAATAATCGACCAACTGCTGCTATACTCCCTATCGAGCATGTACATGTAGCGACGTACGTGCTCGTCCTCCTCCCTGATACGTTGTTGTACCACCTCCTTAGGGGCCGGCTCTCTCCGCACCGAGTGTGGCCCACGCGATGGCCACCAAACAATATCCGGGTCGACCACGTCATCCGGATTTCTCACCAAGCCGCGTGTCCCGGTAGTAAGGACCTCCCGGTGCTAGCCCGGCGGGGCCCAGTCCCGGACATCGCCCGGTGGGTCCAACAGAGACATAAGCTAAAAAAAGACCCGAACTAAGTAAATATTCCTAATTAAGTAAAGTACCTTAGTGTTTGTAACTTAGTAAAAAAATAGTAAATGGAGAAATATGACATAAATAAGATGAAAGTTAGACACAAAGGATCAAATCGGCCCTTCTCATATCTTGTGCTTGATACGAGGTAGTATACGTGATGGCGATGCGGGGAAGGATGAAGTTCTGAACTTCCTTAGTTCGAACTGAAACTCTCATCTTCATCCTTTCCCCGGATCACCACCGCCTATAGTACCTCTTAACAGGAACAAGGGCCCTTCACATATTGTGCTTGTTACGAGGTAGTACACGTGATGGCGATCCGGAAAAGGATGAAGACAGGGGTTTTGGAAATCTTTGAAACTAAACAAAATCATATATGTAATATCGTGAGATCCGAACAAGGTTAGACCCTTTTGTGCACGTACATAATGGGGACATTCTTCGTAACCCTGGAAGGGATTTCTGAGGAATGTAACCATTACGTATGTGCAGAAAAGGTTTCAACTTTGTTCGGATCTCACGATATTACATATGTGACGTTATTTAGTTCCAAAGAAATCCAGAAACCCTCATCTTCCTTCTTTCCCCGGATCACCACCACCTGTAGTACCTCTTTACAGGAACAAGATGGTCATCGGGCCTTGATGTGAAGTTGGACCTTCACATTTTGTGCTTGTTACGAGGTAAGTACACGTGATGGCGATGCGGGGGAAGGAAGGGTTTCTGGAGTTCTCTAAAACTAAACAAAATCATATATGTAATAGTGAAATCCGGAAAAAACTAGATCCTTTTGTACACATACATAATGGGGATATTCTTCATAACCCCGGAATGGATTTCTGAGGAATATCACCATTAAGAATGTGCACTAAAGGATTCAGCTTCATCCGGATCTCACGAACCATATTAGATATGTGACATTATTTAGTTCGAAAGAAATCCAGAAACCCTCATCTTTATCCTTTCCCCGGATCACCACCGCCTGTAGTACCTCTTAACAGGAACAAGATGGTCATCGGGCCTTGATGTGAAGTTGGACCTTCACATTTTGTGCTTGTTACGAGGTAAGTACACGTGATGGAGATACGGGGGAACGAAGGATTTCTGGACATCTTTAAAACTGAACAAAATCATATATGTAATAGTGAAATCCAGAAAAAAGTAGAACCTTTTGTACACATACATAATGGGGACATTCTTCATAACCCCGGAAGGGATTTCTGAGGAATGTCACCATTACGAATGTGCACTAAAGGGTTCAGCTTCATCCGGATCACACGAACCATATTACATATATGACATTATTTAGTTCGAAAGAAATCCAGAAACCCTCGCATTCGTTCCTTTCCCCGGATCACCACCGCATGTAGTACCTCTTAACAGGAACAAGATGGTCATCGGTCTGTGTGCCTCATATTTAGGGTGGACACATACAAGCAGCCTTCGTGGACCCGGCGCACCAAACCACCAAGGCCATCTGAGTGTGAACCAACTCTTTCAATCATCGGCATTTATTCAAAAGATCGAACGAACATCACAAGTAAAACTGCAATAACACTTCCAAATTTCTAACACAAAGTAAAAAAAATTAACTTAATTCACTTGTAAACTAAACATTCACTAAGAAAAAACTAGCTAAGTCCAAAACCTAAATTTTTTCTAAGTCTCCAATACGTAATTTTTTTCTAAGTCTCCAAAACTTAAATTTTTTCTAAGTATCCAATATCTAACTTATTTCTATGTGTGTTCAAGACCTAAATATCTAATACCTAATACCTAATACTAATCTAACACTAAAGACTAAATCTAACACAAATACTAATCTAACACTAATACTAAATCTAACACTAATCTAATACTTAATCTACCACAAACTAAATCTAACACTAATCTAAGTAATACTAAATCTAACACTAATTAATCTAACACTAATACTAATTAATCTAACACTAACTACTAACATGCAGTGAGGAGGATGGGCGCGGATGCGATCTCACCTGAGGACTATGGCGCGGAGGCAAGGAGGAGGGTGGCGCGGGCGAGGAGGCGGCGCGGGCGAGGAAGGAGGGCGGCATGGGCGAGGAGGCGCGCGCGAGGACGGCGGCATCGACGAGCGCCGGCGGCGCGGAGAATCACCGGCGTCGAAATCGGGCAGCCTCACGGCATCGCTCTGGATTTCGGCGCCGGGGACTTAGCGAAACTGAGAAGAAACTGATCTGTGTTGCCCCGGGCGGTTGCGCGGCCCGGGGTTATATAGGCGGGAGCCTTTTGCCCCGGTTCGTAACATGAACCGGGGCAAAAGAGAACCTTTTGCCCCGGTTCGTGTTACCAACCATGGCAAAAGGGGGGAGGCGTGGGCCTTCGATTGCCCGCCCACCTCCCCCCTTTTGCCCCGGTTGGTAACACGAACCGAGGCAAAAGGCCCAAAATTACAGTTTTTTTTTTCTGCCGCCAATTTTTTTGTTTCGAACATTTCAAATACTATTTAAAATACGTTTTCAAATACATTTGAAATGGTTTAGAATTTGGCGAAACTTTCAGTATGAAAAGTGTTTAAAATTGCGTAAACATTTCAAATACGTTTTGTATTTTATAAAATAATTATTCCAACTATTTAAACTAGTAACAATTTTTTTAATTTTAAACATTTTAAAAAACCTATTTTATGAATGGTTTACAATTTGGAAAAACTTTGTATATGAAAAGTGTTTAAATTGCGTAAACATTTCAAATACATTTTCCGTTTTCTAAAATAATTATTCTAACTATTTAAACTAGTAACAATGTTTGAAAATTCAAACATTACAAAAAAAATCTAGTTTATGACTGGTTTAATCTGCAATGTTTGATACGTTATTACAAAATAGTCTAGCAATATTACATGAACCATGAAGGTTTAATACGTTATCACCAACTATTTCCGCCATTGTTTACTTCTCTGTCGTAGCCATGGAGCATCTTCCTTATTTAACGCGATGGTTGGGTCAGTTTTCACTCTAAAGGGCGGAATTTCTTCAAATTTATCATAATCTTCTGACATGTATGTCCTGTCCTCCACTCCCACAATGTTTCTTTTCCCTAAAGAACTATGTGCCGCTTCGTCTCACCGCATGATGTAATAGAATTCTTATTTTTTTTCTTTTCCTCGGTTGGGTAGACATGTCTTTCACATAGAAAACTTGAGCCACAGTTTTGGCTAGGACGAATGGTTCGCTTCTGTACCCAAGATTGTTGAGATCCACTGTTGTCATTCCGTACTGCTGGTCTACCTTTACTCATGTCATCTTGACCCATTAGCACCGAAATAGAGGGACCTTAAAATTAGGTCCATAATCAAGTTCCCATATATCATCTATGTAACCATAATATGTGTTCTTTGTCCCATTGTATCTAGTTGCATCGAAACGGATGCTACTATTCTGGTTGGTGCTCTTTTTATCTTATGTGATCGTGTAAAATGTATTCCCATTTATCTCGTACCCTTGGAAAGTGAAAGTGCACTAGGGTCAACTAGAGGGGGGGTGAATAGGTGACCTACAAATTTTAATTCTTTTTCACTTTTAGTCGGGGCTTTGGGAAAGTAAAAGCTTGGTTATCTAGATGTGCAACTAAGTGAACACCCTAAGTGACAAGCAACGAGTAGCAACGGAAATAAAGGTAAGGCACAAGATAACAACAAGTGAAAAACACAGAGACAAGGATATGTTTCCCGTAGTTCTTTCTCGAAACAAGTACGTCTATGTTGGAGAGGTGGGGAGCCACCTAGGCGCTCCTCAATAGCACGGATGTGCACACCTTGTTCTCCTTGAGCTTCTCCGGTGAGGGAGATTCTCGTTTCCACTATGAGGTCGACTTGAAGGCGTTGACCAAACCTTTACAAGGGGTTGAGGCTACTCCACAAGTGAGATGGAGGCTCTCAACAATCGAAGCTTCTTGCTACAAGGTGGAAGCTACAAGCACTAGGGTTTCCCTTGGATGACAAGGCAACCAAGAGATTACAAGATCCCAAGAGTTGTGGTGTGGGAACACACGTTTTGGCTTGGTGGAAAGGTAGATCTAGTCCTCCTCCATGAGATCCTTGAAGGCCATCGAGTTTGGTTGGAGGAGGAGGGAGATCGGGGCGTTTTGAGCTCTACAACAATGGAGGAGAGAGAGGAATGGACGAGCTACCACTAGTAGAAAAATGGCTATCTGTGGCGCACCATTTTGGCATTATGTGGCGCACCTAGGGGGCAGAGGGGTGCGCCACAGAATACACGCCATAAAAATTATTTCTGTGGCGCACCGTGGCCGTGCGCCACAGAAATGTCAATTCTGTGGCGCACCTCAGCCGTGCGCCACAGAGGGGTGCGCCACAGAATTTTTTTTTGAATTTCAAAAAAAAAGGCGGCCAGATCTGGCCGCGGGAATTTTTCGAAATTTCGAAATTTCGCCGGATCTCGTCGGATGCTCGCCGGAGTTGGTGGGTGGAGGATGAGGGTCACCGGAGTTGGTGGGGAGGAGAAGGACAAGCTCGCCGGAGCTGGTGGTGGTGGTGGAGGAGGAGGAGGAGGAGAGGAGGAGGAGAGGTGGTGGTGGAGGAGGAGAAGGAGAAGGAGGAGGAGGAGAGGTGGTGGTGGAGGAGGAGGAGGAGCTCGCCGGAGGTGGTGGAGGTGGAGGAGGAGGAGGAGGAGGAGAGGTGGTGGTGGTGGTGGTGGTGATGGTGGTGGTGGTGGTGGAGGAGGAGGAGGAGGAGAGGTGAAGTAGTAGGTGGAGGAGAGGAGAGAAGTGGAGAGGTAGAAGATGAGAAGTGGAGGAGAAGTGGAGGGGAGAAGGGAAGAAGAGGAGGGAAGGAGGGTAGAAGAGGAGAAGGGAAAGAAGAGGAAGAAGAGGAGGGGAGGAGGCAGGATTCGAAATCCTGCCTCAACAATTCTGTGGCGCACCAAATGAAGGGGTGCGCCAATTTTTTTTTCTTTTTTTTATTATTTTCTAGTCAAAATCTTAAAAAAAGCTCACAGGCCGAAGGCCAGTGAGGTTGGGTTCCTTTTTCTCTCTAGTTTTTTTTGATATCTTGATCATTTTTTTTCGACATCGTATGCAAAAGTTATGCCCATTTTACTTTTTTTAACGAACTTTTGCTCAGAAAGTCGAAATTCATATTTCAAAATTTGATAAAAAGGTAGACCTTAAACTCTCCGTGCATCTATAAGGGATTTATTTTTTGATGGTTTTTAGACCGCCAACTCTTCCGTCAAAAACTAGAAAAGGCGTTCCCGGGGGGGGGGGGTGGAGTTGGTGCGTGCGGACAGAATTTTTTGGGATGAGTATTCTGTGGCGCACGTGGCAGTGGTGCGCCACAGAAATGTCATATTTCTGTGGCGCACTAACCACCATGCGCCACAGAATAGGAGTGTGGCAATCATTGGTGTGGGCCCCAGCTTATTTCTATGGCGCACCCCTATCCGGTGCGCCACAGAATTTCTCTTTTCTGTGGCGCACCACGGTCCCGTGCGCCGCAGAATGCCTCTTTTCTGTGGCGCATGCCCACCCGGGCGCCACAGAAATATATTTCTGTGGCGCACCAAAAAGCCATGCGCCACAGAATCTGTTCCATAGAAAGGCACTTCTCTACTAGTGTACCTATCTAGAGGAAGAAGACAGCTATTTATAGGCTCCTCCAATTTCTGACCGTTGCAGTCTGTCAGGACCGGAATATTCCGGTGTTAGCACCGGAAATTTCCGGTCTGCCTAGCCGGAATTTTGAATAGTCCGGGGGGCGGATAATTGAAATATCCGGGGGCGGAAATTTCCGCCCCAACATTCCGCCCCCATCTCTGCGCGCGGGCACCAGCCCAATATGAAAAACTGCTAAGGACCAGGGGCCGGATTTTTGAATAATCCGGGGGGGCGGATAATTGAAATATCCGGGCCCGGAAATTTCCGGACAATATTTCCGCCGCCATCTCTGTGCGCGGGCATCTGAGGAGACTCCATTTTCTGCTAAGTACCAGAGGGCCGGATATTTGCACCGGAAATTTCCGGGGGCAAATTTCTGCCCCAGCTTATATGCGCGGGCAGTGGGAGAAAAACTTGATCGTTTTGAAGATGCTAGAGAGGCCGCAATATTCCGGTGCCAGGGCCGGATATCCCGCCCCATAAGCACCGGAATTTCCGGTGTGATCACTGAAAAATCCGGTGGCAATATTTCAAGAATATAGAACTCATCTTTGATCTTTTTAACAGGAGTATATCAATAATCACCTGAAAGATCAGCTGCACAGTCTAAAACAACATTGTTAGATAGTTGATACCCGCGTTGTTATCATCACCAAAATCATTAGAGGGATCATGAGCTTTCAATATCCCCCTTTTTGGTGACTGATGACAACACGGGTATTTGCAAGGGAATAAACTAACAATGCATAATATGAAAAGTAAAACACCACAGATAGCATATATAGGAGACATGCCTCCTATTAATAATAGTTCACACAAGCAAACCAACGAATGACGAGTACGATAAGACGAAGTTCGAAAAGACGCACGAAACGATAAAAGGGGCAACAAAGAACAAAAACCACCCTAGCAAATCCATGCGATCATCTAGATCTTCTCCCCCTTTGGCATCAGGATACCAAAAAGAGAAAAGAGAGAGCTCCGTCCCATGGAACAATCTCTAGGCCTGGGTTTCTTGTTCTTCCTCCTCGCTAACATCCTCCATGTGCTCATCATCATCCACTCCGAGATCCCAGTCAACATCGCGGTTGTTCCAATTCTTGTATGGAATCCTGTCAGGAGGAGGAGCTAGCACATTGGGAATCTGAAGGGCAGTCATGATGGTGCGCTGGTTCTCCAGGATGTTGCGGCCCTCAACATAGGCATTGTAGTTCTCCTTGTGGATGCACACATTCATGCACATCACCTTCTCAATTGCACGAACAAGCCATGAGCGCTTCTTCTTGCCAGGGGGAGGAGGACGCATGCGAGGATCACGGTGGCCCTGACATGTGGCACCAACATCATGTGCATCCTGCTGGGTGTGGGCGGCCTTCTTGTACAGAGTGACATCCTTGTGCTCTTCACAGTCCAGGTCCAGGTCCTCACGGAGTTCAGAGGGATAACGGGACTTGATGAGCTTCATGATGTAAGGAGCATACGGGGGCACTTTGCGGTGGTTGAGAGCAAAGTGAATCTCATTGAAGATGAAATCCATCACATCAATTTTGTGGGCCTCCGTGTCGGTCAGGTCACCCTCAGTGAAAGTCAGGTAGGCGTGGTACATTACGTTGACCAAGCCACCACGAATAGCATCATTATTGCCCGCACTGGGGGCAATAGTCTCCCTGAACATACGCAGCAGGATGTCATAGATGGGATAGAGACCTTTAGCCGAGCCAATTACACCAGTAGAACCATACAGCTCAGCCAGTTTGTTCTTCTCATACTCCACCCCGTGAACATGCATGCGATGACCCTGAGGAGTGTTAAGACCAGCAAAGGGATACCCGAGCTCAGCAGCAAAATCATGAAAGTTGGCGGTGAGCAAATGAGGGCCAGACATCCAAGACATCCCAATATCCTCAGACTCATCAATGACTTGTGTGGAGAAGAACTGCTGGATGAAGGTGGCATTGTAGGAGCATTTGGACTCCATGAGGTGACGTAGACCAAGAAGTTCAGTCAGCTGGACGGAGTTGTTGAAGTAGGCCGGATTGGCAGCCAGATGAGCAAAGTTAATAGCCTTCATGGGACACACTTGCTTGCTCATCACAATGTATACTTGCTTGAAAAGGGTCTCCTGCTCAACGTGCCAGAAGTAGGAATCGATGGTGGGTTCTTGAGGACTCTCTGTGTACCAGGCCTTGGCCCGCCATGCCTTGAACTCAGGGACGGACATGGTGGCCAAGTTCAGAGCTGACTTCCCCTGCTGCTTGCCAGCTTTGCGAGCAGCCCTGGACGCGTCACGTTGACGCTCATATTCTCTCTCAGCATCCCTCGCACGCCGGCGAGTCTCATTCTCATCAACAAGAGTTCCCTCAGCATCATCCCTCAGGTGAAGGAGCCGCTTGCGGGAGCTAGTCAACTTGGCAGGCCTAGAGCTTGAACCATCTGTGAGAAAAGTAGGGAAAATGCAAAGAAAAACAAACAAAAATCATCAAAAACGGGGGCTCACGACTCGTGGAAATGGAAACAGTAGATCTCTGTTCGAGATTCAGTGCAGGCCAGAAATTCCGGTCTCTGGTGCGGAAATTCCGGAGGGCGGAAATTCCGGCCACAGGGAAATTTCCGGGGGGGGGGGGGAATTCCGGTCCTAGGGCGGAAATTTCCGTCCTTCGGAATTTTTGAAACCAGATCTAAATCTGGGGCCTGCAATGAATCTAGAACGACGAAAGTGTGCAATGAGACGAACCCTAGAGGATAGATGACACTAGTATGAGGATGTATGTCCCAAAAACACCATGAATATAAAAGGACAAGAGATCAAATCAACTAATAACCCTAGATTGCGGAGAAAACGAAGCACATACCGGGATCCATGAGATAGCAAAGCATGTGCGGTCTCTTGATCCGCAAAGGGTAATTAGAGGACGAGGAGGGGAGGCAAAGGGCCTCCCGGAGGTCTCGGAGGCGGCGGCTGCGTCTGGAGGCGGAGTGGAGGCGAAGGGAGGGAGAGTAGTCTGGAACTGCCCCCTCCCGTCACCCTTATATAGCCCCAGCCAAGCAAACCGGAAATTTCCGGGATTAAGGCCGGAATATTCCGGTGGTCAGAGATTTAGGCCGGAATATTCCGCCCCAAATATCCGGTGTGCCTTCTACGAGCGGGCACGCTGGATATTTGGGTGAATATTCGAGTCAATCTCGAACCCCAGAAATTTCCGGGGCTTAAGGCACGGAATATTCCGGGCCCCGGATATTTGCCCCGGAAATTTCCGCTCAAATTTCCGGGGTGCCTTCTGTGAGTGGGCACTTTGGAAATAAGCTAAATTTCTGGGGAAATGTCTGCGGGCCGGAATTTTCCGGGCCCTAGGCCGGAATTTCCGGGGTTCCCACGCCTTCCAAGAATTTCTGGAAGATGGAACAACACGTGAGCCTCCAAAAACAGAACCAAAAACAACAAATACTCAAACACGAACAAAACATCAAACAACACAAATACAAAGGAAAAAGTTGGTGGCCGAAGCCACCGTGTTTGAGTGATACCAAGGAGTCGCGAAGATGTATCTTGGACTCAAAAGTATAACTCACATTTTAAGCACAGTAAGTCACGAAATGACTAGATGTGAATGACGCTTTGGTTGTTTTACGCATGATAGGTGGAGTGTTGGTTCATGTGTTGAACTACGCTCCCCCTATGTCCATGCCTACATCGAAACTAGATAGCACATATAGTGAAGGTACTTATGCAAGGGTTCAAGAGAAGTTGGACGCATCGATAACATTTAGTTCATTCCTCAAACCCCTAAATCTTGGCTCATCAAGGGCCTTCATGAAGATATCCGCGAGTTTATCCTTGGCCGGCACATAGGAGAGGTCAATATCACCCTTCTCAACATGATCCCGGATGAAATGATGGCGTATCTCAATGTGCTTCGTCTTGGAGTGAAGAACGGGATTGTAGGCGATCTTGATGGCACTCTCATTGTCGCACAAGAGGGGAACTTTGTCGAAGTCGATGCCATAATCTCTCAATGTTTGCCACATCCAAAGTAACTGAGCACAACAACTCGCCGCGGAGATGTATTCGGCTTCGGTATTAGAGAGAGCAATGCAATTTTGCTTCTTCGAAGACCAACATACCAATGAGCGGCCAAGAAATTGACAACCTCCGGATGTAGATTTCCTATCCGTCTTCCCTCCCGCATAGTCCGCATACGAATACCCAATGAGCTGAAAGATTGAAGCCTTGGGATACCAAAGACCGAAGTTTGGGGTATGAACTAAATATCGAAAGATGCGCTTAACCGCTTAAAAATGACTTTGTCTCGGAGAGGCTTGAAACCTTGCACATTTACCTACGCTATACATAATATCGGTTCTAGATGCACAAAGGTAGAGCAAAGAGCCAATCATGGAGCGGTATACCTTTTGATCTACCTCTTTACCATTCGGGTCGGTTTCAAGTCAATAGTCGTGGACATGGGAGTCTTCATAGGTTTGGCATCATGCATGTTGAAGCGCTTGAGCATGTCTTGTGTATACTTGGCTTTCTTGATGAATGTGCCTTCGGGGTGTTGCTTGATCTCAAAGCCAAGAAAATACTCTAACTCTCCCATCATCGACATCTCGAATTTATCCGTCATAAGCTTGCAAAACTCATCATTGAATGCGATGTTAGTAGAACCAAAGATGATATCATCCACATAGAGTTGGCATATGAAAAAGTCACCTCCAACCCTTTTGGTGAAAAGGGTGGGATCGATTAAACCAACATTGAACCCACGAGCTACTAAAAACTCTTTAAGGTGCTCGTACCACGCACGTGGAGCTTGTTTAAGTCCATAGAGCGCCTTATCGAGTTTGTAGACATGATCGGGGTGGTTGGGATCCTCGAAACCCGGAGGTTGCTTGACATAGACCAACTCGTGGATGGGACCATTCAAAAAAGCACTTTTAACATCAATTTGTTGCAATTTAAAGTTGTGATGGGAGGCATATGCAAGTAAGATGCGAATAGATTCAATATGAGCTACGGGAGCGAATGTTTCACCGAAATCGACACCTTCGACTTGAGAGAAGCCTTGAGCAACCAATATAGCCTTGTTGCGGATGACGATGCCGTCCTTGTCTTGTTTATTCATGAAGATCCACTTAGTGCCGATGACGTTCTTGCAATCTTTGGGCCTTGGCACCAACTTCCACACCTTGTTGCGCTCGAAGTTGTTGAGTTCATCGTGCATTGCTTCAAGCCAATCTTGATCTTCAAGAGCTTTATAGACCTTCTTTGGCTCAATGTGAGAGACGAAAGCATGAGCTTTGCTAAAATCCGCTAGTTGCCTCCTTGTGACGACCCTTCCACGAACTTTTCTAAGAATCATGTCCTCCGCGTGACCGGCACAAGAAAGATTATCTAGCCTTCTCTTTGCCCTACGAGCTAGCATCTCCTCCAAAGTTTCCTTGGATAGCACTTGATCATCACCTTCATCATCGGAGACTTGTCCACCTTGATCTTGATCATCAACGGGAGGTGGATCCCTTATGTGTCGAGTTGTATCATCACCATGTGTATCTTGTTCTTCATTGTGAGCTTGGCCTTCATCATGAGCTTGGCCTTGATTGTTAGCTTGGCCTTGATTGATCGAGTGATCTTGATCGTTAGCTTGGCCTTGTGGTGAAGCATGAGGGCTTGGTGCACCTTGTTGGTTAGCTTGGTTATCAATGGATGTAGTCAATGGCTCCACTTGAGTGGAGCATAGTCCTTCTCCCTCCGTCATCCGGTAACCCTCAATGGGGATTATTTCACCAATCCCCATTCTTCTTATGACGATGGGAGGAATTGCATCTCCTACAATACCATGATCTATACGGCCCCCTTGGGACCCAATATCCTCATTAAACACCACGTCTATAGCTTCTTCAACTTCCCCGGTGGACTTGTTATAGACTCTATAGACGTGAGCGTTCGTGGCATAGCCAACAAAGATACCCTCATAAGATTTAGTCTCGAACTTTGACAAGCGTTTCTCTCTTGCGAATGAAGCACTTGCATCCAAAGACCTTGAAGTATGAAACATCCGGCTTCTTGCCCGTGAGAATCTCATAAGGGGTCTTTTTCAAGATCTTGCGGAGATACAATCAGTTGCTAGCGTGACAAGCGGTGGAGACGGCCTCGGCCCAAAAATTATAAGGAGAAGAGAACTCCGCAATCATGGTTCGAGCCGCATCCATAAGAGTCCGATTCTTTCTCTCCGCCACACCATTTTGTTGAGGGGTGTAGGGAGTGGAATATTGATGAGAAATGCCTTCCTCGCTAAGAAATCCCTCCACGGTGTAGTTCTTGAACTCGGAGCCATTATCACTTCGGATAGCCATGATGCTTGTATTATGTTGGCGCTCCACCAAAGTGATGAACTCGATAACCCGCTTTTAAGTCTCACTCTTCCTCTTGAAGAAGTACACCCAACAATATCGTGAATAGTCATCCACAATCACCAAGCAATACTTCTTGCCTCCAAGACTATCATATGATAGAGGACCAAAGAGGTCCAAGTGAATGAGCTCGAGGATTCTTGAGGTGGTGATGTTGGTCTTGGTTGGGTGAGCTTCTCCATGTTGTTTTCCAAGAACGCAAGAGCTACACACACGATCTTTGGCAAACTTAGCATTTGTTAGTCCTAGAACATGATTGCCACTTTGTAGGTCATGCAACGTCCTCATATTGGTGTGGGCTAATCGGCGATGCCATAGCCAACCCACATCAACTTTAGCCATTAGGCATGTCGCGGCACACGTGTCTCCTTTAGAGAAGTCCACTACATACATGCCGTTCTCGACATGCCCAACAAAGGCTACTTTAAGAGTCGTTTCCCAAGTGACAATCACATTCTCTTTATTAAAAAACAAGGTAAAACCACTTTTAGCAAGTTGAAGAACCGATATGAGATTATAGCCAAGGGACTCAACAAGAAGAACATTCTCAATTGACTAGTCATTTGAGATTGCTACCTTGCCTCGTCCCAATACCTTTAGTTCGGAGTTATCACCAATAGTGACGCAATTGAGATAAGGTAACGGAGGATGTAGATCACTCATTGCGTCATTGCTTCTGGTCATATGTTGGGATGCACCACTATCCACCGTCCATTTGCTCGAACCGGAAGCACTCCCCTTGTCGTGGGATAATCACGGCAGACGTTACCGGGGGTAACTTATCTTGGGGCAAGACGACACTGGTGTTTGGGAGAGGGTTTAGCTCAGAGGAAAACATGATGATATGCGATCCGGTAGCCGGCAAGCAAGTCGCCGAGTCTCCGATCTCGATATATTAATCTCAACTCTCGTGTTACACTGAATACTCGATACCCAGCGATATTGCTCGAACTCTTGGGGGCCTCAACCTAACCTAGGGGCCGGCTTATAAAGCATCCGGATCCCTGGCCTGTTCTCCAAGGCGTACTCTGAGTCCTACCCGGACACTGCTTACAAAACCCTAAACTTCCTTACCGGAACCCACAATCCGGGCTACTAGGCCTACGAACTTGGGCCATCTAGAAGCTCCTTTACCCTAGCCGGATCTTTGTGCAGCGTCCTTTGGGCCGAGTTACACCTTGGCGTTGGGCTACCGGGTTATCATCCCTCCATCAGTAGTCCCAGAATAGCCTGGGCTTCACGGGATCCTCCTTGAAGCGCTTGCTATTCCCTGTAAAAATATCAGACGTACAAATCCAAAGAGGCCGGGTTAAGGTGCTTTGATAAACAGCTAGGCCTAACTCCAAGGTGGCCATTTAGTAACCCGGCTTTCTCTAGGTCCTTCTTTACTCTTTCCGGGTCAACGCTCTGATAAGAATGTCAAAGATCCGGCTTACATTACTTGATAACTGATCCTGATATTGCGGAGAAGATCCCCTCCTTATTTCTGTCCGGACATCTCGTCCAGCACTTAAAGCATATCTCACAAAATCCGGGCAGATAGCCGTTACTCCGAAATTTTTGGTTCCCGCCCGTTGAACTAGGTTTATCCGCCCGCACCCTTATAAATAGGTACTTTAGGGGTTAACCTAACCCCAACGGCTCATTGACCCCTTCTCTTCCTTCTCTTCACTCCCGCGCTCAAGCTCGCAGAGCACCGCCACGGAGACCTCACGCGCGTCACCGGAGCCAATCCGCCGCCGGCTACGCTCCGCCACGGCTCGCCCCACGCCGCCGCCAAGATCCGCCACCGCGCCCTTGTCCTGCCCACCGGGAATCGCTAAGGGTTACCAAGATTGTGCTATTTGCCTCCGCCGGGCTTCACTTCAATCTCCTTCAGTAAGTTCCTTGTATCCATCAATTCAACCTCGCAATTTCTCGATTTACTCTAGATTGGATCTAGGTCAACCCGTGGGCCCTTTTTCTTGTCGCGCCGGATTAGGTTGCTTAGATGCTTGCTAATTCCTCCAATAGCTTGATTGATGGTCACACACCACTCTCCTATCATCATTAATCATTAATTTCTCCGTAGAATCGCCCGCACGTTTTCCAATCTAGATCCATTTCGTCCCAATTTTCCGCGCATGTCATCGACACCCGGTAAATCCTCTTCTTCCGGTTCTTTTGCTTGCAGTAGATACATGGGCAACCACCCGACTTCCTCAAACGCTTTCCAACACGTAAATTCCCCATAATTTCTGTTCTAATTCTTGATACTCGGACAATCCATGACTTTTTGCTCTTTTCAATGATACCCGGATGATTCTTGGTTGTTTTGTCTAGCTGATGCCGTTTGCTTATACTCGTATAACTCACGATTTCCGGGTCTTACCTCTTATACCTTTTATCTTGCGCTTTGCAGGTTGAACCCATGGCTCCCAAGAGGCAAGGGAAGCAGCCGGCCAAAACCCGGACGACCCAATCAATATCCGCCAACTGGGCGCGGTCAACAGTCACCAAGGCCAAGCTGGAGGAGCTGGCCGAGTTGGGGGTGCTCCCTCCTCAGAAGGATATCCACTGGAGGGTGCCGGGGGACGAGACCCGGCCCACTCCTGCCGCCAACGAGGTAATTTGCTTCGTTGAGCACGTGACCCGGGGGTTCCGCCCTCCGGGTCACCCTTTCTTTCGCGAAGTTCTGAGCCATTATGGCCTCCGGGTGTTCGACATAGGGCCTAACTCTATGTTGAACATAACCCATTTCATCGTTCTTTCCGAGTCATATTTGTGCACTCCGCCAAATTTGGCTCTCTTTATTGAACTCTTCCAGTGCAAACCGTGCCGCGAATGCGGTGACGGGGCACTTCTTACTTGCGGCGGAGTTTCTATCCAGCGCCGTAAGAATTCCCCAATGCCGACTCTTAACTTGAATTCCCACGTCAAGCATTGGCAACTCACCTACTTCTACTGCCAAGACACCTCTTCACCCGGCGAGAGAAGACTGCCGGGTTACTCGGAAGGGCTCCTTGATATCGCTGAGTATTTCAACGCCGTCGCCCCTGACTCGGACAGGGAATCCAGTCAACCTCTCTTAGCTAAGATAGCTGCTCTCTCGGCCCAAGGTCTCCTTGGGCTCAACTTGGTGAAAACTTGGGTCAACTTCTGGATCCAACCCAACTCTATCCGCTCCAAACTAATGTGCGAGTACTCGGGGCACACCACAGATTCCCTCCGATACTCATCTAAGGATTACCCGGCCGGTGACACCAACAAGACCATCAAGGGATTCCTGACGGAGAAGTTGGAGGTAATCCGGAATATAGCCGGGTTAGAGCCCTTTACACGCGAGAACCCAGCACCTGAGGTACAGATCCGGCTCTTCATACTTTACCTCCATGCTTTTCTTCCTGATACAGTTGTTAACTCTCGTCTCCGTAAGCCCAGAGGAGGAAGAAGACGCAATTAACTCTGAAGAAGGTACACTCCGAGTCTCACTCACTTTCCACAGGCTCATTGCTGCTCGCTCTGTAATTTTCAGAACTAGAGGACAAGGGTGAAGAAGAAGAAGAAGCGGAAGACCGGATGGAATCGGCAAACGACGAGGAGGAAGCTGAGCCGACAGTCAAGGTCGGAGCAAAGAGGAAACCCCGAGGGGTCGTTTTTAAGATTCCATACCGCCTCCTTACTTCCAAACCATTCTCCTTTGATAACATGCACAAGCTAAACCAAGAGTTATCCGACTGGCGTGCCTGAAGGATTCGCCCTCGACCAAGCGTAGAATGACCCGGAATTTTCCGGGTGAAGGCGCTCTTAACCCGGGTATTTCATCATCCTCAACACGACGCGCCGGTACTCATCTGATCCCTTCTTTGAATATCAATGTTTTTCCAGTTTACCCCTTAGGAGAGTAGCTCCACGTCTTACTTGCTTTGGCATTTTCAGCTTCGTCTCCCCTCGGATTACGTGGTGAATCCCGGGTAAGGTTCTTCTCCTGATGCTCTATCGCCTTTCCACAATCTTTCCCCAGTCGTATGCTAACTGCTTATCTATACTGTTCATAGAGCCACGGTTACTATCAGTGACCAAGAGAATGTGGGGGCCGATGACCCGGGTAAGGATAACCCGACTGATGATACGACTACCGCAGCTGGCGGCGAAGAACAAGTGCCACCAACAAACTCGGCTGACCAAGAGGCTGAGTACCCAATAGCCTCGCACACACCCGATACTCGGACAGCTCGGGCGCCTTCCCCTACCGCGGAGAAAAATCCCTCGCCGAGCTACCAAGATCCCGGGTCTTCCCACTCAGGCAACGATACCTTCGATCAAATGATGAGCGCTCTCCTTGCCATGAAGGCCTCAGAGAGCAGTATGTTAGAGCGTCTGGCAGTGGAGCACGAGGTAATCGTTACTTGATATCTAATAACATCCATCTAGTCCCCAAGTTCCGAGTCTAATTTGTCAAAGTTACACTCGGTACTTCTTTCAATACTCGGCTGACTGCAATATCCGATTAGTTTTTAACTTTCCATATCTCTAGGCGCACGCATCTCGGTCCGGAGAGATTTTGGCCAAGACCAATCAACTCCTGGACACTGAGGTTAAGCTAAGAGAGGCGCTTGAAGCTGAGGTGGCAACCTTGAAAAAGGATGTCACAAAATACAAAGAGAAATACACCACCGTCCAAGCCACGCTGAAGGAGCTATCAGCTCAAATTTCCGACACTTATCGTGTCCTTGTTGGTGAGATTTTGTTTCTTACCGGTTCGTGTCTTGGTTTTTTGTTTGTTGATGCGTGACACCAGGAATACTTTGAAGTGAACTTTGTGTTGTGTCCTGCAGATTCCAATCTTGCTCCCTCGGAAGAAAATGATATCCAAAAGATAATGAACTTGAGGAATGTCCTCCGTAGGTTCTGTGCCGGCACTAAGTGGATCCTGGACGCCATTCAATGGCCGACTGAATCGTATCCGGGTATGGAGACCCTAATTCATGCATGCTCCGCTGTTCCTGCATGGATTGAGCTCTGGAAGCGCTCGTCATGCCGGATTGGCATGACCCGAGCCTTTATGCTGGCTAAAGCTTACTTTCCCAATTTTGAGCCGGCAAAGGTGATAGCCGGGTTTCCGGAGTTCAAAGCGGATGGCACAAGGTTTGGGGCCAAGGACTTCAAGGCCGTGCAGGCTGAGGTGCGACATTCAGCGACTACTCTTGCCGACAGCATGGATTTGAATAAATTTATTTCCCCATACAATGCTAAGGGCAAGGCTGTGATGGAAGACACACCCGTGCCATTCGATATCCTGGAAAGATGGAACGCTGGCTCGGCCAGGCGAAGGGAGGAAGCTGCGAAGAAGGGGGCCGATTTGGAATCAGCACCCACTACTTCTACGCCAACCGTTCGTCCACCTGTTCGTCCTGATGCTGAAATTCCGGATGATGATGCCGTGAATGCTTTGAATGAGCAAACTCATGGTCAAGACCCGGAGGACAAGGTTGGAGGTGTGGACCCCACCCGGGAGGCCGAGTAGATTATTGACTGATGTCATCTTGATACTTTGTTTGCCCGATGCCTTTGTAAAAGCAGATATTCTTTTGACAGTGCGTATGCGCCATTTTGATATTACCATCGCATTATGTAGACACATTGCGAAACTTTTAACGGCTTCAAGGCCTTTTGTGGCCTTTGGATGGACTTGATGCACGTCTGCCTTTAAGCTCGTTTATTCCCGACTTACTTTATGGTTCCATATGTGAGACTCAGTTTCCGGGTCTCGTGGGTTTGACAGGTGGACTTTTCTCTAAGTACCCAAGTCCCCAAGACCCGGGTGTTTGTGTTTTTTGGGCTTAGTGACTAAGCAACTTTGTTTCTTTTCGCGAAATCCACAGTCCCCAAAGCCCGAAATTCCGAGTCTGGGATACGTGGTCTTCCAGAGAGAACAAGTTGTCTTGCGCTAAGCCCGAACCTAGAGCCGTTTCACATAGGTATTGAAGTTATGCTTAATAAACGTTGAGTTTCCGGCTATTAGCCCTGTACTCTGCATAACTTGTGGTTTAGATGACCCTTTTGACTATCTTGTACTATAAGCCGGCTTTCGCGTGGATATCATGTTGTTACATCTATACGAAAACAGGGTCAGGCAAGTCCCATTGGGCTTCATGGCTGATTGTAATCGTAAGCGAGCAAATCATGCCACTTTAGTGCGAGTCACATCGAGCTTAAGTAAGAAAAGTCAAGAAAATTTGGCTCCTTTGTCCGGTTATAAGATTGCAGCCGTACTCGTTTGCGAGTAATCGGCCCTTATAACTCCTAGGCATCAAGGTCGGGTCTTTGAGTTTGTAACTGTGCTTTTTCAAGCAATCAGCCCTCAAGACCTAAATATATGCAACATACTTAAGGAAACTGGTGTACTGATAACAATAAACGATACTTACCTGTAAGCGAAGCAAAGATCATAACAGAATAAGACTTGATAACGCATGTGAAGAAGATATATTGCTTAACCATCTCTTTATTGATATGGGAAAGCTTGGGTCAGCAGGCCGCCTCATTAAAAACCTTCCAGTCCCCTTAGGTACCCTGGATAGGAAAAGAGTGCGTCTGAAACCTGCTGCCCGTTACATTGTTTAGTTCTTCTTGGGAGCCTGTCCGGAACTGACGTAATCGATACACATTCTCCACTTGTTGGTCTTTTTTGTTATGAGTACCGGATTTGCTAGCCAATCCGGGTGAGGCATTTTCATGACGTGGCTGACTATAAACGGTCGTGTGATTTCTTCTCCTATGGCAGATTGTTTGGAGGGATCATGTTCGATGAAAGCCACCATCTTGGTGTCTTGTGTTGCCTTGAACTTTGCCCTTTCATATTCAGTACTCGGTCTTTTCAATGCTGTTCTGTCATCCGGGTCTGCTTGAGGTCGGTAATGCTTGAGTTCCACTTTTCTGCAAGCTTTCTCAGCCATTGCTGCGTCTCCTTCATCGCACTCAGCCGCCATATCCCGGCTTCCATGTATGGTGATGGTCCGTTTAGGACCCGGGATTTTTAGCTGTAGATACACATAACACGGCCTAGCCATGAATTTAGCATAAGCCGGCCTTCCGAACAGCGCGTGATAAGGACTGCGCAACTTGACCACCTCGAAAGTGAGCCACTCAACTCGATAATTGTCCTTTGATTCTCCAAAAGCTACCTCCAATGCGATTTTTCCACTCCCGGCACGCTGAGTGACCCGGCACTATCCCATGAAAAATTGTTGAGCTTTTCTGTAGCTGAGACTCCTTGAGACCCATGCGTAAAAAGGTCTCCCAATACAGGATATTGATGCTACTTCCACCATCCATCAGGACCTTTTTCAGCTCATACCCATTGACCTGCGGTGCAACTACTAATGCTAAGACTCCCGGGTGTTCTATTCTTTCCGGGTGATCTCTTCTGCTCCATGTTACATCCTGCTCTGACCACCTCAGGTATCTCGGAACGGCCGAGGAGACCGAGTTTACCGCTTGCTTCAGTATCTTTTTGTCCTTGTTAGAATTTCCTGTAGTATGCACGTGATATTGACCCAACTGCTTGGGGTTAGCCTGGAAACCTCCGGCTCCCCCTTGGTTGTTACCCTGATTTCCTGCTGCCGGGTTACCGGCTGGGGGTGGACCGTTGCCCAGGTTTCCACCTGGACCCGGTCCTCCTCCCCGACCTGCACCTCGCATGGCTCTGTTCACTTCCTCGTTCTTCCATCTCTGTAGGTCGGCGCACTCCTCCAAGGAGTGGTTAGCCGGCCTACCGTTCCTGCTGTGTTTCGGGCACGCCATTCTGAAGATGTCCCAATTGTTACTCGGTCTTGGTGGCCCTTGATAGTTTCCTCCATTGTGATTTCCAGTATTGAAATTTCCTTCTGCCCTGGGTCTCGAAGACCCGGCTTCTGTGCTGGCGACAAACTCGGAGCCTCCCTCGAGCGGGCGCTTGTTCTGGCTGTTTCCGTTATTACCCGGCGCTGATCCATTGCCGGCTCTTCCATTATTACTTGTGTTCGCTTTTGCTTTTTTGTCATCAACTTCCTCTTCTGTAGTATCCGTTGCGGCGTGTTTGTTGCACGCATCCATCAGTTCTCCCATCGTAACCTCTGAAGCATTCCGACTAGATTTCATGCGGGTTAACTTTTGCACTAAAGGTGTGTACTTGCACGTTTTTGCCATAGCTTGTAACGCATCCTTGGGCTGAATATCTGTGGATGAATGAAGTATTTCCATAACCCGGCGCACCCAGCTGCGCGCCGACTCTCCCTTCTTCTGGACGCATCGTTCTAGGTCATCAATAGTGAATAACTTTCTGCACGTCCCATGAAAGTGCTTGATAAACGCAGTTTTCAACTCCTCCCACGACTTGATAGATCCCTCTGGTAGAGTATTGAACCATAATTTTGCTGCTCCTTCTGACATCATTAGGTACATAAACTTGGCTTGAAGATTTTCCGTTGCGTTGCGAATCGACATTGCCATCTCATAACTGCCCAACCATGTTTCTGGATCCATAGTCGGCTCATAGTTCACTACTTTACCCGGTTCTTTGAATTTTTCCGGGTAAGGTTCAGCCCTGATGTTATCCGACAGACACTTAGGCCCAGCAATATTAGTCGGGACCGGCCTTACTCGAGAAACGTGTGATCCTGCAGGGGGTGCGGCCGGACGCGGGACTGCTGGTGGCCCATGCACTGCAGACCCGGCTGCGGCTCTCCTGGCTCTGGAACTGTCCATGATAGCTTGTGCTGCTGATGCTGCTGGTACTGCCTGAACGCGGGGGGAGGCGGCATTTGCTGTTGCTCTTCCCTCCGCCGCGCTGAACTTGTCTGGATATTGCCGGTATTGCCTCGTTGCTGACTGATATATGGCGTCCCATGCATTCCACTTCTGTGATCCGGGTAATTAACTTGTTGTGCCACCGCGGTGCGCAATAGATCTATCGCCCGCCGGGTCTCCTCTGCGTGGGGTGACTCTCTCACGGGGATTTGGTTTAACGCGAGTGTTGCTGCGTACACGTTATCCATGGGGTTGTTGTAATGCCCCGATGGTGTGCGAAAACGTGATGGTGGTGGTGGTGGTGGCGGTGGTACAGTATTGCCGGTAGTAACTCCAATCTGTGGTACGGGTAACCCGGCCTGCGTGTTTATCGGTTGTACTCCTCCGGTTGTTGGCTGAGGGGCAGTTCCTTGGTTTACCGCTGGGATCGGCTGATCCTGAGGCGTGATGAATAGCGAAGCCGGGTTTATGACTCCTCCCAATGCTGGTAGTCTGGTTTGGTGCCTTTGATGTATTCTAGTCGTTTCCTCTCGGAGCCGGGTTTCTAGCGCATCCAGCTCACGTTGGCGCGTGGCCATCCCTTGCCTTTCTGCTTCTACCTGCCTTCTCTGTTGTTCCAATGCATGACGGAGTGATAACGGTGGCAAGGACTGTGGGATCTAGAATCAGATTGTTGTCGAACAGGGCCGGGTGTTGTGGATTGGAAGGACCTCCTCCTGGTGTCCGGTTTGCTAGGAATCCAAACGTGTTCGCGTGTAACTCGTTTTCCGCCGCTTGACTGGTAACCGATGCCGACTCCCCGTCAACCCGGGCCAAAACCGGGTTCCCGTTAGCCGGATCTTGCTACTGGGCCAATGCTTGTGCTGCTCCGACCGCGGCCGCGGTCATGTTCTCCTGGTTGAGATTGGTCGCGGGAGCCGTGTAAACCGCGACCCGGCGCACAATGCTTGGTGTGAATTCATACTGTTCCTCTTCGCTGCTATTTTCCTCATACCGATTCTCTAGCAGATGCAGGATAGACTCGGTATCATCTTCTTTCTCGACCCAGCCGCGCGGGGTCCATGCCGGCTCCTCCGGCTGTTCCCTCTTCGTGGTGGGTTCTTCTGTTGGATCTGTCGTCCCAACTGATTCTTCTCCATCTGACTGAATGTAGGTGGCCTCCCCTGACACAGAATCAAATCCAAAGTCGTCAGGGATCGAACCGGAAGTACGTACCATACCGATGAAGACGTTGATCCGGCCGATTGTCACGATAGATCCGGATTCGAGGTGATCCGACTCTGGCCCCCAGCTGGAATCGTCCACCATCTTCTCTCCTTCGCGGTCGGTGTAGATTTCGCCGATGACAAGATTCTCCATGTTCTTCAGAGCTTCTCCCGTCATGTAAACACCTTTGGACGCAGGCCCCACGGTGGGCGCCAACTGTCGTGGGATAATCACGGCAGACGTTACCGGGGGTAACTTATCTTGGGGCAAGACGACACTGGTGTTTGGGAGAGGGTTTAGCTCAGAGGAAAACATGATGATATGCGATCCGGTAGCAAACAAGCAAGTCGCCGAGTCTCCGATCTCGATATATTAATCTCAACTCTCGTGTTACACTGAATACTCGATACCCAGCGATATTGCTCGAACTCTTGGGGGCCTAAACCTAACCTAGGGGCCGGCTTATAAAGCATCCGGATCCCTGGCCTGTTCTCCAAGGCGTACTCTGAGTCCTACCCGGACACTGCTTACAAAACCCTAAACTTCCTTACCGGAACCCACAATCCGGGCTACCAGGCCTATGAACTTGGGCCTTCTAGAAGCTCCTTTACCCTAGCCGGATCTTTGCGCAGCGTCCTTTGGGCCGAGTTACACCTTGGCGTTGGGCTACCGGGTTATCATCCCTCCATCACCCCTACAAAAGATTAGTGTCTTGATTTAGGTACCCATTGTTGAATGGGTCCTCTTTTGTTAGCGACGAGGGTCTTTGGAACCCAAATACTCCAATGATAATCATCACCATACGAAGTACCAACATATTTAGCATACACATGACCATCTCTAGATTTCATAAGAACATAAGATGGGTTGTATTTTCCGGCAAAGTCATTATGAGTGGTGCTCCCCCTTGAGGTGCACCACCCTTAATGGTGTTGGTCTCCTTTTCCTTGGCCACCTCTCCCTCTTTCACAAACCTTACTTCTTGTGAGGAAGAGGTGACCTGCTTCTTGTTCTTCTTCTTGTACTTCTTCTTCGACTTGGCTACATAGCCAAGTCCCTCCTTCCCATTTGTGACTTGTTGAGGGGTCACATCATTGAGATTCTTCTCACTTCCTACAAGATTAGTTGCACTACACAAGATGATAGGCAATGTATGCATGCAAGTAGATGAGGATGACATAGCTTGCTTGTTTGATTGTTGAGATAGGAGATTGTCACGAGACTTGGTTAGCTTGTCATGAATCTCTTTAAGAGACATGAACTCCTTTTTTAGTTTTTCATGACTAGCAACTAATTCCTCGTGAACAATTCCTAGTTTCAACTCTTCATGTTCAAGAGTTTTAATTATGGCAAGAGATTGTGTATTATCATTCCTAAGTTTAGAGACACTCATGGCAAAGTTTTCTTCAAGACTAGACAATTTCTCCTCAAGAGATGCACGAATGGAACGCTCATTTTCAAGAGCCTTTTCTAGCTCTTTGTAATTGCAAGAGTGACCTCCATGGCTTTCTAAGGTCATGATAATTTCCTCCTTTTCATCTACAAGAGAATTAGCCTCATCAAGTTGCCGTAAGAGGGCATTTACTTTCTCCTTAGTCTCACCTTTGAGACTAGCTAACCAAATGCCTAACTCTTTGGCCTCACTATCCTCATCACAAACATTCTCAACACAATCCAATAATGAAGGACGGTTAGTGGCAATGGTCTTAGAGTTAGGAGAGCATATTGAAGTGGCTTTTCCCATAATACATGTAGGTCGGGTAGCCACAATCTCATTGGGGGATTCAAATAGAGAAATCGGCGAAGATGATGTGGTGGCAACGGCGACGTGGGCCACTCCTACAATTTCATCTTCTCCTTCATCTCCAGAGATATAGGTTTCTAGAACCGCCCCTTCTTGAACGTAGAGGGCCCTTGGCACTCTTCTAGCGAAGTTCTTGTTTTGTGGAGCCTTGGCCTTGTATTTGCGAACAAGCTTGCCTTCATTTTCTTCTCTTGGCTCAAAGGGGCACTCCTTCACGAAATGGTTTGCTCTACTACAATTGTAACATGTCCTTGGGCGCTCCCGCTTCTTCTTGTAGTTATTGTTTCATGGAGGTCTTGGAGAGCCGGCCTTGTGAGCTTCCCATCTCTTCCAATATCCATGCATAGCGAGAGCAATGCACTTGTGAGCTCCCGTATAGGTTTCTTCATAGTCTTCTTCATCATCATCTTCTTCTTCACTTTCAGCAACTCGAGCCATTGCCTTTGACTTCAATGCAAGATTGGGAGACTTTCCCATCCCTCTAGAGTGAGCTAGAGAATCATCCGCACTCTTGTGTGAGAGAGAGATTGCGATGAACTCACTAAGAACACCAATGGAGTTGAGAGTGTTGTAGTCCGATCTTGTTCGAATACTAGTGGAGAGATTCTTCTCAAAGGGTGTGATAGCCTTGACAAATTTCCTCTTTATCCACTCATCGGAGATCTCTTCCTTGCCAAAGTCTGTCAATTGGTTGGCGAGAGTGACAACTCTTCTATAGAGCTCTTCGGGAGTCTCATCCTCTTGCATGACGAAGTTCTCAGAGTTGTCAATGGCCACATCATACTTGGAAGATTGAATGCTAGCATTTCCTTGAAACAAGGTGTCAACTTTGTCCCAAGCTTCCTTGGCTGTCTTGCAACCACGAATGTGAGTGAGATCCTCCCTTGGGAGAGCCTTCTGGATAATAACGAGAGCAGTTTTGTTGAGTTGAGATTCCACATCCTCCCTTGGAGTCAAGTTGCTCGGGTCATGCGGATGAAATCCATGAATCACACTCCTCCACAATGCGGTGCACGATCCATAAATGTGGGACTCCATTTCAAACTTCCAAGAAGAAAATTCGTTAGTGTTAAGCATGGGAGGAAGTCCAACATTAAGAATGTGTGGCATGAAAACAATTGGGTGAATGGTGTCATGATTTTGAGGAGGTGGGACTTGTGCGTGAAACCCGGAACCATTAGCCGTTTGAGACTTGGAACCACCGGAACTCTCCTTTGCCTTGGCCTTAGCCTTTTGTGTGGCTTTAGCCTTAGCTTTGGCAATGTTCTCCTCGATTTGGGAATCGTCAGGAATCGTCTCCTCTTCCGAACTATCCTCATCGGTGACATGGGGAGAGTTCGATGGCCCCTTAGGTTTACCCATCATGTTCTCCAACATCTTCTTGATGGAGGAAACCTCTTATCCTACACTAGAGCTAACCTTGGACAATTGGGTTTGGATAGTACAAACCGTTGTCTCTAGGTTAGCTATAGTGCACTAGAAGATTCGGGATCATCTCCGTTGACCATGGTACTCTTAGGCGGTTAAGCCCGATAAAAGAGCCGAGGCTCTGATACCAATTGAAAGTGCACTAGGGTCAACTAGAGGGGGTGAATAGGTGGCCTACAAAATTTAATTCTTTTTCACTTTTAGTGTGGGCTTTGGGAAAGTAAAAGCTTGGTTATCTAGATGTGCAACTAAGTGAACACCGTAAGTGACAAACAACGAGTAGCAACAGAAACAAAGGTACGGCACAAGATAACAACAAGTGAAAAACACGGACACAAGGATATGTTTCCCGTAGTTCCTTCTCGAAAAAAGTAGGTCTACGTTGGAGAGGTGGGGAGCCACCTAGGCGCTCCTCAATAGCACGGATGTGCACACCTTGTTCTCCTTGAGCTTCTCCGGTGAGGGAGATTCTCGTTTCCACTATTAGGTCGACTTGAAGGCGTTGACCAAACCTTTGCAAGGGGTTGAGGATATTCCACAAGTGAGATGGAGGCTCTCAACAATCGAAGCTTCTTGATACAAGGTGGAAGCTACAAGCACTAGGGTTTCCCTTGGATGACAAGGCAACCAAGAGATTACAAGATCCCAAGAGTTGTGGTGTGGGAACACACGTTTTGGCTTGGTGGAAAGGTAGATCTAGTCCTCGTCCATGAGATCCTTGAAGGCCATCAAGTTTGGTTGGAGGAGGAGGGAGATCGGGGCGTTTTGAGCTCTACAACAATGCAGGAGAGAGAGGAATGGACGAGCTACCTATCTAGAGGAACAAGACAGCTATTTATAGGCTCCTACAATTTCTGACCGTTGCAGTCTGTCAGGACCGGAATATTCCGGTGTTAGCACTGGAAATTTCCGGTCTGCCTGGCCAGAATTTTGAATAGTCTGGGGGGCGAATAATTGAAATATCCGGGGGCGGAAATTTCCGCCCCAACATTCCGCCCCCATCTCTGCGCGCGGGCACCAGCCCAAGATGAAAAACCGCTAAGGACCAGGGGCCGGATTTTTGAATAATCCGGGAGGCGGATAATTGAAATATCCGGGCCCGGTATTTCCGGACAATATTTCCGCCCCCATCTCTGTGCGCGGGCATCTGAGGAGACTCCATTTTCTGCTAAGTACCAGAGGGCCGGATATTTGCACCGGAAATTTCCGGGGCAAATTTCCGCCCCAGCTTCTGTGCGCGGGCAGTGGGAGAAAAACTTGATCGTTTTGAAGATGCCAGAAAGGCCGGAATATTCCGGTGCCAGGGCCGGATATTCCGCCCCATAAGCACCGGAATTTCCGGTGTGATCACTGAAAAATCCGGTGGTAATATTTCAAGAATATAGAACTCATCTTTGATCTTTTTAACAGGAGTATATCAATAATCACCTGAAAGATCAGCTGCACAGTCTAAAACAACATTGTTAGATAGTGGATACCCGCGTTGTTATCATCACCAAAATCATTAGAGGGATCATGAGCTTTCAAACTCACCCTTTTTGGTGAGTGATGACAACACGGTTATTTGCAAGGGAATAAACTAACAATGCATAATATGAAAAGTAAAACACCACAGATAGCATATATAGGAGACATGCCTCCTATTAATAATAGTTCACACAAGAAAACCAACGAATGACGAGTACGATAAGACGAAGTTCAAAAAGACGCACGAAACGATAAAAGGGGCAACAAAGAACAAAAACCACCCTAGCAAATCCCTGCGATCATCTAGATCTTCTCCCCCTTTTGCATCAGGATACCAAAAAGAGAAAAGAGAGAGCTACATCCCATGGAACAATCTCTAGGCCTGGGTTTCTTCTTCTTCCTCCTCTTCCTCCTCGCTAACATCCTCCATGTCCTCATCATCATCCACTCCGAGATCCCAGTCAACATCGCGGTTGTTCCAATTCTTGTATGGAATCCTGTCAGGAGGAAGAGCTGGCACATTGGGAATCTGAAGGGCAGTCATGATGGTGCGCTGGTTCTCCAGGATGTTGCGGCGCTCAACCTAGGCATTGTAGTTCTCCTTGTGGATGCACACATTCATGCACATCACCTTCTCAATTGCACGAACAAGCCATGAGCGCTTCTTCTTGCCAGGGGGAGGAGGACGCATGCGAGGATCACGGTGGCCCTGACATGTGGCACCAACATCATGTGCAGCCTGCTGGGTGTGGGCGGCCTTCTTGTACAGAGTGACATCCTTGTGCTCTTCACAGTCCAGGTCCAGGTCCTCACGGAGTTCAGAGGGATAACGGGACTTGATGAGCTTCATGATGTAAGGAGCATACGGGGGCACTTTGCGGTGGAAGAGAGCAAAGTGAATCTCATTGAAGATGAAATCCATCACATCAATTTTGTGGGCCTCCGTGTCGGTCAGGTCACCCTCAGTGAAAGTCAGGTAGGCGTGGTACATGACGTTGACAAAGCCACCACGAAAAGCATCATTATTGCCCGCACTGGGGGCAATAGTCTCCCTGAACATACGCAGCAGGATGTCATAGATGGGATAGAGACCTTTAGCCGAGCCAATCACACCAGTAGAACCATACAGCTCAGCCAGTCTGTTCTTCTCATACTCCACCCCGTGAACATGCATGCGATGACCCTGAGGAATGTTAAGACCAGCAAAGGGATACCCGAGCTCAGCAGCAAAATCATGAAAGTTGGCGGTGAGCAAATGAGGGCCAGACATCCAAGACATCCCAATATCCTCAGACTCATCAATGACCAGTGTGGAGAAGAACTGCTGGATGAAGGTGACATTGTAGGAGCATTTGGACTCCATGAGGTGACGTAGACCAAGAAGTTCAGCCAGCTGGACGGAGTTGTTGAAGTCGGCCGGATTGGCAGCCAGATGAGCAAAGTTAATAGCCTTCATGGGACACACTTTCTTGCTCATCACAGTGTATACTTGCTTGAAAAGGGTCTCCTGCTCAACGTGCCAGAAGTAGGAATCGATGGTGGGGTCTTGAGGACTCTCTGTGTACCAGGCCTTGGCCCGCCATGCCTTGAACTCAGGGACGGACATGGTGGCAAAGTTCAGAGCTGACTTCCCCTGCTGCTTGCTAGCTTTGCGAGCAGCCCTGGACACGTCACGTTGACGCTCATATTCTCTCTCAGCATCCCTCGCACGCCGGCGAGTCTCATTCTCATCAACAAGAGTTCCCTCAGCATCTTCCCTCAGGTGACGGAGCCGCTTGCGGGAGCTAGTCAACTTGGCAGGCCTAGAGCTTGAACCATCTGCGAGAAAAGTAGGGAAAATGCAAAGAAAAACAAAAAAAAATCATGAAAAACGGGGGCTCACGACTCATGGAAATGGAAACAGTAGATCTCTGTTCGAGATTCAGTGCAGGCCAGAAATTCCGGTCTCTGGTGCGGAAATTCCGGCCACAGGGAAATTTCCGGGGGGGGGGGGGAATTCCGGTCCTAGGGCGGAAATTTCCGTCCTTCGGAATTTTCGAAACCAGATCTAAATCTGGGGCCTGCAATGAATCTAGAACGACGAAAGTGTGCAATGAGACGAACCCTAGAGGATAGATGACACTAGTATGAGGATGTACGTCCCAAAAACACCATGAATATAAAAGGACATGGGATCAAATCAACTAATAACCCTAGATTGCGGAGAAAACGAAGCACATACCGGGATCCATGAGATAGGAAAGGATGTGCGGTCTCTTGATCCGCAAAGGGTAATTAGAGGACGAGGAGGGGAGGCAAAGGGGCCTCCCGGAGGTCTCGGAGGCGGCGGCTGCGTCTGGAGGCGGAGTGGAGGCGAAGGGAGGGAGAGCAGTCTGGAACTGCCCCCTCCCGTCACCCTTATATAGCCCCACCCAAGCACACCGGAAATTTCCAGGATTAAGGCCGGAATATTCCGGTGGTCGGAGATTTAGGCCGGAATATTCCGCCCCAAATATCCGGTGTGCCTTCTACGAGCGGGCACGCTGGATATTTGGGTGAATATTCGAGTCAATCTCGAACCCCAGAAATTTCCGGGGCTTAAGCCACGGAATATTCCGGGCCCCGGATATTTGCCCCGGGTGCCTTCTGTGAGCGGGCACTTTGGTAATAAGCTAAATTTCTGGGGAAAATGTCTTGGGGCCGGAATTTTCCGGGCCCTAGGCCGGAATTTCCGGGGTTCCCACGCCTTCCAAGAATTTGTGGAAGATGGAACAAGACGTGAGCCTCCAAAAACAGAACCAAAAACAACAAATACTCAAACACGAACAAAACATCAAACAACACAAATACAAAGGAAAAAGTTGGTGGCCGAAGCCACCGTGTTTGAGTGATACCAAGGAGTCGCGAAGATGTATCTTGGACTCAAAAGTATAATTCACGTTTTAAGCACAGTAAGTCACGAAATGACTAGATATGAATGACGCTTTGGTTGTTTTACGCATGATAGGTGGAGTGTTGGTTCATGAGTTGAACCACGCTCCCCCTATGTCCATGCCTACATCGAAACTAGATAGCACATATAGTGAAGGTACTTATGCAAGGGTTCAAGAGAAGTTGGACGCATCGATAACATTTAGTTCATTCCTCAAACCCCTAAATCTTGGTTCATCAAGGGCCTTCGTGAAGATATCCGCGAGTTGATCCTTGGTCGGCACATAGGAGAGGTCAATATCACCCTTCTCAACATGATCCCGAATGAAATGATGGCGTATCTCAATGTGCTTTGTCTTGGAGTGAAGAACGGGATTGTAGGAGATCGTGATGGCACTCTCATTGTCGCACAATAGGGGAACTTTGTCGAAGTCGATGCCATAATCTCTTAATGTTTGCCACATCCAAAGTAACTGAGCACAACAACTCGCCGCGGAGATGTATTCGGCTTCGGTAGTAGAGAGAGCAATGCAATTTTTCTTCTTGGAAGACCAACATACCAATGAGCGGCCAAGAAATTGACAACCTCCGGATGTATATTTCCTATCCGTCTTCTCTCCCGCATAGTCCGCATCCGAATACCCAATGAGCTGAAAGATTGAAGCCTTGGGATACCAAAGACCGAAGTTTGGGGTATGAACTAAATATCGAAAGATGCGCTTAACCGCTTAAAAATGACTTTGTCTCGGAGAGGCTTGAAACCTTGCACATTTACCTACGCTATACATAATATCGGGTCTAGATGCACAAAGGTAGAGCAAAGAGCCAATCATGGAGCGGTATACCTTTTGATCTACCTCTTTACCATTCGGGTCGGTTTCAAGTCAATAGTCGTGGACATGGGAGTCTTCACAGGTTTGGCATCATGCATGTTGAAGCGCTTGAGCATGTCTTGAGTATACTTGGCTTGCTTGATGAATGTGCCTTCGGGGTGTTGCTTGATCTCAAAGCCAAGAAAATACTCTAACTCTCCCATCATCGACATCTCGAATTTATCCGTCATAAGCTTGCAAAACTCATCATTGAATGCGATGTTAGTAGAACCAAAGATGATATCATCCACATAGAGTTGGCATATGAACAAGTCACCTCCAACCCTTTTGGTGAAAAGGGTGGGATCGATTAAACCAACATTGAACCCACGATCTACCAAAAACTCTTTAAGGTGCTCGTACCACGCACGTGGAGCTTGTTTAAGTCCATAGAGCGCCTTATCGAGTTTGTAGACATGATCGGGGTGGTTGGGATCCTCAAAACCCGGAGGTTGCTTGACAAAGACCAACTCGTGGATGGGACCATTCAAAAAAGCACTTTTAACATCCATTTGTTGCAATTTAAAGTTGTGATGGGAGGCATATGCAAGTAAGATGCGAATAGATTCAAGATGATCTACGGGAGCGAATGTTTCACCAAAATCGACACCTTCGACTTGAGAGAAGCCTTGAGCAACCAATCTAGCCTTGTTGCGGATGATGATGCCATCCTTGTCTTGTTTATTCTTGAAGATCCACTAAGTGCCGATGACGTTCTTGCAATCTTTGGTCCTTGGCACCAACTTCCACACCTTGTTGCGCTCGAAGTAGTTGAGTTCATCGTGCATTGCTTCAAGCCAATCTTGATCTTCAAGAGCTTTATAGACCTTCTTTGGCTCAATGTGAGAGACGAAAGCATGAGCTTTGCTAAAATCCGCTAGTTGCCTCCTTGTGACGACCCTTCCACGAACTTTTCCAAGAATCATGTCCTCCGTGTGACCGGCACGAGCAAGATTATCTAGCCTTCTCTTTGCCCTACGAGCTAGCATCTCCTCCAAAGTTTCCTTGGATAGCACTTGATCATCACCTTCATCATCGGAGACTTGTCCACCTTGATCTTGATCATCAACGGGAGGTGGATCCCTTATGTGTCGAGTTGTATCATCACCATGTGTATCTTGTTCTTCATTGTGAGCTTGGCCTCCATCATGAGCTTGGCCTTGATTGTTAGCTTGGCCTTGATTGATCGAGTGATCTTGATCGTTAGCTTAGCCTTGTGGTGAAGCATGAGGGCTTGGTGCACCTTGTTGGTTAGCTTGGTTATCAATGGATGTAGTCAATGGCTCCACTTGAGTGGAGCATAGTCCTTCTCCCTCCGTCATCCAGTAACCCTCAATGGGGATTATTTCACCAATCCCCATTCTTCTTATGACGATGGGAGGAATTGGATCTCCTACAATACCATGATCTATACGGCCCCCTTGGGACCCATTATCCTCATTAAACGCCACGTCTATAGCTTCTTCAACTTCCCCGGTGGACTTGTTATAGACTCTATAGACGTGAGCGTACGTGGCATAGCCAACAAAGATACCCTCATAAGATGTAGTCTCGAACTTTGACAAGCGTTTCCCTCTCTTGCGAATGAAGCACTTGCATCCAAAGACCTTGAAGTATGAAACATCCGGCTTCTTGCCCGTGAGAATCTCATAAGGGGTCTTGTTCAAGATCTTGCGGAGATACAATCGGTTGCTAGCGTGACAAGCGGTGGAGACGGCCTCGGCCCAAAAATTATAAGTAGAAGAGAACTCCGCAATCATGGTTCGAGCCGCATCCATAAGAGTCCGATTATTTCTCTCCGCCACACCATTTTGTTGAGGGGTGTAGGGAGTGGAATATTGATGATAAATGCCTTCCTCGCTAAGAAATCCCTCCACGGTGTAGTTCTTGAACTCGGAGACATTATCACTTTGGATAGCCATGATGCTTGTATTATGTTGGCGCTCCACCAAAGTGATGAACTCGATAACCCGCTTTTGAGTCTCACTCTTCCTCTTGAAGAAGTACACCCAACAATATCGTGAATAGTCATCCACAATCACCAAGCAATACTTCTTGCCTCCAAGACTATCTATGATAGAGGACCAAAGAGGTCCAAGTGAATGAGCTCGAGGATTCTTGAGGTGGTGATGTTGGTCTTGGTTGGGTGAGCTTCTCCATGTTGTTTTCCAAGAACGCAAGAGCTACACACACGATCTTTGGCAAACTTAGCATTTGTTAGTCCTAGAACATGATTGCCACTTTGTAGGTCATGCAACGTCCTCATATTGGTGTGGGCTAACCGGCGATGCCATAGCCAACCCACATTAACTTTAGCCATTAGGCATGTCGCGGCACACGTGTCTCCTCTAGAGAAGTCCACTACATACATGCCGTTCTCGACATGCCCAACAAAGGCTACTTTAAGAGTCGTTTCCCAAGTGACAATCACATTCCCTTTATTAAAGAACAAGGTAAAACCACTTTTGTCAAGTTGAAGAACCGATATGAGATTATAGCCAAGGGACTCAACAAGAAGAACATTCTCAATTGACAAGTCATTTGAGATTGCTACCTTGCCTCGTCCCAATACCTTTAGTTCGGAGTTATCACCAATAGTGACGCAATTGAGATAAGGTAACGGAGGATGTAGATCACTCATTGCGTCATTGCTTCCGGGCATATGTTGGGATGCACCACTATCCACCGTCCATTTGCTCGAACCGGAAGCACTCCCCTACAAAAGATTAGTGTCTTGATTTAGGTACCCATTGTTGAATGGGTCCTCTTTTGTTAGCGACAAGGGTCTTTGGAACCCAAATACTCCAATGATAATCATCACCATACGAAGTACCAACATATTTAGCATACACATGACCATCTCTAGATTTCATAAGAACATAAGATGGGTTGTATTTTCCGGCAAAGTCATTATGAGTGGTGCTCCCCCTTGAGGTGCACCACCCTTAATGGTGTTGGTCTCCTTTTCCTTGGCCACCTCTCCCTCTTTCACAAACCTTACTTCTTGTGAGGAAGAGGTGACCTTCTTCTTGTTCTTCTTCTTGTACTTCTTCTTCGACTTGGCTACATAGCCAAGTCCCTCCTTCCCATTTGTGACTTGTCGGATATATACCAAATAGGGGTATATCAGATGGTAGTCAAAGTGCCGGATTACCAGGGTGGCCCAAGCGGTAGTGGGTTGTAGTCCATTGGGCGGCCCAGTAACCTGACGCACAGAAGCGGGATTCTAGAAGGACCCGGATCACGGCCCACGTGATCTGGCTTGGAGGAGAAGACGGATTCTTTACTTTCCAAGTTAGAGTTACCGTAGTCTTCTAGGTTTCCTATTCTGTAAGCCCCAATCCAGCTATTATATAAAGCCGGACGGGAGATAAGTTTGAGAACGGAGAACAGAGAAGAGGCTATAGGCTAACTCGCTGGGAACTTGATCCTCTGCAAATAGCTAGATCTAAACCTCACATTGTAATTCTATATCCAGGCTTTAGTCCTGATTAGTGAGAAGTGCAGGAGTAGGCACGTCGTACTGTCGCGACGTACCGAACCTGGGTAAATCCTGTGTTCACTGTCCACCACGCGATCACCTCACCCCACGTCTCTACCGTAGTCTCATGGCACCCCCGTCTATGAAAACTACTACGATGTCTCGACAGTTGGCGCCCACCGTGGGGCAAACGGCGTCAGGCGTGAAGTTCCGATCTGGGATACTCGGCGGAATCGGAAGATCAATCACTGTCGGAAGCCTGGAGTTCGACGACGACGTCGGACGCTTCCTCGACAACGGATCCTACATACCGGTGCAAAACCACCTGGTAAGTGCCTGCGTGTTACCGATCGGATTTGCTAACATCTTTATCAGACTAACTGCAGAAGCAATGGGGTTTTGCGGTGGAAGCAAATATTTCCCACCCACCCTATACCCAGTCGAAGATGATTATGATACCGGATTCTGCTCAGATCGCCGACAAAAAAGTGATACACACTTTATCGGCATGGTGCAATCCGAAGTCGCCGAAAACACGGATGACGGAAATCCCGTGCAAGAGGCAGACAAAAAAACACCCGTCACAGAAACGGAAGATCCGACACCCGTCATACAGGCGGAAGATCCGACATCTGTCAACATGACGATGCACTCGGAAGCTGACTCTGTACTAGCCGCCATTGAGGCAAGATTAGAATCAGAAACCGGATCAGATGATTTCGATTCCGAAGACGAAGACGCGGACGCCTTCGAAAGGAAAGTTAAATCTTTTCAAGAGGGGTTCCATGAAGTACTAATGGCGAAACCGACTTATACCACGGACGCCGGCAGTGAGGAAAGCCCTAAAACTCCTCCGCCAGAAGAAGAGAGAGAAGACGGAGAAACTTCTCCGATAGTTCCTAATGTAAAGGAATTGACAGAAGATGAGCCTGTCAAAAAACCTCCCTCTTCTAAGAAGAAGAACCGTGCCGCTAAGAAACTTCAATACAAAATCCGGAAGGAAAAATCAGCTGATCTAGCTGATGAAAACCTGGAAGTAGGGGATGCTAGCGGAACAAAGCCTGCGGAGAGGAAAATCAAAGAAATCCTTGCTCCGCCAATGACGGAACAGGAAGAACAGCAGCTGTTGCAAACGCCAGTGGGATTAAACGAACCCCCTGAGATGCTGGAAGCCAGGAGACGAGCTTTCCAACGGCAACAGCAACATCTACTCAGAACTCGCGAACACCTCCAAAAAACCCAGGATGACATTAAGCTCATGAAGGAAGAAATCGAGGAGTACGAGAGAAAGAATAGATCTGGCATTAAACCTACAAGGTTACCCGGAATCGTAAGACCGGAAGTACTGCCGCCAAAAGAAAGGTTTCACAACCCATCTTGGCAAAAGCAGGTAAATGGCAAAGATGCCAGAGGCGAACAAATATACAAAACAGCAGCAGAAAACGCGGAAGCAGCGTTTGACATCCTCAACAATGACTTGTACTCTAAGGGTGAAAAGCTCCGGGGGGTGTATGCTTTCCTAGGAAAAGCATTGCAACAACAACAGCGGGACCAAGAGCGATCAGGAAGACTGCAGGATAACTCCGCCCTATGCAAAACAGCTACTTGCGCTGCTGGAGCACCTGGACAAGAGGAACCTGGAGATTCAGACAATTCAAAGGATAAAAAAGAGGATCCGAGAAAAGACAAGAAAAACCCCGACAATAGGGATGAAGCGTCCCGAACCGGATCCCATCCCCCGAAAGGTGGACTCAAACCCCACGATCGGGAAGAAAAATACCGGAATGACGGCAAAACAATGCCACCTCCGAGAAACCCAGCCGAGAAAGCCGGAAGATAAGATATACCTCACAGACGTGAGAGATCCCGGACACCTCCTAAGGATAAAGAAAGGCACAGGAGCAAGACTCCGCCTAATCCAAAAGGGCGTGATCATGGAAGAGATAGATACAATCCCGGAAAAGCGCGTCCGCGCAACAATGGAAAAGAAAGGAGTAGATCCCCTTCTGTCCATTCAGCTGGAAGATATTCCGCACACATTGATAGAGCGGAAAAGGATGATCTATACTTTGGTCCTAAGTGTTTCACTGACAGGATCCGAAGGATAACCCTGCATTCTGGCTTCGCCAAAGTCGGTCCAACGTACCAGAAATACACCGGCAGCACAAACCCGGACACCTGGCTCTCAGACTACTATACAGCCGTCCAGATCAACAATGGGACAGACCTGGAAGCTGTCAAGTTTCTTCCCCTAATGTTACTGGACGGAGCCAGAGATTGGATCAATGGATTACCTTCAAGAACTGTCGAAAGCTGGGATGATATGGCTAGAGTATTTACTCAGCATTTCCGGGGAACGTACAAACGCCCGAACAGCATCAACCAGCTGAACCGTTGCACCCAATTCGAGGATGAACCATACGTGGATTTCATCTCCATATGGACGGCAATGAAGAATAGTTGTTCTGGAGTAACTGACGTACAAGCAATGCATGCTTTCGTCAATGGCCTAAAACCCGGACTTGTACCGTTCATGGTTGGTTCCAAACAGCACAAAGATCTCGGATCTATGCTTACAACCGCCAACGAACACGCTGCAGCCGAAGACGACATCAGAGCAAGAGGGGGCAATATCGAATCACTGATACTTGCCAAGAAAACTCCTCGTTCTGAGAGAAAAAGGAACTCCAGAAACAACGACAAAACCCAAAGAGGTCAACATAGCCTTTGGAAGTGAAAAAGGGAATAAGTGGAAAGGACGCAGTCCAGATCCAATCAACTACACTCCAGAGGAGTGGGAGAGGATTAAGTCGGAACCCTGTGTCCACCATTCACAATTTGGGAAACCCACCCATACAAACGCGCAATGCCGGCTGAATAAGCACATGAAAGGCAGTGCAGGATCCGGAAATAAGGGGAAGGGTTCCAAAAGGAAACCCGCCAAACAAAAGCCAGAAGTTGAAAAAGAAGACAGTGAATCGGACACTGATGAAAAAATCCAGGAACAACAGCGAAAGGGCGAACCCAAATTTCCGAGAATTGATGGAGAAGCAATGCTAACATTCCTAGCAACTCCGTCAGCAAAGGTGGCCAAAAGAACACTTCGAGAAATAAACGCGGTTGTTCCGGCAACCCCGAAATTCTTGAGGTACTCGAACACACCAATTACCTGGGATCAGTCTGATCATCCCGGGAATATCCCTGAACCCGGCACACAAGCTCTTGTCGTAAGCCCTATTGTCCAGAACACTAGGCTAAGAAGAGTGTTGATGGATGGAGGATCCAGCATTAACATAATGTACCTGGATACACTGAAGCATCTGAAGATTTCCGAGTCCCAGCTCAATTACAGCAACATACGCTTCCATGGCATTGTTCCTGGTAGACAAGCACGATCCCTAGGAGAAATTTCCCTAGATGTCACCTTCGGAGATAAAGATCACTTCCGGCAGGAAAAAGTATCCTTCGAAGTAGTGCCGTTCGAAAGCGTGTATCACGCAATACTCGGACGTCCAGCTTTCGCCAAATTCATGGCAAGATCCTGTTATATCTATAACAAGCTGAAGATGCCAGGACCCAAAGGAGGAGTAATCACCATAGCTGGTGACTTCAAGATGGCAAACGAGTTGGAGAAAGAAAACTCCCTTTGCGCTCAGAGAGTCATAGCAAAGGAAGAACTGAATGAATTGGCCAAGGAGGTATCGCCGAAAGAAATGCCGGCAGGAAAAGAAACTCGGAAGCCAGCAGACAGCTTCAAGGCGTCCGAGAATACAAGACAGGTAATCCTAGATCCCAAAGATCCGACAAAATTCGTCGTTGTAGGGACTGGGATGACCGACAAATAGGAAGGCGAGCTCATCAAGTTCCTCCGTGAGAACTGGGATATTTTTGCCTGGTGTCCAGCTGACATGCCAGGCGTACCCAGGGAATGTGCTGAGCACCAACTCAAGGTGATTCCAGGATCAAAACCCGTCAAACAAGGTCTCCGTCGATTTGACGGAAGAAGACGGAAGGCTATCGGCAAGGAAATCATCCGGCTTTTAGCAGCAGATTTCATCCAGGAAGTAATCCACACTGAATGGTCTGCAAATCCGGTATTAGTACTGAAGAAAGACACTACTGCTCTTAGAATGTGTATAGATTACACAGGCTTGAACAAATTATGTCCGAAAGATAGGTTCGCGTTACCACGAATCGATCAAATAATAGATGCCACTGCAGGCTCTGAGCTTTTGTGCTTTTTGGACGCATACTCCGGGTACCACCAAATACGCATGAAAAAGGAAGATCAAATTAAGACTTCTTTCATAACCCCATACGGGACGTACTATTACGTAACCATGCCATTTGGCCTGAAGAACGCGGGTGCAACCTACCAGCGTTGCATGCAACGTTGTTTGCATAGTCAGATTGGTAAAAACGTCCATGTTTACGTGGACGATATTGCTGTCGTAACCAAGGAAAAAGATACACTCCTTGAGGATCTGCGAGAAACTTTCGAAAACTTACGCACCTACAAGATGAAGTTAAATCCATCTAAGTGCATATTCGGGGTTCCCTCAGGAAAACTTCTGGGTTTCATCGTTTCTCACAGAGGAATAGAGGTTAACCCGGAAAAGATCAAAGCCATCTTGAACATCTCGAAACCTACGTGTGTGAAAGATGTCCAAAGATTGACGGGTTCCGCCGCTGCTGTCAGCAGATTTATTAGTCGGCTGGGGGATAAAGCCTTACCACTCTACAAGTTGCTGAAGAAATCCGACAAGTTCGAGTGGACAGAAGAGGTTGATGCAGCGTTAACCCAGTTAAAGGAAACTTTGATGAAAGCTCCGATTTTGGCATCCCCAAAAGACGAAGAACCTATGTTATTGTACCTCACGGCTACAAACAGGGTTATTAGTGCGGTAATCGTTGTGGAGCGGAAGAAAGACGAACAAAGCATACCAGACCAGCATCCGGTATATTACATAAGTGAAGTTTTTTCCGAATCTAAACAGAGGTACCCACACTATCAAAAACTGGCATATGGTGTGTTTTTCGCATCAAGAAAACTGCGCCATTACTTCCAAGGGCATTCCATAACAGTGGTATGTAAAGCACCACTAGGGGACATTATAAACAATTTGGAGGCAACTGGCCGAGTCGCCAAATGGGGTATCGAGCTAGCAGCCTTCGACATTAAGTATCAGCCAAGGACGGGGATAAAATCCCAGGTTTTGGCAGATTTTGTCACCGACTGGACGGAAGCAATGGAGAAAACACCAATGCCGGAGTCCGAATATTGGGTCATGCACTTTGACGGATCCAAGATGAAGGAGGGCGATGGCGCCGGTGTAGTCTTAAAATCCCCTAAGGGAGACACAATGGAGTACGTATTGCAAATACACTTCAACGCCAGTAATAACGTGGCAGAATACGAAGCTCTGCTTCATGGCTTGCATATTGCAAAGGAAATAGGAGTAAAGCGCATCTTGTGCTATGGCGACTCGGATTTGGTACAGCATCAGCTTAACCAAACCTGGGACGCCAAAAGCCCCATAATGGCCGAATACCGGAGAACGGTGGACGAGTTCGCCATCTGTTTCTTTGGATTTGAAGTACTCCACATCAAAACGGAGGAAAATTGGAACGCGGATGGGTTAGCCCGCATGGGATCAGAGAGGGTAAAAACCTTACCACCAGGTGTATTCGTCCAGCATTTGCACGAGCCATCCATAAAAGGTGGAGATGTTGATTATCCTCTGGCTTCCGAATCAATTGAAGTTATGCTCGTCAAACCGGACTGGACAATTCCGTATCTAAACTTCTTAGTGAATCAGAAGTACCCGGAGGGAGCAGACGAAGTCTTGCAAAGACAAATACAGCGTCGATGCAAAGGATACGTGGTAATTGACAATTATCTGTATAAACGCAGTACTTCCGGAATTTTTCAGCGGTGTATCTCACCAGAAGAAGGACGAGAAATACTGGAAGAAATCCATGCCGGAGATTGCGGACATCATGCTCAATCAAAAAGCATAGTTAAAAAAGCATTCCGCGCTGGGTTTTTCTGGCTAACAGCCAAGACAGATGCTGAGCACATAGTTAATACGTGCGCTGGGTGTCAATATTACGCCAAGCAGACTAATTTGTCGGCCCAAGCACTCAAAACTATCCCCATTACATGGCCGTTTGCGGTCTGGGGGCTAGATATGATGGGACCGTTAAAAACTGCAAGAGGTGGACTTACACATCTACTCGTAGCAGTAGATAAGTATACCAAATGGGTGGAGGCCAAACCCATCAAAAAGCTGGATGGTGCAACTGCCAGAAATTTCATCATTGACTTGGTAATGAGATACGGCGTTCCACACAGCATAATAACCGACAACGGGACAAATTTCTCCTTTGGGGAGTTGGCAAGATATTGCCGACAAACGGGAATTCGCCTAGATCTCGCATCTGTGGCAAACCCGCAATCCAATGGACAGGTTGAGAGAATGAATAGCTCAATCCTGCAAGGAATACGCCCAAGACTCGAATCTCCTCTACACAGAGCAGTTGGAGCATGGGTAGAAGAGTTACCTTCCGTGCTTTGGAGTATTCGAACGACGCCAAATAGGTCAACTGGGCAAACCCCGTTTTTCCTAGTTTATGGTGCGGAAGCTATTCTTCCAACGGACATGATCCATGACAGCCCAAGAGTGCAAGAGTTCGATGATTCAGACGCCGAAGAAGCACGACAGGATGCCGTTGATCTCCTAGAAGAGGAACGAGAGCTTGTGCTTCAACGATCCGCCATCCGCCATCTACCATAGTCGGAAAATCAGGCATCGTTCTTTTAAAGAAGGTGACTTAGTGCTGAGATTGGTGCAGCAAAGAAAGCACAAATTGGCCCCAGTCTGGGAAGGACCATTTGTAATCAGCAAAGCTATGAAAAATGGGTCATATTATCTTGTAGATATTCGGGACACGGAAGATGATCCCGAGAAGCCGAATCGCAAAAGAAAGAGAAAGATAGATGATGAACTAGGAGAGACAAAGAGGCCTTGGAGCATCCAGCAGTTACGTCCCTTCTATACTTAGTTCAATTTCTATGTAAACATCTTTGAGATCATGAAATAAAGTTGTCGAAATTTTGGTATCCATGTTTTTACAAGTTCATTATAGTACAAAGCATGATTCCACCTTATCTATTTCCCAATGATCTTACAAAATACTCAATGTTAACCCGAATTGTGCCTGCGTGCTCGGTGTTTAAAAACTGAATGACTTTCAGCTTGCTAACGGCTAAAGGAAACTCGGATTGTGCCTGCGTGCCCAAGTTTCAAAAAATTCCTTACTTTTCTCTAAGTACTATCTGATTGTTTATGTGTTGGGTCACTGAAGCTAGTTAGTAAAAATGCTTTTAGTATGATCCATGTTTTCGAGTTCAAGCTGATCGGTTCTACCCAGTTACTCGGCATGACGATTCATAATACTATTGAGCCTTTTCAAACACTAAGGACAGTTAAAACATATAAGCCAGAGAACTTAGAAGGCAAAGGAATATTAAAACCCGAAAACCTTGCAAAGAATTTCATAATTAAAACTGCAAAAGGCGGAGTTCTTGTTCATACAAAAAGAATAGAAGCATTACAATATGAATTACATTGTAAAAGTCCAAGTAATGCTCCTATTGTCTAAGCTCCACCATCCAGGATCAGGACAGCCCTTCAAGCATTCGAGTCTTCGTCACTGCTGTCATTCTCGGGGGCTTCAAGGACCTTCTCTTCCGGATAGGTGATAGAGATGTTTACCATAGAGGCAATCTTGGTAGCATGGCCTTTGATTTCATCAAAGATGCTGGCTCGTTGGTTCTCTGTGTATCCTTGAGGGATACCGGATGCCACACGCCAAGATTTGGCACCAGGGTAATGCATACGCATAAGGCCTAGGGCCATGCGTGCACCACCCCGTGCAGCGGAGCGTAAGGAGGACTCCCTGGATTCCGCCACCTCCAGGATAACACCCGGAAGTTTATAAATCTCCGAGAATTCTATGGTACTCGCTGGGAAGAACTTGCTGATAAGTTGCATTCCAGCATTTCTGATCGCATTCCATACCTTACCAAAGGCTCGGATTTTGTCAATGCGAGAAAGACCTGGATAATTTCCTGTTTGTCGAAACAAGCCTCCAAAAAGGTTAGGTGACAAAACAGAGAAAGAAAGAAAGACATGGACGAATCGGTAAATGAAACAACACTCACCGAGAACCTTGTCACTTTCGGAACATTCCTTTAGGCGAAGGATTAAGATACTTTCCAAATCCTGGATAGTGGATTTATCTTTCTCCGCCTGTTCGGAAGCCTTGGATTGAGCAATTCCAAGGGCCAGATTACTGGCTTCCAGTTCTTCTTGAACCTTCATAAGCTCCTTATGAAGGTCCAAATTCTCCTTGCGAAGACGTTCGGCATTGCTGGCATCTTTGGCTACTTCCTTGGCCTTATCCAAAGCAGCTGAAAATCAAGTAAAAAATTCCGAGTTTAAAAATATCTCGGGAAAATGCTTATTGATAATCCGGATAAAACAGAGTAAAAGCATACCTGTTGTTTCCGATAACTGTAGCTGAGATGATTCCAGCTCATTATCCTTAGACTTAATAATAGACTGAAGGGTTTTCACCTCTTCATTCTTGATGTTAAGTTTATTAAAAACTTCTAAGTTTATGGCATCAGCAGAATGCTGCAACACGGAAATGAAAGCCAAATGCTTAAGTATGAACAAGCATAGTAAGAAGCATTAAGAAGAAGCCAGGCTTTCAACTTAATGCTTGGGGGCTGGAAGTATTACCTGGCTCATTTCTTGCAAGTTTGCCAAAGTCTCGTTGAATTCTTTTGCATAGTCCGAGAAAAGAATCCCAACGTGATGAAGGCCATCTTGTATGACCTGACGAGGTGAAAATACGAAATCATTGCGAACAATTAATCCGCCTTGTGGCCAAGGGCGAATCAGAGGGGCAGGGGCGAAGAATTTCTTAGCCTCTGGACGGATATATCCAAGGTCGTCGAATGGTTCTTCCTTTATCCGGATATTGCTGTCCAAATTGGAAATGGGTTCGTTTCCAACGGATGACCGGAGATTTCCACCCTTCTGTGTTTCCGTTATCCCCCTCACGCCCGTGGTTGCAGAAGAAGATTCTTCTTTGATAACAGCTTTATGTTTCTTCAACTTCTTTGTCTTCAGAGGAGTTGGGGCAAGGCTGAAAGGAGAATATCCGAGAAATAAAAATCTTGACGAACCAAAGGAAAACGATAACTAGGGAAGCTCCAGTAAAATACCAGGAGGTGGCGATGGGAATTCCGTCAACAGTTACCGTTTTCCCGAAAGTCACTTGCCTTTTGCATTTCCGATCATTATAAAAGCTAGCATGTAATTCGCTAAGCTCGATGTCGGAAGCAAGATCAGCTCCTTGAAGTTCGTCGAACTAGGAAAGAATTAACGTTATGTTGAAAGTCGGAGAAAGAAGTTAATCTGAAGAAAACCCGGAAGCAAGGAAAAGTATAAATACCTTAGGGACCAGATTTTCCACGTGATAAATCGCCAGACTTTCTTCAATTTGATCGCTGGTGGCGACCAGTTGGTGAAGCCGCTTTATAAAATCATTCTTGGTATAAGCCTTATCTGTCCCCCTCATGCTATCTTCTGGCCCTTTGTATTCACAAAGAAGCCGGGAACGAAAGGAAAGAGTTTGAATGCGGCGTCCAAACCAACATAAAACGGTATCCTTCCCAGTTAAAGAAGGCTGAGAGGAAGTAAGCTTGGTGATACGTCGTTTTATCTTCATCAGGTTTTTCGGCAATGTTTGTACTGCCACGACTGTCCAACTCTCTCGAGGGATGGCGGCGGAATTAACAAATGGAGGAACCCCGGTTTCCTTACCAGGGAATGGGATGTCCTGATGGTAAAAGAAAGAACCTAGCCAAGATTGGGCAGGTTTCGGCATTTTTATCGTTGGGTACCAATCTTCTCTGAACTTCCGAAGGGTAAAAGATATAGTTCCGCAGATAGGAGAAATACCTTCTGTGATGTGATGTTTTACCTCAAAGCAATATTGCCAAAAATCTAGACTAGGAGTTATCCCGAGATACCCTTCAAAAAGGGCTTGGAAACTAGCTAGATAGAGGATGGAGTTTGGAGTAAGATTATGTGGCTGGACGCCATAATAGTTAAGGACGTCTAAGAAAAAGGCGGAGGGAGGTAAACCCATACCTCTCGCGATGTGAGAGGTAAGGAGGACGCGTTCCCCGTCTTTTGGTTTGGGCTCGAATTCACCTTCCGAGTTCCGCCATTTTCCTTTAACTATTAATCCTTCCCTTGCCATTCGTGGAAGGAGGGGAAGAGGAATATTGCTCGGACTCCAGTTGCGGACAAATTCCGTTTCTTCGTTAGCTCCAGCAGCGGCGAGCTCGTCGCCGAGAAGCTGGATCTTCTCCTCCGCCGTCTCGGGAGCGAACGGCGGGGAAGGTACGGAGCTCGAGCCCGCAACGTTCGCGGTGCCGGAAGGATCACCTCCGCTCGCCGCAGAAGCCGCGGTCTTTTCCGGATCGCCGCCGGTGCTCGTCGGAGATCCTAGCTGTGGATCTAAGTCGCTGATGATTTCGTCGATGGTGTGCGCGGCGGAGCGAGTGGGGGAAGACGGCGAGGATGCCATTAGGTGGCGGCGCGTTTCGACTCCGGTGGTGCTCTGGGTGCGAAATGCGCTCAGGAACGGTTCTTCGCTCAAGGGCTCGTGCGCAGCAATGGCATGGAGAGTGAGGGTGCGGAAGGATTTCAGCGAAGACGAAGACGGCTACTTATAGCCAGAAATCCGTCAAGATACGTGTCAACGGCTATTTTGACCATTGGATGATCAACGCGTGTCACTCGCCGGAAAATCCGGGAAATGATGGCTATCTCCTCGTTTCCCGTGAGAATCTGTCAAAGATACGTTACTGGGTTTCCCGCGTGAAACCCAAACGACCCTTACGTCAGCATGATTAAAGCGCTGACGTAGGAAGTTCCTTCTCCGCGAAGGATCGTGAGAGAAAATCGGGGTTTTCAGGATTCCGAGTTTCACGTTACCATCTCTTTTCAAAGAAGAATAAGAAGAATCAAGACTGCTGATCGAAATTTCTCGGACAAAGCACATTTGGCGAAAGGCGGCGAATCAGAGTTTTAATCCTTCTTGGGGGCTACTGTCGGATATATACCAAATAGGGGTATATCAGATGGTAGTCAAAGTGCCGGATTACCAGAGGGGCCCAAGCGGTAGTGGGTTGTAGTCCATTGGGCGGCCCAGTAACCTGACGCACAGAAGCCGGATTCTAGAAGGACCCGGATCACGGCCCACGTGATCTGGCTTGGAGGAGAAGACGGATTCTTTACTTTCCAAGTTAGAGTTACCGTAGTCTTCTAGGTTTCCTTTTCTGTAAGCCCTAATCTGGCTATTATATAAAGTCGGACGGGAGATAAGTTTGAGAACGGAGAACAGAGAAGAGGCTATAGGCTAACTCGCCGGGAAGTTGATCCTCTAAGAATAGCTAGATCTAAACCTCACATTGTAATTCTATATCCAGGCTTTAGTCCTGATTAGCGAGAAGTGCAGGAGTAGGCACGTCGTACTGTCGCGACGTACCGAACCTGGGTAAATCCTGTGTTCACTGTCCACCACGCGATCACATCACCCCACGTCTCTACCGTAGTCTCATGGCACCCCCCGTCTATGAAAACTACTACGATGTCTCGACATGACTTGTTGAGGGGTCACATCATTGAGATTCTTCTCACTTCCTACAAGATTAGTTGCACTACACAAGATGATAGGCAATGTATGCATGCAAGTAGATGAGGATGACATAGCTTGCTTGTTTGATTGTTGAGCTAGGAGATTGTCACGAGACTTGGTTAGCTTGTCATGAATCTCTTTAAGAGACATGAACTCCTTTTTTAGTTTTTCATGACTAGCAACTAATTCCTCATGAACAATTCCTAGTTTCAACTCTTCATGTTCAAGAGTTTTAATTATGGCAATAGATTGTGTATTATCATTCCTAAGTTTAGAGACACTCATGGCAAAGTTTTCTTCAAGACTAGACAATTTCTCCTCAAGAGATGCACGAATGGAACGCTCATTTTCAAGAGCCTTTTCTAGCTCTTTGTCATTGCAAGAGTGACCTCCATGGCTTTCTAAGGTCATGATAATTTCCTCCTTTTCATCTACAAGAGAGTTAGCCTCATCAAGTTGCCGTAAGAGGGCATTTACTTTCTCCTTAGTCTCACCTTTGAGGCTATCTAACCAAATGCCTAACTCTTTGGCCTCACTATCCTCATCACAAACATTCTCAACACAATCCAATAATGAAGGAGGGTTAGTGGCAATGGTCTTAGAGTTAGGAGAGCATATGGAAGTGGCTTTTGCCATAAGACATGTAGGTCGGGTAGCCACAATCACATTGGGGGATTCAAATAGAGAAATCGACGAAGATGATGTGGTGGCAACGGCGACGTGGGCCACTCCTACAATTTCATCTTCTCCTTCATCTCCGGAGATATAGGTTTCTAGAACCGCCCCTTCTTGAACGTAGAGGGCCCATGGCACTCTTCTAGCGAAGTTCTTGTTTTGTGGAGCCTTGGCCTTGTTTTTGCGAACAAGCTTGCCTTCATTTTCTTCTCTTGGCTCAAAGGGGCACTCCTTCACGAAATGGTTTGCGCTACCACAATTGTAACATGTCCTTGGGCGCTCCCCCTTCTTCTTGTAGTTATTGTTTCGTGGAGGTCTTGGAGAGCCGGCCTTGTGAGCTTCCCATCTCTTCCAATATCCATGCATAGCGAGAGCAATGCACTTGTGAGCTCCCATATAGGTGTCTTCATAGTCTTCTTCATCATCATCTTCTTCTTCACTTTCAGCAACTCAAGCCATTGCCTTTGACTTCAATGCAAGATTGGGAGACTTTCCCATCCCTCTAGAGCGAGCTAGAGCATCATCCGCACTCTTGTGAGAGAGAGATTGCGATGAACTCACTAAGAACACCAATGGAGTTGAGAGTGTTGTAGTACGATCTTGTTTGAATACTAGTGGAGAGATTCTTCTCAAAGGGTGTGATAGCCTTGACAAATTTCCTCTTTATCCACTCATCGGAGATCTCTTCCTTGCCAAAGTCTCTCAATTGGTTGGCGAGAGTGACAACTCTTCTATAGAGCTCTTCGGGAGTCTCATCCTCTTGCATGACGAGGTTCTCAGAGTTGTCAATGGCCACATCATACTTGGAAGATTGAATGCTAGCATTTCCTTGAAACAAGGTGTCAACTTTGTCCCAAGCTTCCTTGGTTGTCTTGCAACCACGAATGTGAGTGAGATCCTCCCTTGGGAGAGCCTTCTTGATAATAACGAGAGCAGTTTTGTTGAGTTGAGATTCCACATCCTCCCTTGGAGTCAAGTTGCTCGGGTCATGCGGATGAAATCCATCAATCACACTCCTCCACAATGCGGTGCATGATCCATAAATGTGGGACTCCATTTCAAACTTCCAAGAAGAAAATTCGTTAGTGTTAAGCATGGGAGGAAGTCCAACATTAAGAATGTGTGGCATGAAAACAATTGGGTGAATGGTGTCATAATTTTGAGGAGGTGGGACTTGTGCGCGAAACCCGGAACCATTAGCCGTTTGAGACTTGGAACCACCGGAACTCTCCTTTGCCTTGGCCTTAGCCTTTTGTGTGGCTTTAGCCTTAGCTTTGGCAATGTTCTCCTTGATTTGGGAATCATCAGGAATCGTCTCCTCTTCCGAACTATCCTCATCGGTGACATGGGGAGAGTTCGATGGCCCCTTAGGTTTACCCATCATGTTCTCCAACATCTTCTTGATGGAGGAAACCTCCGATCCTACACTAGAGCTAAATTTGGACAATTGGGTTTGGATATTACAAACCGTTGTCTCTAGGTTAGCTATAGTGTCGGCCACTTTGGAGAGCTCCTCCCTAGAAGATTCGGGATCATCTCCGTTGACCATGGTACTCTTCGGCGGTTAAGCCCGATAAAAGAGCCGAGGCTCTGATACCAATTGAAAGTGCACTAGGGTCAACAAGAGGGGGGGTGAATAGGTGACCTACAAATTTTAATTCTTTTTCACTTTTAGTGGGGGCTTTGGGAAAGTAAAAGCTTGGTTATCTAGATGCGCAACTAAGTGAACACCCTAAGTGACAAGCAACGAGTAGCAACAGAAACAAAGGTATGGCACAAGATAACAACAAGTGAAAAACACGGAGACAAGGATATGTTTCCCGTAGTTCCTTCTCGAAAAAACTACATCTACGTTGGAGAGGTGGGGAGCCACCTAGGCGCTCCTCAATAGCACGGATGTGCACACCTAGTTCTCCTTGAGCTTCTCCGGTGAGGGAGATTTTCGTTTCCACTATGAGGTCGACTTGAAGGCGTTGACCAAACCTTTACAAGGGGTTGAGGCTATTCCACAAGTGAGATGGAGGCTCTCAACAATCGAAGCTGCTTGCTACAAGGTGGAAGCTGCAAGAACTAGGGTTTCCCTTGGATGACAAGGCAACCAAGAGATTACAAGATCCCAAGAGTTGTGGTGTGGGAACACACGTTTTGGCTTGGTGGAAAGGTATATCTAGTCCTCCTCCATGAGATCCTTGAAGGCCATCAAGTTTGGTTGGAGGAGGAGGGAGATCGGGGCATTTTGAGCTCTACAACAATGGAGGAGAGAGAGGAATGGACGAGCTACCTATCTAAAGGAACAAGACAGCTATTTATAGGCTCCTCCAATTTCTGACCGTTGCAGTCTGTCAGGACCGGAATATTCCGGTGTTAGCACCGGAAATTTCCGGTCTGCCTGGCCAGAATTTTGAATAGTCCGGGGGGGGCGAATAATTGAAATATCCGGGGGCGGAAATTTCCGCCCCAACATTCCGCCCCCATCTCTGCGCGCGGGGACCAGCCCAAGATGAAAAACTGCTAAGGACCAGGGGCCGGATTTTTGAATAATCCGGGGGGCAGATAATTGAAATATCTGGGCCCGGAAATTTCCGACAATATTTCCGCCCCCATCTCTGTGCGCGGGCATCTGAGGAGACTCCATTTTCTGCTAAGTACCAGAGGGCCGGATATTTGCACCGGAAATTTCCGGGGCAAATTTCTGCCCCAGCTTCTGTGCGCGGGCAGTGGGAGAAAAACTTGATCGTTTTGAAGATGCCAGAAAGGCCGGAATATTCCGGTGCCAGGGCCGGATATTCCGCCCCATAAGCACCGGAATTTCCGGTGTGATCACTGAAAAATCCGGTGGCAATATTTCAAGAATGTAGAACTCCTCTTTGATCTTTTTAACAGGAGTATATCGATAATCACCTGAAAGATCAACTGCACAGTCTAAAACAACATTGTTAGATAGTTGATACCCGCGTTGTTATCATCACCAAAATCATTAGAGGGATTATGAGCTTTCAGAAAGTCAGTACAGTCGAAGATGGTGACCTGGCTAACAAGTAGAGCTCATCTCCAACAGTGTTGTTATTCATGAGTTCTGCATGCAACCAGGTGCCAAAACTATCGATGTGTTCATCATTAATCGAGGATTCAGATAGCCCGGGTTTTTGGACCGTATAATATTCTTGTGTTCCTGGATATAAGGAGCCACCAAGGTGGACATTTGTAGAACTGTGTAGTGTGCTTTAGTGAAAGAATGTCCGTCCATAAATATCTTTGCTTTCCTTCCTAGCGTGCCTTTTCCACTCATTCTTCCCTCATGCCGCGATTCGGGAACACCAATCGACTTCAGGTCTCGAAGAAAGTCAACACAAAACTCAATTACCTCCTCTGTTCCATAACCCTTGGAGATGCTTCCTTCTGGCCTAGCACGATTGTGAACATATTTCTTTAAGACTCCCATGAACCTCTCAAAGGGGAACATATTGTGTAGAAACACAGGACCGAGAATGGTAATCTCTTTGACTAGGTGGACTAGGAGGTGTGTCATAATATTGAAGAAGGATGGTGGGTACACCAACTCGAAGCTGACAAGACACTGGACCACATCTATCTGTAACGCTGAGAGAATTTCTGGATTGATTACCTTCTGAGAAATTGCATTGAGGAATGCGCATAACTTCACAATGGGTAGTTGAACATTTTCTGGTAGAATCCCCCTCAACGCAATCGGAAGCAATTGTGTCATCAACACGTGGCAGTCATGAGACTTCAGGTTTTGGAACTTTTTCTCCGCCACATTTATTATTCCCTTTATATTCGACGAGAAGCCAGATGGGACCTTGATACTATTTAGTGCTTCAAAAAAGATTTCCTTCTCTTCCTTGGTAAGAGCGTAGCTGGCAGGACCACCTTGAAACCGCTTAGGATTCTTGTTGTCTCGTCCTTTCGTGTGTTGCTGGTCCTGCCGTGCTTCAGATGTATCTTTTGACTTCCCATACAAGCCAAAGAAGCCTAGCAGATTCACGCAGAGATTCTTCGTCAGGTGCATCACGTCGATCGCAGAGCGGACATCTAGGATTTTCCAATAGGGTAGTTCCCAAAATATAGATTGCTTCTTCCACATGGGTGCGTGTCCGTCAGCGTCATTCGGAACAACTTGTCTGCCCGGACCCTTTCCAAATATTACTTTCAAATCCTTCACCATATCAAATACATCATCACCAGAACGAAGGATAGGCGTCTCCCGGGTATCTGCCTCACCATTGAAATGTTTGCCAGCTTTTCTTAAGGGGTGCTTGCGCGGAAGAAAACGACGATACCCGAGGTACACAACCTTCTTACATTTATCCAGATATACACTTTCGGTGTCATCTAAACAGTGTGTCCATGTATTGTATCCCTTGTTTGTATGTCCATAAATGTTACTAAGAGCACGCCAATCCTTGATGGTTACGAACAACAGTGCTCGTAGGTTAAATTCTTTTTGTACGTGCTCGTCCCACAAAGGTACACCTTCTTCACGCCACAACTGTAAAAGTTCATCGACTAATGGCCTTAGGAACACATCAATATCGTTGCTCGGTTGTCTCGGGCCTTGGAGCAGCACTGGCATCATAATGAACTTCCTCTTCATGCACAACCAAGGAGGAAGGTTATAGATACATAGAGTTACAGGCAGGGTGCTATGGTTGCAGCTCTGCTCACTAAATGGATTAAATCCATCTGTACTTAGACCAAACCATAAGTTCCTTGCTTCACCTGCAAAGCGCGGGAATTTTCTCTCGATTTTTCTCCACTGCGACCAATCAGCGGGGTGTCTCAACATCCCATTTTTCTTACGATCTTCCATGTGCCATCGCAAAAGTTTGGCATGCTCTTTGTTTTTGAACAAACGTTTCAACCGTGGTATTATAGGAGCATACCACATCACCTTTGCAGGAACCCTCTTCCTGGGTCGCTCACCCTCAACATCGCCAGGGTCGTCTGGTCTGATCTTATACCGCAATGCAGTGCATACCAGGCATTGTTCCAAATTCTCGTACTTTTCACCGCGGTAGAGGATGCAGTCATTAATGCAGGCATGTATCTTCTCCACGTCTAATCCTAGGGGGGCATACAAGCTTCTTTGCTTGGTATGTATTGTCGGGCAATTCATTTTTTTTAGGAAGCTGCTTCTTCACTATTTGCAGCAACTTTGTAATTCCGTTGTCAGTCACACCGTTCTCGGCCTTCCATTGGAGCAATTCCAGTGTGCTATCCAGCTTTTTCTGCCCGTCTTCGCAAGTTGGATACAACAATGTTTTGTGATCTTTTAACATCTGGTCGAACTTCACCCTCACCTTTTCAATATCGCTTTCTGTCTTTGCATCCGTAATAGCCTGGCCAAGATCATCGATTGGCTCATCTGGTGCCTGCAACTATGATTCCACTTCATTTTTATCTTTCATTCCAGTACCGGCACCGTATTCAGGGAACATGTCATGATAGTTGTCATCATTCTCTTCTTCTTCGTTGTCTTCCATCATAACCCCTCTTTCTCCATGCTTGGTCCAACAATTATAGCCGGGCATGAAACCGGATTGAAACAGGTGGAAGTGGATGACTCTGTGAGAAGAGTGTTGCTTCTGATTCCGACATACAGCACATGGACAACAGATAAAATTATTCCGCTTGTTTGCCTGGGCCACCTCGAGAAAATAATCCACGCCTTTCCTGAACTCCGTAGAGCGTCGGTCAGTGTACATCCATTGCCGGTTCATGTACATTATATGATTATTAATTAAGAATTGTTACAGAACACCATGAATAGAGAAATGACCAATGTTACATCGACAGATGAAAGGTTAAAGTTGGTACCTCGACAGAGGAGGAAAGAATGACGAGAAAGCTTATTTAATTAAGTGTGGCTCGAACAAATTAAATCGTGCTTGTTTTCTGCGAGCTGAGATGGCGTTATTCTCCCGGGCATTTCTTCAAACACCTCTTGTGCATAGGAGGGAAAAAAAGTGAGCACACACCACACAACTAGAAATATGTCCTCCAAAGTGAGTGGCATGAGGAGAACAGAGGGCTGGCAGGGTATATATATAGTGGGGGGGGTCATTTGCCCCGGTCGGTGGCTCCAACCGGGGCAAAAGACCCCCACACCACAAGCCTAAACAGGCTCTGCTCGTCGAGGGCCTTTATCCCCGGTTGAAGCCACCAACCGGGGCAAATAACCCCCACACCACGCGCCCTGCTCGCCCTGGCCCCACCTCTGTAGTCTTTTGCACAGGGTGGTGGCCGAGCCGGGGCGAAAGGGGTGGTTGCTGGTGGGCAAAAGCCCCATTTTCCACTACTGTTTGTTAACTAGCTGAAGAAACATCGCCGAGAGTGCATCGCATCGGCCATGCACGACATCGGCTAGGGCGGCGAAAATGGAAATATGATTTTGTCGAAGAGACGAATAAAGAAGTTTACTGATCCATTATTATTAAAGCATACACTTGGCAAAAGAAGGTACAACTACAGTTTAAGCTAAGCGGTGTAAGAGAGACGGAGATTATAGCCTTTGTTACTAGAACATGTCTTCCTCGAAGCAAAGATTGTGGCTGAATATCGACTATGTTGCCTTCAGACACTATATTATCTTGGTGTTACCAAGCCCAATAATCATCTTTTTAAATCACCACTGCATTTAATTAAGTCCATTAGTGGATATTAAAACATGATGTTTTTGGAAAATAATATCTTTGGAAAACCCTGAAGAAAGGTGGGACCTTGTCCATGGGAGGTATGTGAAGGAGAAATGTTTTCAGGTGTTTTCCAAAACGACACCTAACCTAGTCTTCGTCGGACAACCAATTCGTACTGCCACATTACTTCAAAATGGGAACGGGGTCTAACTAAAAGCTTGTGTGTGTTATTCCATGTCTACCTCAATGGGCCATAGAGGTTAAGGTCCCTTGAACAGAATTGTCGCGAGGAGGGAGTAACGGCATATTCAAAGTGTGTGATTAATTTGCCACCGGTTGCGATAGTTGGGTCTCCTGTCATGGCGGTGTGTTGTCAGGGGAAACCGGATCGATGCGGCTTACACACTCGGTGTCGGGGAGAACAAACCTAGTAGAAGGTAGTCATTTACTAGCACTTGCATAGTGTATAGTTAGGACCAGTTCTCTAACGTGCGCAGACTGACACGGACAGTCCGTGGTTGTTCACGTCGGATTACTGGAGCTTGTGTAATGTGTACACCTCTGTAGAGTAAAACTATTCAGAATAGCTGAGTCCTCGGATATGAACAGTTGAATGGCCATGCAACTAGCATTGTGTCGATGTTTTCAAAAATGTTGTAAATTATTTTGGTGTTGTACCTAGAAGGTACTCGGAAAGGGAAATGATCGTACCTTTGAGGTACTGGAGAAATGATGATCTTGAAGATGTGACCTTTCAAGAAATTTTACAAATAATTTTTTCCTAGGGTCATCTCAGATTCTAAGATCACAATCCTCTGATTGTTGATACTGGTGAGGTGGTGATCCCTAAGCAGAAAGAGTTTATATTCGAAAAATCTTGGTTATCCCACCCAGATTTTGTTAATAGAGTTGAAAACGCCTGGGCGGTAGCTATTCCATCTGTGTATAGTGTCTCATCCTTACAGGTGAAGCTAAAAAAGGTCAAGAACAGTCTGAAAGGCTGGGAGGCAATATTAGGGGGGACTCTATTAGGCTAAGGAAAGAGCTTACTCTTGACCTTGATTCTCTAGAACAGTTGGAAGAGCAGGGGGAGTTGTCTGTTGACCAACATGATAGAAAAGGGCTTATCCATGGTGAGTTGATGAGGTTATGTGCTGAGGAAGAAAAAATCTGGCATGAAAGGTCCAGTGAGAGGTGGCTCCTTCAAGGAGACTCAAATTCTGCTTTCTTTCATAGAATTGCTAATGGCTAGAAAAGTAAAAATACTATGTATTCTTTGGTTAATGGTAAAAACTGTGTCCAAGGGACTGCTGAGATTCTAGTCCATGCCACTGACTATTATAAATAGCTGTTTGGACCTAGGGAAGGAGACTTTATGAGATTCTCTCCTGATGTTTGGGAGAAGAGGATAAATTGTCAGCTGCTGATAATGATGTGCATGATAATCCTTTCTCTGTTTTAGAGGTCAAGACTACTATCAACTCTATGGTTAGAAACAAAGCTCATGGCCCTGATGGGATCCTATTGAGTTCTTCCAAGCCTGGTGGAGCATAGTAAGGAGTGATGTTATAAGGCTTTTTAGTGATTGGTACCTAGGAAACCTTGGTCTATATAGACTTAATTTTGGGATGATAATTCTGCTACAAAAGACTATTGATGCAGACTGTTTATAGAAATATAGACCCATCTTCTTGTTGCAGGTAATCTATAATATTATCACTGAGGTGGCCACCCTCCAAGTGGAACCTTATATGGCAAAGCTTATCTCCAAGTGTCAAACTGCCTTTATCAAAGGGAGAACCATTTTGGATGGTGTTATGTCACTGCATGAAATTGTGCATGAGTCTAAGAAGAGCAAGCAGCAAGGTATGGTGTTTAAGATAGATTTAGAGAAATCCTATGATAAGGTTTATTGGGCCTACTTACTACACTGTGTCTTTGAAAGGATTTAGCCCACTCTGGAGAAGACTCGTTGAGGAAATTGTCAGAGATGGGACTTTGTGTGTGAAGATCAACAACACCAGGGGAAAAGATTTTGGCAGTCATAGAGGTGTAAGGCAAGGGGACCCTTTCTCACCTTTCATGTTCAATCTTGCAGCTGAGGGGCTAGCTAAATTTATTCAACAGGCTCAGACAAATAGACAAATTGTTGGGTTGGTACCACATCTGGTTGACAAAGGGGTTGCTATCTTTCAGTTGTTGATGACACTCTTTTGATGGTCAAACATGATGTTGACCAGATAAGACAGCTAAAATTGATTATGTATTTGTTTGAAGCTATGACTGAGTTGAAAATCAACTTCATGAAAAGTAAATTGTTTTCTGGTTCTGGAAGATTCTGTCAAGGGGGTTTTATACTCTGATATGTTGAATTGTCAGTTAGGTCACTGGCCACTGAAATAACTGGGAGTTTGATGGTGAAGGTCTTGCTCTTGTTGGGAAATCCCAATAGGAAGGTATGATGAGCACAACAGCAGTTTTTGCTCAGAAAGAAACCAAGGTTTAATCGACCAGTACGAGGAAGGAGTAACTTCAGAAGGTTGAAGCAGCTGAGATGGCAGGGCGCACTACCGGTTCAGAAGCAACATGGAACGTACACAACACAATCAAATCACTTTTCCCCAACGAAGCAGTGAGGTTGTCTATCTCACCGGTTTTGCTGAACACAAAGAGGTTACACGTATGGTATGGAAAACAGTATGAAAACAGTAGCAGCAATATGAGAGCAGTATGAAAGCAATGAGTGTTTATTAGTATGAGGAAAAAGGACCGGGGTCCACAGTTCACTAGTGGTGTCTCTCCGTGAAAGATAAATAACATGTGTGGTGAACAAATTACAGCTGGGCAATTGACAGAAATGAAGGTTGCACTGTAGTGCATATGCAAGACATAAAGATTACTATGTGATTCATGCGGGCATTACAACAAAATACATAGACCGTTATCGAACTGCATCTATGACTAATAATCCACCCTCTGAATATCATCCGAACAAACGTTGGGTATTAAGTCGTAAGCTACAGATAATTGCAGTAAGCAAAGTGTGTAATGTAAACAATAACATCATCCTTAGACAAAGTATTGTTGTTTTCTCCCTAATGGCAACAGCACATCCTCCATCCGTCACGTTTCGATCACTCGAGCACAGATGCAAAGGAGGCATGAACCCACTATCGAGCATAAATACTCCCTCTTGGAGTTACTAGCATCTACTAGTAGGAAAACCCTTACCAGTGACGAACAGTGGTAGCGGGTTACCGCTGGCAAACAGCGGTTCGCCAGCGGTAGCAGATGTTACCGCTTGCAAACAGGGTCTTGTTCGCCAGCGCTATGTTCGCCAGCGGTAGCTCTGTTCGCCAGCGCTACAGCGCCCAGTTTTTTATTTTATTTTTGTTATTTTCGTATACCGTGTTGTATTTCCTGGTATTATACTATACAAGTGCAAATACATGTATTTTCTGTAATTTCTATAATTCAGACATACAAACCACTCCAACTCTTTGATTCATAGATATATATGTTCACATATGCATCTATATGTATATTCAATACACAAACCGAGATCCATATCGATATCGTACGAAAATAAGTTTCATAAATATTAATATATATACATGCATTCATGAATACACATCGATCTCGATAACATGTTTATGTCGGAAGATTTCGAACCAAAAGTATATAGCAATCTAATTAGTTTAATGATTACAAAAGTATCACATGCATACAACGCGCGATATAGATCAATCGCAAACAACACATCGACGATTACAAAAGTATCACATGCTTTAGCTTCTGCCTCCGCTTGCGATCTTTCACTAGGCCAGCGCGCCGTCCACTTCTTCATCTCTCTGTAGACCAAGCTAAAATCATTAGGCCGGCAAAGAAAATCATAAGTTCTTATTAGGAGCACAATTCGTACCGAACCGAATACACACCGTCGATCATTTCTTGGTCGTTGTGATCTTCTTTTTCTTCATCGGCGGGAACGGAACAGCACCTTCTAACGAGTTGAATGGTCTCTCGTCAGCCTGCTCTAGTACACATTGTCGCAGCTCATCGTTAGATGGTGGGCACCGCCAGTGGAAGGCTGCGTCTGAAGTTACTACATCCCTATAGATGATTGTGTAGAGCTTGCGCTGGATGCGACCAAAGTTCTGTCTGAATTCAGCATCAGACCACTCGACGATGCTGGGAGACCATTTGTCCACAGCAAACATGAATTGTAGACTCTGTTTCTCCTTCACGATCTCCATCATGTGTTGGATGAGGTACCATGCCTCCATATGGCCGCCTGGCGCCTGCTTGGGGCAGGAGAACTCTGTTCTGTGTCTTAACACATATTTGCCTTGACTCTGTTTCATTCTGTCGCAGAATCCTTCCGCCCTGATGTAGCCGTCCATAGCCTCATTGAGAACAGACTTGACGAGGGATTAGTTCTTCTCCATTAGTTTACTCCCGGAGTCGAGATATACGGCGTGCGCGTATCTCGGGTTGAGCATGATGAGTGTGCCGTAATTGTTTCTGCGCAAAACAGTTCAGGAGTCCATATATATAATCCTCAAAAATTGTAACCACTATTAATTGTATATGCGCAAACTTAACTAAAGATGGGAAATAACTTACTCGGGAAAGTAAGGCAGGAGGGTGATCCTCTTGTGCATATAATTATTGAGCAACACCTCTTGAACGTACTTTGCCTCTTTTGCCCTACCCTTGGGGTTGTTCAAGTACATGTCGTGCATGTAGTAGGGGTCTACTAGCGCGATGCTTTTGGTATTCTCTATGGATAGTTGATGCGCCAAAGTGAGCGTAAACAGGCGGACGATTGATGAGTGGAGGGATTTCATGTGGAACATCCAAAAAAATGTCGTCAAATCTCACGATGATCTTGTTTGCGTTGCCTTCAGTGACAAATCCCACCGTAGATGGCACATTTGCGACCAATACCCGCAGCGTTGGATTTTTCTCTTTGAGAAGCATCGTCTCCATAAAGTGGACACCTTCATGGACGCTAAGCATATCACCTGTCAACAAGGAGGCCAACCTCGGCGGAAGCATCGGTTTGCCCAACTCATGGATCTGATGCCAGTCGTGTATGGGTATCATGTCCAGTACCCGTTGTGCCGGCGGCTTAGACTTGGTGCCCTCCACCGGTTGGCTCATGGATGCAATGGCAGAACTCTTCTTAGTTATTTTCCGTACCGTCTTCTTAGGCTGACTCTCAAATACATTTGCTACTGCCTCTTTGACGGTCTCTTGGCTGACGCCAACTTGCTCGTGGGCTGCCGGTTCTTGAGAAGAGAAAACACGCTTCGTGCATCGATATTTATACGCTTCCGCCGCTGGCAAGAGAAGTTCATCAAGATCATCCAGGTCGGCCCCATCATAAGGATCGTCGATGAGGTAGTCATAAGGGTTCTCATCTTCAGCATCATCGTCGTCGTGTCGCACGGACTTTGCAGGTGAGAAATCCTTGTGTTGGCTTGGGTGCCCCGAACCATGGACCGGTGTTGGAGTGTTGACAGGAGTAGTTTCCAAAAGAATTAGTTATTTTGGCCATGTCAATGGCCAAACCAAGCACTGCTCCAGGTTTAACTCGCTGTCGGCCGCGGGGGGGTGGTTCGGAGGATCGAGAGAACCGCAACCAGGAAGCACCCGACTTAATGTCACCCTGAACACGTCGTCGGGCATACGGACGCCATGGGACACTCGGTTGAGAGGTGTGACGATCTTTCCTTTAGCAACGTCCTTTAACTCGTCGTTAACACAAAGGAGAAATGTGTATCCCGTCTCGTCGGCCTGCGAAACATTGCGCGATCGTCGTTAGAGACTGAGGCCGTCACGAATCAAGTCATAATATATAATTAAGCTGTGGACGCTGAATTACCGTGAGGGCATTTAGCTCGGAAAAGGGCGATGGACCGCTAATGGTCGTCGGGGACGTTGCAGAAACGTGGCGGGGCGGCGATGGATCTTCAGCCGCCTTGTTCTGCGCAATAGGAGCCACAATGGGGGCCACGTTCTGCACAGCAGGCGCCACGATGGGGGCTATATTGACCACGGGGGAGGCCCTTATCTGTCACCTGCCATCCATGGTGCTAAGGACTGAGCGACGAACGCACAAATGCTATGGAGGAGCGCGTTGACCCTCTCGTTCACAAGCTCGTCGACCGTTTTCTGCGACACCTTGTTCCGCTTCTTTCTCTTCTCCTTAGTGTCCGGGTAGTAGTGCACATGCCGATGACCCTTTCTGAGGCCATGCACATGGCCACGATGCGGCTTCTTTTCAATGGCACTCCCTTCATCGCGTTAAGCTCCCTAATAAAAGGGGTGTTGTACGGGTCCTTGTTCATCGTCGCCGAGGACCCCGCGTTAGACTGAGATAGACGTTATTTTTCTTCTTCCTCGAGATATTTCTTCTCGAGCTCTTTGACCTTCTTGTTCAACATAAGATCGTCGGGCTTTTGGGGATCTTCCCTATAATGGGCCCTGACAAAATTTCTCACGTGCGGGTCGGGGATCTTGTCATACGGGTTCGGCCCTTTTCTCTCCGCATCCTCCTTAGCCCAAACTTTCTGCTTCCCAAGGTAACCCCGGCTTCCGAGATGTGCGGACCAGTGTTCTTTGCTCGGAAATATTTTCCCCATTTACTCAGCACTACCCTTTCCGGTTTGAGTTCGTCGAGCTTGAATTGGGCCAAGTCTTCCTCAGAAATGGAGGGCCATATTTTATGGATCTCATCGAAACCCTTACCCGCCGCAATCATCTGCCGCAAACTTGATCTCCATGTCGTAAACGCCTTAGTGAACTTTCCGAGTGCTAACGAGTTGACCAGATTGCACTTCAGGTCCTGGTTGTCGTAAGGAGCCGGGAACTTGTACCTCGTGTGCAGCTTCTCAATCAGCAGGGCGGCCATAGCCTTGTTTTCTTTATCTCTGAGCTGGCCCGTATTAACGTTGCCAAAGTCTCGAGCAATGCAACCTATCTGGTTTCCATACCCCTTAGTGTAATCATTCGGCTCGATAGGAGCACCACTTTTGGGGTCCACTACCGTGAACTCTTGCCGGATGGTGCCGAGTATGTTGTGTCGTCTTTCTTTGCACTTAGGCGACGCCTCACTATCGGAGGTTGCATCCCCGGTGCCACTACCGGTTTGACCTTCTCCGGATGATGTATCGGTGCACGGCGTCTCCTGACGAATGGTTTCCTCCATCTCGTCATCTGCATCGCCCCGCGTCTCCGGCTCCGGTCGCAGAACTAGGGGTCCTCCTCCGGCGCCAAGCATAGAGAGCCACGCATCGTCGTCCCCGCGTTCAGTCCCAGAACCACCCGCCTCTTTGTTGTGAGCCATATCTAAGGAGATAAAAAAGCCGAAATTAGTTCAACAAATCATGCAATTTAAACGATATATACCCCATATGAGTCCAAATTTCTCGGGCACTCTAATATGTGATATTTTTTAGCAAAGGTCATGCCAAAATTCACGAAAAATTTCGGCATGACCTTGGTAAAAATATCACAAATGGAGTACCCAAATTTGCTGGAATGGAAATTAATCAACATTCCGGCAAATAGGGCCTCACATGGGGTACCTGCACATAAAATCCCACCCCTCATATTATCATCGTCATCCACACGAAGGTGGGCACATATCTACACAATCGACACCATCGTCACACCATCCATACCACCAACACCGTCACCAACACCCAAAACATCACCATCACCACCATTGACACCACAACATCATCACCACCACACCACCAACACCATCACCACCATCCACCAAAAACAGTACCAAAACAACACCATCAACACAACACACACCTAATCCACCAAAACCAGTACCAAATCCACCAAAATAGTACCAAAAAACAGAAGAAGAAAAAATTACCTCTTTGAGGTATTTTGTCAAACACCTTGCAGGCAGGTGTGAGCAGGGGAGGAGCAAGGAGAGGGAGGGGCGCGGGGGTGCTATGGTGAGCAGGGGAGGAGCAAGGAGAGGGAGGAGCAGGGTAGGGGAGGGCACGTGCCGTGCTGGGCTCGCCGGAGAGGAGGGGAGTGGCCGGAGAGGGAGGGGCGCAATGGTGGCTCTCGGGGCAGTGTATTGGGGGGCAGTGGGCGAGGAAGAGGGAGAGGCGAGGAGAGGGAGGGAGGGGCGTGGTGGCTGGGCTCACCGCAGAGGGAGGGGCTTCCCGGAGACGAGGGAGGGCGCGGGGGATGCGTCGTACGTCGGTGATCGTTTCTGAAAACGACTAAGTCCCAACCGCGCACGAACTGCTAGCTAGGGAGAGGGCTGGGGGGCCCACGCGTAAGTGACCCAGCCCCAGGTATAGCGCTGGCGAACAAATGCCCTGGTTCACCAGCGGTACCTTACCGCTAGCGAACGAGGGCATTTGTTCGCCAGTTGTACATTTTTCTATTTTTTCTTTTCTTTATTTGTTTGGATTATTCAAACACATTTCATTTATAATAATTCAAACACATTACAAATTAATTTCAGATTACAAATAATATTGTTTTATTTTGTTTTCCATTATTTCCTTTTTGTTTTTTATTGTTTTATTTTGTTTTCCGTTATTTACTTTATGTTTTCTATTATTTTATTTTGTTTTCCATTATTTCCTTTTTGCTTTCTATTGTTTTACTTTGTTTTCCATTATTTCCTCTATGTTTTCTATTATTTTCTTTTGTTTTCCATTATTTCCTTTTTTATATTGTTTTATTTTGTTTTCTATTGTTTTATTTTGTTTTCTATTATTTCCTTTATGTTTTCTATTATTTTATTTTGTTTTCCATTATTTCCTTTTTGTTTTATTTTGTTTTCCATTATTTCCTTTTTGTTTTCTATTGTTTTATTTTGTTTTCCATTATTTTCTTTATGTTTTCTATTATTTTATTTTTTCCGTTATTTCCTTTTTGTTTTATTTTTTTTTCCATTGTTTGCTTTATGTTTTCCATTATTTCCTGTATGTTTTCTATTGTTCTATTTTGTTTTCCATTATTTTCTTTATGTTTTCCATTATTTCTTTTATGTTTTTCATTGTTTCCTTTATGTTTTTCATTGTTTCCTTTATCTTTTCCATTGTTTTCTTTATGTTTTTTATTGTTCTATTTTGTTTTCCATTATTTCCTTTATATTTTCCATTGTTCCTTTATGTTTTCCATTGTTTTATTTTTTGTTTTCTATTGTTCTATTATGTTTTCCATTATTTCCTTTATGTTTTTCATTGTTTCCTTTATGTTTTCCATTGTTTCCTTTATGTTTTCTATTATTTTATTTTGTTTTTTATTATTTCCTTTATGTTTCAAATAATAAGTGCACACATTTCAATAACAAGGTACATTAAATTTATAATAAGTACATATCAGACCAGTTGATGCATGCATATACATAGTTTCGTCGCATACAAGGCAGACATATATATACATAGTTTCTCATCGTTTGATCTTTTTGCCTTTTTTGGTCGTAGTTGCATAATTTAGCCCCACATCATGACTTCTTCTTTTGAATGGAAGACCATGCCTAGGTAGTGTAGTTCTGCTTCTTCTTGTGGTGTATGTTGCATGACTATGATCATCATCATCTTCTTGATCATCGTCAATATTTGGGTCGCCGAACGTGTCGAACTCGTCCTCGTCAACGACTCCATCTATTCCAATGATATTTCTTTTCCCTCTCCTCACGACAACATGGCTAGGCCTTGCGGGGTCTGTTATGAAGAAACATTGGGACACATGCTTAGCCAATACCCATGGCTCATTTTGCACTGTGACGTTCGCGCTTGATGAAGTTCCGGCTACGGGAAAAACCATGGTTGTAAAGTATTGGTCATCTTTTCTGACAGTCGACATCCTAGCCCATCCTCTCCGGCATGTTGAGCAGCGTGCCAAACAAACTTTCAAACAAATTCTTCGTGATATTCATCAGATCAAGGCAGTGAGGCGTATCGAGAATGGGCCAGTATGGCAAGTCCCAAAACACCGACCTCGTCTTCCATACCTCCAGAAGTGGTTTTTGCGCTTTTTGCTTCTTTCCCAGCTCTGGGAATTTCTTCCAATCGTTCAGAAACTTGTAGATTTCTTCACCGCACCTCTTACGTGGAGGTCTCCGGAGCTCATCTTCACCGTTAAAAAGGTCTCCTCTCCTTCTCCATGGGTCTTTGTTGGGTAGCCACCTTCGATGGCCAACAAAAACTGTTTCGAAGACCCAGGATCTTTCGGAAGTTGCATAAATGTGGGGTCATCCATGCACCTCACGCAACCGTTATGTCCGTGGCACACCTGGCCCGCCACATATCCGTAGCCGAGTAGGTCGTGAACCGTACAGATCAAGACAGCTCTCATTGGGACATATTGTTCACCGAAGGCGTCCCATGTGTTCACCCCTTCCTCGGCCCATAGCGTGTCCAGCTCATCTTTATGAAGCTTCAGGTATATATTGATATCGTTGCCTGGTTGTTTCGGCCCTTGAATTAGCATACTCATGTGCATATACTTCCTCTTCATACACAACCAGGGGGATGTTGTACATCCATAAAAACACGGGCCAGGTGCTATGGGTGCTGCTCTGGTTGCCAAACGGATTGAGTCCGTCGGTGCTCACACCCAACCTGATGTTCCTTGCCTCCGCCCCGAACGTTGCATATTCACAGTCAATTGCTTTCCATTGACTTGCATCTGAAGTATGTGTCAGATTTACTTTTTCACTCCGCTTTGGATCTTTCAAAACTTTCTTCCTCCTTTTCGTGAGCCAGCGCATGAGCTCTGCTTCCTTGCGGTCCGAGAAATACCGTTGCAGACGGGGAATGAGCGAAAAGTACCACACAACTTTTCGACGAGCTTTTTTCTTCCCTTTCTTGTATTGAGCGGCGTTGCAAACCGGACAAATGGTCTTGTCCGCGTCCTCTTTCCAATAAATGTAGCAATCGTTGATGCACACATGGTATTTCTCGTGCGGTAAATCAAAGGGGCACATGACTTTCTTGGCCTCGTCACAAATTTTAGGACACGTGTTTCCCTCTGGAAGGATATCGTGCAAGTATTGCAGGCTTGCATCGACGCTTATGTCGCTCCATTTTTATCTCACCTTCATCTGCAGAACATCGAGCGCCACTCTCAGCCGGGACTGTCCCGGACCGCAGTCTGCATACAACGGTGTCTTCGAGTCTATCTCTAGTTGCGCCAGCTTAGATTGCTCTCTAGCAGCAGATCTCGAGTTAGTCATCTTTCTCAAAAGCAGTTTTTCAAATAAGGGTCACGCACAACTTCCATTAGGGGTGTCCCTGTGTCTTCGTCTTCTTCCATGTCTTGTTCATCATCTTCTCCATGATCATGTGCGGGATCATGAGGCTGATCTTGGTCATGTTGTAGTTCTTGTTGATCGTTGTTATTCTCCTGTTGCACATCATTTCCTACCACCGCCTCCCCATGGACTTCATCATCTTCATCATAACTTATCCACTGACTGTCATACCCATCCATCAAACCATAACTGAGGAGGTGACTGAGCAAGTCTCCAATAAAGGGGTTGAGCAAGCCCCCTAGTTTGCACTTTCGACATGGACATTGTATCTCCTTGCGGCCATTTTGTAACATGTCTTCTATCGCGTGTCTCAAGTAACTATTCACGACAAGTTCACTCTTAACGACCACCATTATTTGTCGCCTGCACGAGCGAGCCAATATAATATTACAACCCCCCCCCCCCCACACACACACACACACACACATATATATATATTCACGAAAAAAATCGGCATGACGTTCCTACAAATTTGAGGTTAGAGGAGTGCCAAAATTTGCCAAGACGGAAATGAATCAACATTCCGGCAAAGTGGCAACTCATTTTCATATCCAAAATTTCACTCCATGACGTATTCGCGAAAAAAATCGGCATGACCATCCTACAAATAGGAGGTTATTCGGGAGTGCCAAACTTTGCCGAGACGGAAATGAATCAACATTCCAGCAATAGTTGGCTACTCAATTTCATTCCACAACAAATTGCACACATTTAACGTCTCTATCACATGACCATATTTGAATCCGGTGAAATTTCACACATATATTGCATATCGCGTGTATCCGGACAAAATTAATATACAAACTCATTTAATTATATATTAGCATTCATCCCACCTCAAATGATTAGATGGCACACGAGATGATATCTGGAGAATTTTGGAGCTTTGGAGAGAGAGGGGTAATTCTAGATCTAGATGTCTAGGAAGGGAAAACTTTGGGTAGAAAGGGTGTTGGGAGGGAGATAAACCTAGGTATACCAACTAAAATAATTTTGGTTGGTTGAAAAGAGAGGAGGAGGGTGTCGAAATTGGCATGAATTGGAGCTAGAGAGAGAAGGGGACGAGGTTTGAGATGGGGGAGGGGAAAGTGGGTGGGGGAGTGGTTCACTTGTGGCAGATCTGCCAGGTTACCGCTGGCGAACAAGATGGCTTGTTCGCCAGCGCTAGCATGCGCGTTGGGCCCACAGATTAGCCCTGCCGAACAAGCAAAGTCGTTCGCCAGCGGTAGCACTCATAGCGCTGGCGAACAGATGAAGTTGTCCGCCAATGGTAGTGCCAGGTAGGGGCAGGTGCGCGCGCAGGGGGGGACCCTTAGCGCTGGCGAACACACCAGCATGTTCGCCAGTGGTAAGTGGCATAGCGCTGGCGAATTTATAACCGTGTTTGCCAGCGGTAATAGCGCTAGCGAAGCTAGAAACGTGTTCGCCAGCAGTATAGTGGTGGCTATAGGCAGTTTCCTACTAGTGATACTTGGCCATAGCATCTACTAACAACAGAGAGCATGCAAGATCATAAATAACATATGCATAAAGATAACATGATAGATTGATAATCAGAAGACATAACATTCAACATTCATGAGATCCCAGCAAACACAACATGCAGCATTACATAAAGATGATCTTGATCATGTTAGACCGCTCACAAGATCTAAACATGAGGTACAAAGTGGAGAGAACAACCATCTAGCTACTTCTATGGACCCGTAGTCCAGGGATGAACTACTCACGCATCACTTCAGAGGAGGGCATGGTGGTGTAGACCCCTCCGGTGATGAATTTCCCTCCCGGCAGGATGACGGGGAGAGCTCCAAAACCCTCCCGATCTCAGGATGGCGATGACGGTGGCCTCGGGTGTTTTTTGGGGGAGAAGTGGGATATATTTAGGGTTTACGCCTCGGGGGGATAAATAGGCGAAAGGGAAGAGGCGGTGGAGGTCTGGGGGGCCCCACACCACCCCTGGCGCGGCCAAGGGGGAGTGTGCCGCCCTATGGTGTGGGCGCCCTGAGGCCCCCCACCGGGTCTCTTCCGGACTCCGTGGAACCTCCGGGATTTCTAAGACTTCCGGCTTCGTATTTTCCAAATCCAAGAATATTTCCAGAACCATTTTTCTGAAACTAAAAACAATAAAAAACAGGGAACAAGCTCTATGGCATCTTGTCAATAGGTTAGTCCGGAAAATCGATAAAAATGACATAAGGTGTATAGCAAACATGTTGGAAATAACATCAAAAAACATGGAACATCATAAATTAGGGATACGTTTATGACGTATCAACATCCGAAGCTTGTTTCATACTCGTCCTCGAGTAGGTAAACGATAAAAACACATAATTTCTGAGGTGACATGCTACCAACATAAACTTGATCATCATAATGTAAAAGCATATGTAAGCTGAGATAAACAAAAGCATGATAAATAGAACTTTAATAATAAAGCATAGCAATCACTTTGCATCATGAGAAGTAACACAAATAAATATCATGAATAACAATGGAAAGAAAGATATACGTTTGTTTCAAGTATAAACAAAGCATGGCAAAGTGATATTTCGCAAGTCCTTAAGAGTGGGGCAAAACATAAATGCCAGGACACCTTCAAAGTTTCATGAGGAGGACTAGAACAAATATTTAGAGAACAAGCAATAACACATCATGAATCAATTAATAATGTTTCTGGGACAATTGCACATAAAAAAACTCAGAATGGCAAAAATGCTCTCTCAATTGTGCATAAAGTTAGAACATCGAGACTCAACATAAAAGTAAAAGAAAGGCCCTTCACAGAGGGAAGCATGGATCACTCATGTGTTAGATCTTTTATTTTATTAATAGAGGTATTAAAAGTTTGACACTCCTCCAATACATCTTACACAAACCATGGCTAACTGAATCCTCGGGTGTCTGCCAACAATCACATACCATGGAGGAGTGTCTATATTTTGGGAGATGTATGCTAATGTCAACCAATTGTAGACAGAAAATACGGTACGTCACAAGCCAACTATATTTCACAAGAGCGTCTCCCATATGAAGGACGCAACTGGTGTAGAAGCTCATCCCTCTTTCTCTTTTGTTTACACAATTATGATTTGACTGATAAATCAGGGGCAAAAAAAGTGAATAGATTTTGTGTGTATTAATTTGGGGCTGGGCTCCCCGCTGTCAGCTCTTCTATCAATTGGATAAGCGGATGAAGCCACTAGTCCAGGGTGCGAAATCCAATCAACAAGTGAGATAAAGATTCTCTATTTACGTCCTCATGAGCAAAAACAGGAACACAAAGCAGGAATAATTTTGAAGGTTTTAAAGGTAACACATGAGCAATTTTCTTGGAGTGGCAGTTAAATACCACTTGTATGTAGGTATGGTGGACACAATGGGAAAAACTTTCGTTTTAGGGAGTTGGACGCACGAGTAGAATTTCATACTCAGTACAAGTGGAGGCTAGCAAAAGACTGGGAGCGAGAAATTAAGTGAGCATAAGAACCATAATCATGCATAGCGACATAAACATCATTAATCAAAGTATAAGGGGTACCACAAATTATAAAACTAAATGATCATAGATGCTATTAGTGACTGTTTCATAGTCATAAACATGGTGTGAGCATGCGCCAAGTCAACCAAATAAAACATTCAAAGGAGAATACCGCAAATTTATGCTTCAATATGACAAGAACAACTCATGATTCTTTCAGTGGCACATTAAACACTCTCAGCTATTTTAGGATAATCATGCTACTCAATAAACACAAGCCTTTAAAACTAAAATAACATCTAGCATGATATGAAAAAAAATTAGCCACAGTCTATACAAGCTTCTACTTGCACCGTTAAAAATTCTACTTCAAGCAGTAGTTTCTTTTTCCAACAAGGACCATACAAAATATGTTTTAACAAAAATTCTCTACATGCTACAACAAGAAAACATGAGAGTACTCACATAGCACTACTAAAACTAACAGCTCTGAACAAGATATGTAATGAAAACAAGAGCTGAACCGGAATATTTCCAGTAACTAGAAGAAAAACTAAGAATACTAGCATAGCAAGTATTCAAATGAAAAAGCGGAGCGTGTCTCTCCCAAACAAGTATGCTAGGTCCAATGATATTATTTCAGCATGGAAAACAAAATAAAAAATGAAAACAAAAAGAAAACAAAAGAAAAACAAACAGACGCTCCAAGTAAACTTCATATGATGTGACTGAATAAATATAATAGTTTCACGAGAAATTACATGATAGATAGTTGATGAAGAAGGGGATGTCTTGGGCATTCCCAAGCTTAGATGCTTGAGTCTTATAAAAATATGCTTGGATGAACCATGGGGGCATCCCCAAGTTTTGACCTTGCACTCTTCTTGATCACATGTATCACCTCTTCTCTTGACACTTGAAAACTTCCTTCACACCATACTCAAACAGTAATTCACATTAGAGGGTTAGTGCAACAACAAAAAATCCATAGGTTATGTATGGCACAAGTTGTATTGATACTTTTAATCATTACCTACTGCCACTGATGTTTCGTGAAGCAAAGAAATCCACTCGACATCACAAAATAGCCAATGCAAGAAAGGTAGAATGTGTCAAAACCAGAACAGCCTGAAAAGACGAATTTTTTCGAGGCACTTACGTTGCTCAAATCGAAAAACCTAAAGAACGACAAAGTTGCGGAATTAGCCGAGGAATAAGCATAAAACATTTCGGGTCATTCTGATCTTCCTGGATTTTTCACATTTTTTACGGTGGACAGCAGAATTCTGTTTTCTGCGCAGAAATCCGAAAACCAACTCCAACTCTTGTCAGACACTTTACTTGTCACTACTAAAACATGAAAAGGAAGATACAAAGGAGTTGCTATAGAATTATACAACCCCTTGACTCAAAGAAAACATATAAAAACAAAGCAAAAATAAAACCATGGGTTATCTCCCAAGAAGTGCTTTTCTTTAACGCCTTTTAGCTAGGCCCAGAAAACTGGATTCACGTGTTTTCAAGTGAAGAAGATGCTCACATAAGAAATATGCATTAAGAAAAAGAGAGCATGAATAAGAAAGTATAAACAAATTTAATTCTAACCCACTTCCTATGCATTGGAATCTTGTAAAGAAATAAATCAAAGAAGCTCAAACTAGAAATCATGGGTAGGTAGAACAAGAGCAACTTCAAAACTTTCAACAAAACAGAGGTGTTTTAGTAACATGAAAATTCCTACAACCATATTTTCCTATATCATAAAAACTTCCAGTAGCATCATGAACAAACTCAACAACATAATTATCACATAAATCATGTTTGTCTTCGTCTAAAAGCGCACAATTCATATAAAGCTCAAAAACAGTGGGATCAAAATTAAAATTAAAGACCTATTTGTTCCCACTTTTAGCAATATCAAAACGAGATGATTGATCACTCATAAGAGGTATAGGACACATTATAGCAATCCTATTTTCAGTAGCATTATAATTTATAACATCAAGTAACATAGGACCATCATCTAGAGCATTATCATATATATTTTCTAAGCAAACTTCCTCATTATCATGCATACAATAGTTGGAATAAATAGAGGATGCTCATAGGATTTATCAAATTAGCATGGATTATCATAAATAAGAGTAGCAATGTCATTCTCACAAGTTTCATTCATAGTACTATCAAGATCCCAAGTATAGCAAGTATCAATTCCATCAAAAAGGGATATTTCAAAAGAATCAGTAGGATCATCACTTTCATCAAATAATGTATGAGTTAAAGAGTTACTCTCATTGGGAGGTAGACATGGGTAGCTCTATTCTTCCTCCTCTTGATCATCACTCTCCTCCTCTTTTTCATCCAATGAGCTACCAGACTCAGCAGTTTCTTCTTCCATAGGTTCCTGCAAGGCATTAGTCTCTTCCTTAGGTTGAGAGCATTTATTAAGATATTCCATTATGTAGTAATTACAATCATTGTAATTATCAAATAAATATTCAAGTATAGCATAAATCTTCTATTTATAAGGTGCATCATCAATACTTTCAAGCAAATAGGCAATTTCGAATGCACCCTTCCAAGCAATAAATTCTTCAATTTGTTCCACATCATAAAATTCATAATTTCCCTTAACATTAGAAGATATGGTAACATTATCATTATACTCACATTGAAAAGGGATGTGTTTATACCTCCTACAGCAACAAGATTTATCAAAGGAATAAGTAACATTATAAGTAGAGCAAAAGTTTCTAGCATAGTCATGCAATTTATTAATTTGCTCCCGTAAGTGTATCCCTTTTTGTGACAAATGGTGTTCCTTATAATATTTTTGTTGTTCATCAGTGAACCCACCTTGCCCATAAGATCTAGTTTCAAATACATCAAACATTGATAGCAAGCATGATAAAGCAAAAATAACAACTAGAATAAGAACTAATTTTTTTGTGTGTTTTTTATAAAGAGAAGCAAACAAGAAAAAATAAAATAAGCAAAAAAAAACAAAGTAAAAGAGATTGGAAGTGAGAGACTCCCCTTGTAGAAATTCTCTTCCTCCCCGGTAGTGGCGCCAGAAAATAGCTTGATGGTGCAGGTCTTGCACTCGTTGGGAAACCCCAAGAGGAAGGTATGATGAGCACAGCAGCAGTTTTCCCTCAGAAAGAAACCAAGGTTTAATCGACTAGTAGGAGGAAGGAGTAACTTCAGAAGGTTGAAGCAGCTGAGATGGCCGGGCGCACTACCGATTCAGAAGCAACGTCGAGCCTACAAAACAGAATCAAATCACTTTTCCGCAATAGAAAGCAGTGGGTGTTTATCAGTATGAGGAAAAAGGACCGGGGTCCACAGTTCACTAGTGGTGTCTCTCCATGAAAGATAAATAACATGTGTGGTGAACAAATTACAGCTGGGCAATTGACATAAATGAAGGCTGCATCGTAGTGCATATGCAAGACATAAATATTACTATGTGATTCATGCGGGCATTACAACAAAATACATAGACCGTTATCCAACTGCATCCATGACTAATAATCCACCCTCCGAATATCATCCGATCAAACTTGGGGTATTAAGTTGCTAGCAATAGATAATTGCATTAAGCAAAGTGTGTAATGTAAACGATAACATCATACTTAGACAAAGCATTGTTGTTTTCTCCCTAGTGGCAACATCACATCTTCCATCCGTCATGTTTCTGTCACTCGAGCATGGATGCAAAGGAGGCATGAGCCCACTATCGAGCATAAATACTCCCTCTTGGAGTTACTAGCATCTACTTGGCCAGAGCTCATGCAAGATCGTAAATAACATATGCATGAAGATAACCTGATAGATTGATAATCAGAAGATATAGCATTCAACATTCATCAGATCCCAGCAAACACAACATGTAGCATTACATAAACATGATCTTGATCATGTGAGGCAGCTCACAAGATCTAAACATGAGGTACAAAGTGGAGAGAACAACTATCTAGCTACTGATATGGACCCGTAGTCCAGGGTTGAACTACTCGCGCATCACTTCGGAGGATGGCATGGTGGTTTAGACCCCTCCGGTGATGAATTTCCCTCCCCGCAGGGTGCCGGGGAGAGCTCCAGAACCCTTCCGATCTCGGGATGAAGATGACGTAGGCCTCGGGTGTTTTTAGGGGAGAAGTGGGATATATTTAGGGTTTACGCCTCAGGGGGAATAAATAGGTGAAAGGGCAGAGGCGGTGGAGGTCTGGGGGCCCCACACCACCCCCGGCGCGGCCAGGGGGCGTGCCGCCCTATGGTGTGGGCCCCCTGAGGCCCCCCCTCTGGGTCTTTTTGGGACTCCGTGGAACCTCCGGGATTTCTAAGACTTTCGGGCTTCCAATTTTCCAAATCAGAGAATATTTCCAGAACGACTTTTCTGAAACTAAAAACAGCAGAAAACAGAAAACTCGCTTTGTGGTATCTTGTCAATAGGTTAGTCCGAAAAATCGATAAAAATGACATAAGGTGTATAGCAAACATGTGAGAAAGAACATGAAAAAAAACATGGAACATCAGAAATTAGGGATATGTTTATGACATATCAGAGTCCCTGTTAGTGGATCTAGAATTTTGGTTTCTGACATAAAGCCCTTGTGGAAAGTTTAGGGAAGAAATTGGATGGTTGGGCTGGAAACATTTCCTCCATTGGTGGGAGGCTCATTCTGGTCCAGTCTTCTCTCCGCAGCATTCCTATTTACTACATGTCAATGTATTTACTCCATGAGACTTGCCTGGAGGAAATGACCAAAATTATAAGGAGGTTCTTCTCACAAGGAACCAGTTCGAAGAAGAAGTACTACTTGGTAAGGTGGAATATTATCAACAAACCTAAAATTAAAGGGGATCTGGGCATCAAGAACCTGAAACTTTTCAACCTCAGTCTCCTTTGCAAATGGTGGTGGAGGCTGGAGATGGAGGATGGTTTGTGGCAGTGTTTAGTTAATAAAAAATATGGCATCTCTCATGTAATTTGGAGGATTAACATGAGGCAGCAAGACTCACCTGCATGGAAGAATATTTTCAAGGTTAAAAGTGGTATATCTAGGGGAGGTTGATGATTGTTAATGGGGGAGGTGAAACAGATTTCTGGCATGATCAGTGGTTTGGGACAACTCCTCTTTGTGACAAATTTCATGATCTCTGTGAAGTATGTTCTCTCTAAATCTGCATTGTCAAGGAGATGCATGACAGACGGTGGCATATTGAATTTAGGAGGTGGTTGAGTGTTGAACTGCAACATCAAGTTGCAAACCTAAGAAATCTTCTTCTGACTCTGGCTTTGGGAGTGGGACCTGATAGGCCTAGATGGAAATTTACTAAATCTGGAAAAATTTCTGTCAAATCTGTGTACAATCACCTGTCCTCCTCTATTGGGGACAGATCTTTTGCTCAATTATGGAAAGCTAAAATCCCTCTAAAAATAAAGATTTGGTTGTGCCTGATCTGGCACAACTCCATTGCCACAAAGGATAACATGAAAAAAAGAAATTAGAAAGGGGACTACTTCTGCAGCTTTTGTTTTGTTTTTGAATCTATTCACCATCTGTTTTTCTCTTGCCCTGTGTCTATTTATGTGTGGGGGGTTATTTTCTCTGTTCTGTGGGCTCTTAATAGACCTTCAACTTTTACTCAATATTTCTGGTGGATTGCTAAATTCTTTCCTGCTAAAAAAATCCGCACATTGTCGGGATTGCTTCGTTTTGCTGGGCAATCTGGAAGACTAGGAATAGAGCTTGTTTTGAGAAGAAATCATTTCCATCCCCGCAGAACTTATCTGCTACATGTATGTTTTTCTTCGGTATCGGGCAGGTCTACAAGCTGCAGACGACATGACTTATGTTGAGGAAGGAGCCAGGATGATTCAGGACTTGGCGCTGAAGACAACATGCTCGCAACCAAGCCAGGGCGCGCATGACTGCCCCCCCCCCCCCGCCCCGCACCCACCGAGAAGCTGATGTTGATGAAGATGTGGATGTTGTTGGATGATTCTTCACCTTTCTATTGTTGATTAAGACCTCTATTCTGTTATCTCTCGATAGTGGAACCCAACTCATTGCCGTTTGGAAAAAAAATTATATCACTTTATCCATATTACACGGTGAAAATTGAACTCCCTCCGTATCAAAATGTGATATGTTTTACCATTTGCTAGACAACACGTATCTAGACATGTTTTAGGGTAAGATACATATGAATCAAAATAGTGCACCATATGCATGACAGGCTGGGACAATTATGTACTGTGCTAACTTGCTGTGATTTGATAGGTAAGGTACATGAAAAGAAAAGAGTAGGGAAGGATTAGTGGTAGCGCGCGAGGAAGGGAGCGATGGCGGATGCGCGTTCTTACGGTTAGCATGCGCACCCGCCAAATTGGTGCCAAATGGCAATGCGCCTACGCGTTGTGGCCCTAGCTGCTCCTTGTACGGCTGATAAATGCATGTGCTTATACCTGGCCATAACTAGGCCGGGCCGGGCCTATAAAAGCCCGCGGTAGATACCCAAGGCATAGACCCGTCCCGATTGTCGGGCCTAGTTTTCAGTCCCAAGCCCGGCCCGTGGGTGGAAAAAACATCGGCCTTCGGGCCAGGCCTCTTTGTTAAAACACCAAAACCCAAGGCCCAGGCAGGCCCGGAGATGCATTCGGGCTTAAAAACTGAGGCACGGGCCTTTCCCATGAAAAAGTCGTCGGGTCGGGTCGGGCCGGGCTTTCCAAGGCCAGGTATAATGTGTGTACGGGCCTGCACCGATGGAGTGTTCTTGATGGATCTAGGTTGTGCACGTTAAAAATTGCGGGCTGGATCAGATCTGTACTTGGAGAATTGTTATTGGACAACGCGAATGGTTTTCTTTATGTTATCCACACGTGGTTCTCGATCGTCACCATGTAGTGCTGGAACTGCTCAGCATTAATCCCGGGTCCAAGTCATACACTCGTTGTTCACTAGCCCGGCCGTGTTGGAGAAACGGCATGCAGTGACATCATGCATGCATGCACGCACGGAACTTCCATCGATTTATCCACCTTGGCAAAAACGAATCACATCTGCAGAGATCGATGATCAAGCATAAAAGCGGATTTTCCACTTGCACTTTGGCCCCGGCACTATCCCTAATCCCTCGCGTCTGTTTCTGTAAGATTCGTGCAGAAGGCGAGTCAACTCGAGCGACGCATTTGCAAATTCACCCCTCAAATACTTGATTATTAACCCTTAGTCCTCGCCTGGATACCAGCCCGACCGGCCGATTCCCCACCCCATTCGACCCTACCTCTCGACCCTTCTCATGGCGGCGGCCCAGATCCTGCGCCCCTGCCGTACCAACTATCCCGGTCCGAGTTCCCGTCGTGTGGCCGTAGGGAAGCAAGGCGCCACCCTGTCGACCTTGGCTCTCCGGCTCGTCCTCTCCAGCAGAAGCATGACGGAGGAGGCGAGGGGCGAACCCTCTCCAGATCCTCCCGGGAGGATGCAACGTCGACCCGCATCTCCAGATAGAAACATGACTTCTTAATGTTGATTTCTCAGAGAACCATATTTCCGTGATTTTTATGAATCGATCTTTATATATTTTGTTGGATGCAACTGATTTTTTTAGTTTTTTGGTGATAGAGTGTTTTTATACGATTGAAATTTATTAATTTTTCTATAGGGTCAACTGATATTTTTCTCAACTTTCCATTATGTTTCATCGAGGTTTTAAAAGGGTTTCATGTTTCTCTAGATTTTCATGGAGATTTCACCTCTAGCTTATAATTCTTTCAACCATATGATTAGAAGTAATAATCACTTCACTCATGTTTTACTCAAACTTATAATTCTTTTTTCACTAGGGTTCACATAACATACATGTCCGAAATTGTACAAAAAAAGAATGAAACTCTGGCCTCGCAAACAACAATTGGGTGTGTGTCCTTGATTTTTAGGACTACTTCGCTCGGAAGAGCGGAACCAATACTACTAAATGTTTTTCTTGCGTACATCACTCGATGATTCCAGCCCAGCATCTCCAGATAGAAACACAACTTTTTAATGTTAACTTCTCAGAGACCATATTTCCGTGATTTTTATGATTCGGTCTTTATATGTTTTGTTGGTTGCAACTGTTTTTTTTTGTGATAGTGTTTTTTCCACGATTAAAATTTACTGTATTTGTTTTCGCATAGGGTCCTAGAACTAGTCTCACTCTGATCTTAAATCCATTCGTATCAAGTAATCCTCAGATCTAGCTATATGCACTTATTCTTTGCTAATTAACACTAATAGTTTCGCATGTGCACACACGTGAACACGTTTACACGTGTGTACCCTGGCACAACTTCAAGTGTACGACCCAGCTACAAAATAAATAAGATCTAATTTCACTAATAACAAGATTAGCTCCAACACTGGCTTAATGGCACATATCACTTGTGCGCTCCAAGCTGAAGCAACTGCTGTTATAAATCCGAGGCGCTTAATCGATCTACCGAGGCCAAGCAATCACATCAAACATGACACCGAGATTTGGTAACGCAGTTCGGCGAACTCGCCTACATCTGCGGGGCATGACTATGGGCGCTCCTCCCCATCGATACCGCTGCACCGGCCGCCTTGGTCGCCGGCACAAACCGCCGGCTCCCCTTGCGCGCCTGCTGCTATCAAGTCGCCATCGACGACAAGCCCGCCGAGGCAATACAGACGCACCAGATCTCAACGCCACGCCGGTCCGGCCGCCCCTGCCACGGGCGCCGAACCGTCCCCTCGTGATCTTGTGTCTAGCCTACTAGCTTTCGTCGTGTCTATTTGGGCTACCCCCGGTGCCTTTATATATTAGGCCAGCTTACACGTGTCCGACTCAAACACCTAACCTTCCGTTTAATTACAAGTCCTAGCGTAGCCCTACTCGTACACATATTTGACATATATTCCAACAAACTCCACCTTGGCAAATATGCCTTCGCCATCTTGAAGCCGTCATGCCGAATCTTTGTATACCTGGACTTGAACCATTAATCATGAGCTCAGCTGCTACTCCCTTGACTCCATATGACTCCACCTGCAACCGTACTTCCTTCCTTGTTTCACCACAGTCAATGCTCCCACGAAAATTAAGTTCTTCCTCACTCTTGTCTTGTGCTCCCAACTCTCCGTAGTATCCGTCCACCGCCATCACACAATGATCATAAACTCACCATATCGACAACGCCGTTGCATCGTCACCTTGATAGCCTCGTCCTTGATCCATGTGAAAGTGAACAACTCACATATTAGGTGTCACAAATAAGAGTTACCTGAACTCATCATTCTCGCTATTGTTGACTGCATCTCTGAAACCTTAAAAAAATTTCGCCGTTGCCTTATGTCATCTCCAGTCAAATTCACAACTGTCTTATCACCGCTTTCGCAGATTCTCCATGGCCAACACTCATCCATCATGAATCCGTTACTCGCCAACACTGCTTCAGCACCCCTTGCGCTCATGCCTGACCACATGTCTGACCGCCAGTGCCGTGGTCTGTCGATGTGTCCCGTACTTACCGCACGCCTCGCCGCTATTACCGCGTCGAGCATCCGCAATCTTGGCTAAGATCTCAAGGGTCGCTAACCCACACCATCTCAGGCCCCACTGCAGATAACCATCGGTCATACCTGACCAATGCCGAGTTCCACGCATCTCTCCGAACCCTGAGCTCCAGTCCGAATCACGTGCTTCTTGCCTTCCCGCTGACTAGGCTTCGACTCTCTGCTAGCTTACGCCGTAACCCCTTCATCAGCCGAGTGGAATCGTCAGACTCCAGCTCCACCTTCAACATGACTCCATGGTAGATGATCAGTCCACCCCGCGCCCCGTCGACCTCAAGATATTACATGTGCGCCATCTTGAATCAACCCTGCGCCGCCGCATGTCAAAGCACGCAAGCCCTCGGGCATGCGCCACGTGTTTCCACGTCACAGAATTCGGACACCATCAGCCGTCACGCTCATACGTCGTCATCGCCGATCTTCACCGTCTTCTGTCCCGTCAGACTGTCCAGTCCAACCCAGTCGAACGCATCCGACTGGAATCATGCTCCACCTTGCGCCTAGTACACACGCCAAATTGCCGTGCACCATCCGACGCCTTGCATATGCATGATCCTTCACGACATACTCCAGACTACTAACAGCCTTATACGCACATCGTCGACCTGCAAACCACCTGGTAGAACCCCGTGTACAATTAGCAACATATCACTTGAAAAATTCTCTCCTGGTAGCTTCCGTGGTACACCAAGCATGTATCACACAGCTACACAATACTCCTTTTTCTAGTCAAGGTTGCTATCCATGTCACGACCAAACCATGGTACAGGTCACCTTTTTTTTTCCTTAACCAATCTCACGTGTATCCATGCTAACACCGTGACTGATCCCTTCCATGCAAGCTTGTACGAAGCCAAACATCCAGGCCTCGTGCCTTGAGCCTCTTGACCTGACATGCCTTTGCATGCCCAAGTCCACGCATCATCACACCAAATCACATCAAGCCATCCAGCCTGGGCCACATGCACACGTTTGTGCTGTTGCAGCACATGCCCAACGCGTTACGCCGCGCCTGACCGACCGATCTGCCGCATGTACGCCGCTCGTCGCCGCAGCTTCCGAATCAATCTGATTATCGTGCCCTTGATGCTTCTGATATCCTCTAGATCAACAAACCCGCCTCTGACCTGGCTCTGATACCACTTGTTATAAATCCGAGGCGCTTAATCGATCTACCGAGGCCAAGCAATCACATCAAACATGACACCGAGATTTGGTAACGCAGTTCGGCGAACTCGCCTACATCTGCGGGGCATGACTATGGGCGCTCCTCCCCATCGATACCGCTGCACCGGCCGCCTTGGTCGCCGGCACAAACCGCCGGCTCCCCTTGCGCGCCTGCTGCTATCAAGTCGCCATCGACGACAAGCCCGCCGAGGCAATACAGACGCACCAGATCTCAACGCCACGCCGGTCCGGCCGCCCCTGCCACGGGCGCCGAACCGTCCCCTCGTGATCTTGTGTCTAGCCTACTAGCTTTCGTCGTGTCTATTTGGGCTACCCCCGGTGCCTTTATATATTAGGCCAGCTTACACGTGTCCGACTCAAACACCTAACCTTCCGTTTAATTACAAGTCCTAGCGTAGCCCTACTCGTACACATATTTGACATATATTCCAACAACTGCATGTATAGCTGCTACCGAAGGATCTAGCAATCTGGGCGCGTTTAAAGTGATCTTTGATCCTAACTCTCTAAACCGACGCGCTGCAATCTGGCGAGTATTGGAGTTCTATACAAGGAAGCAAGAAGCGTGTGTCATCTTGCTTTTGATGCTTTTGAATTTTCGTTTTGTCGCCGTTCATGTAATAAAGTAGGGTGCGTCTATTTCTCAGGTGACTGAGAAATAATCTATTTCTCAGTCAGGTGACGTCAACCAAGAGTCCGGGTCATGAAGTACCACCGGACCAGCTCTCGCTCACTTATTTCATGTAGAAAGAGAGTTGTATGGATTCACCTGGCAGGGTTCCACTGTAGCTCATAGGTAAAGAGACGGCATGTAAAGTGGTTGATTGCTTGGGGTGTCATTATCATGCGTAAGTAGAATCTCTGTGTCTAGGAAAGTGTAGTCTATTGGGAAGAAGCAGCTAGTTACTCCTCCGCTCACATCTCATCTGGTGCCTAGCTAGCAGTTTTTGTCGTGGAAAAATTGCCGTGGAATAAAATATGCTACACAATTGTAATTGAAGAAAATCAGTTATAACTAAAGAAAATCCTATTGCAAGTGAGGTTGCAACTGTGATATTTTTAGTGGGGCTGCGACTAAGATTTTTTTTTTTCTAGTTGCAAGTAGGGTTGCAACTATGACATTTTTGCTAGTTACAACTGGGTTGCGACTAAGAAAATTTTTTCTAATTGCAAATAGGATTGCAACTGTGACATTCTTGCAAGTTGTAACTGGGGTTGCAACAACGATATGTCAGTTGCAAGTGAGGTTGCAACTAAGACATTTTTGCTAGTTGCAAGTGTTTTTGCAACTGCGAAATTTATTCTTATTGCAAGTAGGATTGCAACTATGAAATTTTTACCAGTTACAAGCGGGGTTGCGACTAAATTTTTTTTCTAGTTGCAAGTAGGGTTGCAACTCGGGTTACAACAACGATATTATTGCCAGTTACAAGTGAGGTTGCAACTAAGAAATTTTTTGGTAGTTGCAAGTAGGGTTGCAACTGCGATATTTTTGTCAATTGCAAGCGGAGTTGCAACGGCAACATTTTTAACATTTACAGAGTGGCATTGCGACGGTAGTATTTCCATATTTAAAATAAAAAATAACAAATTAATTAATACAGATAGATGAAAAAGACATAAAAAGCTCACGTGAAAATACACGTCCACTAAAATTTGAAAGGAAACTAACTCTAAATGCAATAGAGATCCAGAAAAAAACACTACACACAAAACAACAAAAAATGATATAAAAAAAAGGCCCAAAATCTCCTGGGCAAAACCAGCCCAACAAAACATAAAAGGCAGCATGATAGATGGAGTCCACTATCGGCCCACACAGGCAACCCAACATCTACATAAAGAAAAAAAAAAAGGCCAAGGCATACACGAATCTCCACACACATCTATTGGTCAAAAAGGTGACTGAGAAATAAGCTATATGACAAATAGCAAAACCGAATAAAGTAGTCCATGCCATCGCTGCTCATGGGAAAGGGGCTGGGTGCTGAACCAATTCTGGTTGGAGAACGCCCCTGACTTTGTATCCGGTTTGGAATATATCTGTATGAATTAACGAGACAAAGACCCAGATCGGTAGCGATTCCTGATACAAGATAATTCTGCACTTTCAGTTTTAGAGTATTTCTCTGGGTAATGAGCAACAAACAATTACACTTAAAAGGCTGGTTTTGGGCACAATTCTGTCTCTTAAATTGATCTTCCAGATTAAATGTATTTTTCATGAGGAAGATAACTATTCTAAAAGAGATCGTACAGGAATCTACTGTGTTATCTAAGATCCCAGCTCCGTAGCTTCCATGCCTAGAAAAAGAAAAGAAAAAAAAAACAGGCCAAGATTCGCGGACCCTGTGCCGTTCACCTTGGTGGCATCGGCGCCGCTGCCTCGGTCGAGGTTGCCAACGTGACAATGATCCGCGCGGCCGGGAGGCGCAGACACCGACACGCGGCCATGTCGACCACCAATGCGCTAGAGGAGGGTGCTCGCTGGGGGCAGCCATGCCCGGATCTCTAGCAAGTGCGCCGTGGAGCCGAGCCTCGGCACGACCCCCACCCACGTGTGCCATGGCGTCACGGCTACCTCGATCGAGGTCGCGGACGGCAACCATGAACCGGTAGAGGCCGACGACGGGCAACGGGCCGCCGGCGGCGGTCCGGCGAACGAGGGGCTCGGGATACGGTTGGGTGGCTCCAAGTGCTCGTCGTGTTCACTAGTAGGAAACAGGTTATAGCCACCTCCATACCATTGGCGAACAGGATTCAGGCTTTCCCAGCACTAAGTGGACTACCACTGTCGAACAGGCCAGCGCGTTCGCCAGCGCTATGCGTGGGACCCCTGCGCGCGCACCCGCCCCTCCCTGAAACTACCACTGGCGAACCAGCCCCTGTGTTCGCCAGCGGTAGCCCATTTAGCTGGCGAACAACTTTGCCTGTTCGCCAGCGCTAACCTGTGGGCCCAGGGCGCATGTTAGCGTTCGCGAACAGGCAGAGCTGTTCGCCAGCGGTAACCTGGCATATCTGCCATAAGTGGTACCACCACCCCCACTTTCCCCTCCACTCCCTTCTCCACCCTGTCACCTCTTCTCTCTCTAGCTCGAATTAATGTCAATTTCTTCACCCTCCTACTCTCTTTTGAACCAACTAAAATTATTTTAGTTGGTATATATAGGTTTATCTCCCTCCTAACACCATTTCTACTCAAAGTTTTCGCTTCCTAGGCATCTAGATCTAGAATTACCCCCTCTCTCTCCAAAGCTCCAAAATTCTCCGGATATCATCTCATGTAACCATCTATTCATTTGAGGTGGGATGAATGCTAATATATAATTAAATGAGTTCGTATATGAATTTTGTCCGGATACACGCGATATGCAATATGTGTGAAATTTCACCGGATTCAAATATGGTCGTGTGATGGAGACGTTAAATGTGTGCAATTTGTTGTGGAATGAAATTGAGTAGCCAACTATTGCCGGAATGTTGATTCATTTCCGTCTCGGCATAGTTTGGCACTCCCTAATAACCTCTTATTTGCAGGAAGGTCATGCCGAATTTTTTCGTGAATACGACATTAAGTGAAATTTTGGATATGAAAATGAGTTACCACTTTGCCGGAATGTTGATTCATTTCCGTCTCGGCAAAGTTTGGCACTCCTCTAACCTCCAATTTGTAGGAAGGTCATGCCGATTTTTTTTTGTGAATATCGATATATATATATATATATATATATATATATATATATATATATATATATATATATAGGAAAATGAGTCTATACCCCTAGGTGTATGTACTCTCTCCCTTTATCCACTGTTACACACGTCCTACCGGGTTGGAGCCACGAGAAACCCGATTATATTTTAATTGGAAAAAATTAATCGCATATGTGGATAATTAATCACGTAGCTTTTGAAAAGTTTGTTGCACCTATATCCATGTTTCTAGGCATGCAGCCGGTGATGGCTATAGTACATATGCTGAAAAATCCCTCGACGCTGGTATTTTGCGATCGTATCAGGTACCACACGGCGCCGCCGGCGAGAAGACCTAAGACCATATTTTTGCTGAGCGTCTCCTCGATCGAACTCCAGGGCTCCTCCCGACTCGACTCCGTCAACCAACGTAGTCCAGTCCTGGCCTGAAGATGGGCCGATCGATGAGTTTCATCGCGATCGCACACAGGTTGTTGGAGGAGGATCGATCGGCTAGGTAATATTTTGCGTTGTTAGATTGGCACGCTAATCTCTATCACCTCTTGTTACATGCTGTTGATTAGTTAGATCGATTACTCGTGGAGAAGGTCCGCATAGATCTAGTACTACCCATGTATCCAAGTTACTTTTCAATACAAGTGACGCATCAATGTCGCCCTGCTAACTAATCTCTATATGCATGCAGCTACGTGATGGCCAGCTAGCTGCAGCGATAAGACGATGGCGGCAATGTGGCGGCACAGTTATGGTGCAGCACATCCGGCCGGTGACTGTCGACGACATTCAGCGCAGCTATAGTGCAGCACATCCGGCCGGTGACTGTCGGCGACATTCAGCGAGACAACATGAGGCCCAACGATGGAGACGATGGAGCCAGCGGCGGCTAGACGACGCAGACGGCATTCGGCGTTTGATGCATTACGAACTAGTAGAGCTTATACTTCTTTTCCTGAGCAGCGTATACCTCTCTTTGGATCTGTATATACCTCATCTACAAATGAAGTATATGCTCAATAAAACATCAGTATGTATCATCAATCGTTTTGCTAATGTACGTGGAAAAAGAAATATAACACCCGTTCTTGGTGATCTTCAGTATACTAGTAGACATACCCAAATTTCTAGTGGGTCAGTTTCAGCATTTACATGGGGAAGTATAAGTATAACCAAAGTCCAGATGCGAGCTCCATAAATTTTCTTCCAGGATGTACTCGTTTTCATTTTATAGTACTAAGTCCTAACATACTCCAAGCATATGGTATAAATTCTCGTCGAAAATTTTGGATATACTCCATCGCCAAGTAGTGTGGTATATACTACATGTTATGAAAATGAGGTATATATTCCATTGCAGAAAATAAGCTATATACCCTACCTAAAAAATGAGGTATATACTCCATCACACAACATTATGTGTACATATATAGTTCTTCTTAGTCCATACTTCCTTTTGAATATAATCTATACTTGCCTTTAGAGTGGCACGTAATCCATGGAAAAATAACGAGGCATACTCCATCGCAAAAATGTAGTATTCGCAATAAAATAAGGTATATACTTTCTCATAAAGTAGTATATATGATCTCCTGATTTTTTTTGATACATACCAGAAGCATGGATCAAGCCATATACTTACGGTCTAAAAATGGTGTTCGTTCACTAACCACATACTAGATATAAATTTCCTTAATTATAGGATCGCATGCATGCACATGCCAAGGAAAAGTGCACATGCCAAGGAAAAGTGGTTGCATGCACGGTTCGGTTCGTTTCTTATTATTAGTTATTTGCGAGATATATTCTATATATCCAAACCCAAGGATCCAATAAGGCACGGGAGTATGTACCCCTGGGAGTATAAAAGAGGAGTCCTATATATATATATATATATATATATATATATATATATATATATATATATATATATATGGGGCACCATGGTGCCCAGCCACCATGCCTAGTTGCCTTCTGATTTGTTCAAGATTCGTGCTAGTCTAATGGGCAGAATTACTAGTGGGTCAACCCGTTTGCAATAGCTGATTAGGAGTGAATTTTGAACGGTCCATAATTGAATGAAATGCTAATTTAGTTCACAATAAATCAGGAGCCGATTTCTGAAATTTAATGCCTACCGTTTTAATTAGTCATTCACGGTCAGGGTAAGAGAGAGAATAATCTCACATTTATTGCTCACGTCACGCAAGAAATCAACCCCTTGTTGCAGGCATGCGATACCAATAAATTCATATTCCGGGTATGTCAATGGACGTACTCATACTTTTAGGTATGTAACCTTTTTTTTTTCAAGGTAAGCAGGTCACGTATACCTAGAAATACGATATAAAATACTCTTAGATTTCACACCTCGTATGCGCATATCTAGAAATGCTTTGGGGATATGCGTACCCGAAAGTATTTTAGTTATATGCGTACTCTCGGAAATGTGCATACCTAGAAATACAATATGAAATTTCTAGGCATGCGCATAACTAGAAGTGTTCTTGGTTATGTCTCGGATATTTGCAGACCCAAAATATGTAAAGGGCCGAATTACCAGATTCACAGGTATCTGATATCGAAAGACAGAAATGATAATAAATTGTGACTCGGCATGTCATGGATATCCCATACCGAGAAAATATTTGTGATGTCATGGATATTCCATACTGAGAAAATATTTGTGGGTTTGTGCATACCTAGAATATATTTGTGATGTCATGGATATTCCATACTGAGAAAATATTTGTGATGTCATGGATATTCCATACTGAGAAAATGTAATTAGTATGAATATAAGCCATCGTACTACACATCTACCGCTTCTTAGGTATGTCGCGCAAAATTCACATACCCAGAAATTTCTTGGGTGTATGCATGTTAGATCGTCAGTAGAGACATTACATACCTATAAATACCTCAGCTATATACCCAAAGTATAATAACCCCTTCATGTAGGAATTAAACTTGTATTAGACACCCATAAATAACCGTGATATATACTCGATAGAAAATCTAATTAATAGTATGTCGTTTAAATTCGTGGTTGATTATGAACCGTCGAGCTACACATCTAGTAGTACTTTGCTATGTGGAAAACCGGAAATCCTAGACCTACGGGATTTTTCCTACGGAAATACCTTACAGGCTGACGTGCAAGTTGCTGGCTGGTGAAAATCCGTTTTGCCTCCGTGATTATAGGTCCTGAACTGCTCCACCTTTTCTCCACGTTAGTCCGTAAGCAGAATTCCGTATAAAACAGTCCGTAGATGTAGCATCACTCGTGGAAAACATTTCATATACACAAAAAATTCTTCGGTATAGACTTATAAGACTTTGATGTAATATATAGAGCACCATACCCTGGGTATGTCTGTGAAAACCGAGTTTGGGGTATACTGAGTGTTGGGCATGTTGTAGGTATTATTTTTAACAGGTACCATGTACCATAAGAACTTTTGGGTGTGTCATACCAAAACACTCTCAAACTGGGTATGTCATACATAGAGAGCCTCAAGTTGAGTCTTGGGTATGTCTCCAGTACACTCTCAAATGGAGTATGTGTTGGCTGCCACCATCAAGCTTATCTCTAAAATGTTCCTTTGTGTACTAGCGATCTAGTGGGTATGGTGAAATGTAAAGAAATAAAAAGGCATATTTGTTGGCGGCGGTGGTGCCTAGTCGCCGGCTATGACTTGACATACACTAAAGATAAAGTAAGAAAGTTCTACATCATATAAGAATCAATACATAAATGTATTTCTTGGGTATGTCATTAACTAGACACTCTCAAACCGAGTATTGGGTATGTCCTACCTAAAAAACATTATACCCACAATTGATGGTCATCGAATTAAGGTAGCATAGACCTAAGATTTCCACTGTACGATGTACCCACCGATATCCCTCCATACCTGGATACTCTAAAGCCGAGTATATTTGTGAAATACCTAGGGTATATTTGTAAAATGAAACTGGGTATGGCATACCTAGATATCTAGAACTGAGTATACCCAAGACACTATCAACCGAGTAAATATTGAGTATGTCATACCCGGAAACTTTCAAAAGAGGGTTGGGTATGAGAGTCTAGCGTATGTCTACTAAGATACTATCAAAATGAGTCTTGTGTATGCCATACCCAGGACACCTTCAAAAATGAGTGACGATCTTGGGTATGTCATACCCATACACTTTAAGGAGAGTCGTTTGTATTTCATTATCGAGACGCTCTCAAACTAAGTTTTGGGTATGTCATACCAAAACACTCTCAAATTGGGTATGTCATACATAGAAAGGCTCAAGTTGAGCCTTGAGTATCTCATTCCCAATACACTCACAAACGGAGTTTCTGTTGGCGGCCACTCATCAAGCTTACCTCTAAAATGTTCCTCCATGTACTAGCGATCTAGTTGGTATGGAGAAGTGTTAAGAAATAAAAAGAAGTTTTTGTTGGCGGTGGTGTTGCCTAGTCTCGAGCTACAACTAGACATACACTAAAGACAAAGTGAGAAAGCTCTACATCATATGAGAATTAACACATAAAGTTCACCTTGACACCCTCAAACGGAGTATTAGGTATGTCCTACCTAAAAAGGGATCATACCCATCAAATTAAGGTAGCATATACCCCAATGGCATAGTTACATATCTAGAACCGAGTATAACCAAGATAATATCAACTGAGTAAGTTAATAGCATGTAATACCCGAACACATTGAAGAGAGTGTTGGGTATGACAGTCTTGCGTATGTCTACCAAGATACTCTCTAACTTTTGTGTATGTCATACACCTAGGAGACCTCTAAAAATGAGTGAGGATCCTGATTATGTCATATACCCATACACTCTCAGGAGAGTCGTAGACATTTCATTATCGAGACACTCTCAAACTAATTTTTTGATACGTCGATTCCTTAGAAACCCTCAAAAGGACTCATATGTGAATGTAATGTGTGTGTTTGGTATTTATTGATCAAAGATCTGCATGTACATAATCATCCAGTTTACGTACATATAATGATTCCGGCCGTCCTTCCGTAAAATTCCTAGCGTATGCGCTTGCTGTTGGAATTTTGTATGGGCTATGTATATGGGCTCACATGTCTAGCCCACTAAGCCCACTAAAATCCTGAAATTGTCATGGCCCATTCATGAATAATAAGTGGAGTGAGTGGGACTAAAGTTTAGTCCCACATTGCTAGTTTGGAGAGAGTGGGAGCACCTTATAAGGTGAGCCATTCTAGCTCATGTATGAGTAGGTAAGGCAAGAGGAGAGGTGTGCCACACGCGCGCTCCTCCTCCTCCGCCGCCCGCCTCGCCACGCCTCGCCTCGTCACGACACGTCACGACGCGCCGCGGGTTGCGGGAATGAGCCGAGCCGAGAGCGTTTATTTTGTCGATTGGGAAAACTTAATGAGTCATTAATTTGGTAATCAACGGACGCGTTAATTCCAAAACCGTTTCCGTTTCCTTTCTGAATCGTGGACCGACTCAGACGTGGGGTTACGCCCACGTCTCTCCCAGCCCGCATATAAATACGCGCATACGGTAAACCCTAGCCGCCACTTCGTCTTATGGTTTCGCACCACCGTTCCAAAGCACTGCGCCGCCAATCAAGTCTTCTCCATCCCTTCTTCCGGCGTGCACCGCGAGAAGGGACAGCAGGCCTCCGGAACCCCGCCTCTTGTGATCCTGTACGGGAGAGGGGCGATCAGGTTTTTGGGGAGCGCACTCGCGCGACTGCTGACGGCGACTACTTCCCCAACGACGACTTCTTCCCCGACCTCGGCAACCTCTTCATCAACGACATGGCCGACACTGGGGACAACAACAACGGCGGTGCCGCTACCGCTCCATCGTACGTATCTCTCTTTCATCTGTATGAGATGTTACTGCAATTCGTATGTCTAGTACTTGCAATAGATTGTATCAATCTGTCTACTGTGCTAGATCTAGACGTTTGCATAATTACTGTATTTGCTACTGTCGCAATTCATCTACTGCTATTTCGAATTAAATCATGTGCTAAATTGCTAATATATTCAACAATCCAAAAACCTGATTATAGGCAATTTCTTGCACCTGCGCCGTCTGTCATTGCGGCGACAAGGCCAGTCCCTTTCAAGGGCGTGGACTTTAAGAGGTGGCGCACGAGAGCAGTGCTATGGTTTCAAACCTTGCGCTGCTATGCGGCCACCAAGGGCAAGCCTGAGGGCGATCTCAATCCAGCACAGCTGGAGGCCTTTGAGGATATGGACACTATGTTTAAAAGTGCCCTCCTCGGTATTATCGATGATTCCATCGTGGATCCGTATATGTCGTTTGATAACGGCAAGGATATGTGGGCTGCACTCGAGGCCAAATTTGGGGCCTCGGATGCTGGCAGCGAGCTGTATGTCATGGAGCAATTCTATGACTACAGGATGACTGATGAGCGCTCTGTTGTTCAACAGGCTCACGAGATACAGTCACTCGCTAAAGAACTTGAGCACTTTAAGTGTATGTTACCGGACAAGTTTGTGGCCGGAGGCATTATTGCCAAGCTTCCATCTTCATGGAGCACCTTTGCTACTTCTCTAAAACACAAGAGACAGGAGTTTTCCGTAATGGACCTCATCGGATCTCTTGATGTGGAAGAGAAGGCGAGAGCAAAGGATACACGTGCTCGGGTTGCTGAGGTAGGTTCTTCTGCTCATGTGGTACAGAAGAAACATTACCCGCCCAACAAGCCTAAATATATCAAGAAGAAATCCGAGGGTAAAGGCAAGCCCGATGGCAAGTTTAAGCCGTCGCACTCTACCAACTTCAAGAAGAGAAAGGGATCATGTCACGTTTGCGGTGAACTGACCCATTGGGCTCCAAAGTGCCCTAAGCGTTATGAGCTACAGCAGCAGGAGAACAACGGCAAGACCGCCAATGTTGTCATGGCTGACACTGAGATGAAGGACTCTGGGTACGGTATAGTTCCCACTATTCTTTCAGTTTGTCATTCACCTGAATGGTTAATTGACACAGGTGCCAATGTACATGTTTGTGCTGATGCTTCTATGTTCTCTTCTTATCAGGTCACAGGGACTTCCCCCGTGCTGATGGGGAACGGGTCACATGCTACTGTTCGTGGTGTTGGTACGGTCGATCTGAAGTTTACTTCGGGGAAAATCGTGCGACTGAAGAACGTTCATCATGTGCCCTCCATCAATAAAAATCTCGTCAGCGGCTCACGTTTATGTCGAGATGGTTTTAAGTTGGTTTTCGAGTCTAATAAAGTTGTAATTTCCAAGTATGGACAATTTATTGGTAAAGGCTATGAGTGCGGAGGCTTGTTCCGCTTATCCTTGTCAGATATTTGCACCAAAGTTATTAATAATGTTTGCCACGATAATGATTGTGATGTTTGGCATTCACGACTATGTCATATTAATTTTGGTTGCATGACGCGGTTAGCAAATATGAGTTTAATTCCGAAATTCAGTACTATTAAAGGTTCCAAATGTCAAGTGTGTGTTCAAGCTAAACAACCTCGCAAGTCTCACAAGACCGCGGAGGCGAGAGACTTGGCACCACTAGAACTTATACATTCTGATCTTTGTGAGATGAATGGCGTATTGACCAAAGGTGGAAAGAAATATTTCATGACACTTATTGATGACTCCACTAGATATTGTTATGTGTATCTTCTGAAATCTAAAGATGAAGCTTTAACTTATTTCAAGAACTATAAGGCCGAAGCAGAGAACCAACTTGATCGTAAAATTAAACGGCTTAGGTCTGATCGTGGTGGAGAGTATTTTTCCAACGAGTTTAATTCTTTTTGTGCTGAACACGGTATTATTCATGAGAGGACGCCTCCCTACTCACCTCAGTCAAATGGAGTGGCTGAAAGAAAGAACCGAACGTTGTCTGATTTGGTTAACGCCATGTTAGACACTTCGGGTCTCTCCAAGGCATGGTGGGGGGAGGCGCTAATGACTGCATGTCATGTCCTAAACCGAGTTCCCACAAAGAATAAAACCATTACTCCATTTGAGGAATGGGAAAGGAAAAGGTTAAAACTCTCCTACCTACGTACTTGGGGTTGTTTGGCGAAAGTCAATATACCAATTCCCAAGAAGCGCAAGCTTGGACCAAAAACCGTAGATTGTGTTCTTCTGGGCTATGCTTTTAATAGCATTGGTTATAGATTCTTGGTAGTAAAATCTGAGGTATCCGACATGCATGTTGGTACGATTATGGAGTCGAATGATGCGACTTTCTTTGAGAACATATTTCCTATGAAGGATATGTCTAGCTCATCAAATCAGGAGAAACCTGTTTCATCTAGTCAGGAATTAGCTGAGATTCCTGAATCCACCATTCCGATAGAACACGTTGAGAATCCCGAGGAGGATGACAATGAAGTTCCTGTAAGGAGCAAGAGACAGAGGACTGCAAAGTCCTTTGGTAATGATTTCATTGTGTACCTCGTGGATGACACACCCAAGACTATTTCAGAAGCCTATGCGTCTCTTGATGCTGACTACTGGAAGGAGGCTGTCCGTTGCGAGATGGATTCCATCTTGGCTAACGGAACCTGGGAAATCACTGATCGTCCTTATGGGTGTAAACCTGTAGGATGTAAGTGGGTGTTCAAGAAAAAGTTTAGGCCTGATGGTACAATTGAAAAGTACAAGGCAAGGCTTGTGGCCAAGGGTTATACCCAGAAAGAAGGTGAAGACTTCTTTGATACTTACTCACCTGTGGCTAGACTGACCACTATTCGTGTGCTACTATCTCTGGCTGCCTCACACGGTCTTCTCGTTCATCAAATGGACGTTAAGACGGCTTTCCTTAATGGAGAGTTGGACGAGGAAATTTACATGGATCAGCCAGATGGTTTCGTAGTACCCGGTCAGGAAGGCAAGGTGTGTAAGTTGTTGAAGTCATTATACGGCCTCAAGCAAGCACCTAAGCAATGGCACGAGAAGTTTGAAAGGACTTTGACTGCTGAAGGCTTTGTTGTAAACGAAGCTGATAAGTGTGTGTACTATCGCCATGGTGGGGGCGAGGGAGTTATTCTATGTCTATACGTTGATGACATATTGATCTTTGGGACCAATCTTGATTTAATCAAGGAAGTTAAGGATTTCTTATCTCGCTGTTTTGAGATGAAGGATCTAGGAGTAGCTGATGTTATCTTGAACATCAAGCTGTTGAGAGATGTTAATGGTGGGATCACACTGCTTCAATCTCACTATGTGGAAAAGGTCTTGAGTCGCTTTGGGTATAGTGACTGCAAGCCTTCTTCAACTCCATATGATGCTAGTTTGTTGCTTCGAAAGAATCAACGGATTACTAGAGATCAACTGAGATATTCTCAGATTATAGGCTCGCTTATGTATTTGGCGAGTGCCACGAGGCCTGACATCTCTTTTGCTGTGAGCAAATTGAGCCGGTTTGTTTCCAATCCGGGAGATGATCATTGGCGTGCGCTTGAGAGAGTTATGCGCTATTTAAAAGGCACTGCGAGCTATGGAATTCACTATACCGGAAACCCGAGGGTTCTGGAAGGATATAGTGATTCTAATTGGATATCTGATGCTGATGAGCTTAAGGCCACTAGTGGTTATGTTTTTACACTTGGTGGTGGCGCTGTTTCCTGGAAGTCTTGCAAGCAGACCATCTTAACGAGGTCAACTATGGAAGCAGAACTCGCAGCATTAGACACAGCCACTGTTGAGGCAGAGTGGCTTCGTGAGCTCTTGATGGACTTGCCTATGGTTGAAAAACCAATACCCGCAATCCTAATGAACTGTGATAATCAAACTGTGATCGTCAAAGTGAACAGTTCTAAGGATAATGCAAAGTCATCAAGACATGTGAAGAGGAGATTAAAATCTGTCAGGAAATTGAAGAACTCCGGAGTTATTACGTTGGATTATATCCAAACGTCTATGAACTTGGCAGATCCCTTCACAAAGGGTTTATCACGGAATGTGATAGAGAATGCATCGAGGGAGATGGGTTTGAGACCCACGTTATGAGTTGCCCACAGTGGTAACCCACTCTATGTGATCGGAGATCCCGTGAATTAGAAGTGGGAGACAAGCTGTTGGTCGGCTGAGAGGAGAGTATCCTTATATTTTATTCCACTCCATAAAAGATGCAATACTCTCCTGATCTGTACGGTAGGTTGACATTTGTCTTAATGTGTTCCAAGTGGCTTATTTATATAAGCAGAGATGTGTCCTACAGAACATCTCCTGAGGAACTCACCTATATGAGTCTGACTGTTAAACGTCGCAGTCTATGAGAATCGGGTGCTCTCTAATAAACTCATGAAAGGCCTTCGGAGTATGACGCATACGCTCCAAACCGCGGGGAAGCCTTGCGGCAGCCTAGTATCGGTTCAGACGTTGTGTAAAACTGGTATCACAGCAAACTTGTAGTTCAAGGCATAGTCCACTATTCAAGTTGTGAACTAGTGTAGCATGATGTTCTAAGTGGAAGTTCAACTTAACAGTCTCCACTAACACCGGTATATAAACAATGTTTTGGAACAGAGTTTATGAAATGTGCTAATGACACTTTGTGGGGGATTGTTGGAATTTTGTATGGGCTATGTATATGGGCTCACATGTCTAGCCCACTAAGCCCACTAAAATCCTGAAATTGTCATGGCCCATTCATGAATAATAAGTGGAGTGAGTGGGACTAAAGTTTAGTCCCACATTGCTAGTTTGGAGAGAGTGGGAGCACCTTATAAGGTGAGCCATTCTAGCTCATGTATGAGTAGGTAAGGCAAGAGGAGAGGTGTGCCACACGCGCGCTCCTCCTCCTCCGCCGCCCGCCTCGCCACGCCTCGCCTCGTCACGACACGTCACGACGCGCCGCGGGTTGCGGGAATGAGCCGAGCCGAGAGCGTTTATTTTGTCGATTGGGAAAACTTAATGAGTCATTAATTTGGTAATCAACGGACGCGTTAATTCCAAAACCGTTTCCGTTTCCTTTCTGAATCGTGGACCGACTCAGACGTGGGGTTACGCCCACGTCTCTCCCAGCCCGCATATAAATACGCGCATACGGTAAACCCTAGCCGCCACTTCGTCTTATGGTTTCGCACCACCGTTCCAAAGCACTGCGCCGCCAATCAAGTCTTCTCCATCCCTTCTTCCGGCGTGCACCGCGAGAAGGGACAGCAGGCCTCCGGAACCCCGCCTCTTGTGATCCTGTACGGGAGAGGGGCGATCAGGTTTTTGGGGAGCGCACTCGCGCGACTGCTGACGGCGACTACTTCCCCAACGACGACTTCTTCCCCGACCTCGGCAACCTCTTCATCAACGACATGGCCGACACTGGGGACAACAACAACGGCGGTGCCGCTACCGCTCCATCGTACGTATCTCTCTTTCATCTGTATGAGATGTTACTGCAATTCGTATGTCTAGTACTTGCAATAGATTGTATCAATCTGTCTACTGTGCTAGATCTAGACGTTTGCATAATTACTGTATTTGCTACTGTCGCAATTCATCTACTGCTATTTCGAATTAAATCATGTGCTAAATTGCTAATATATTCAACACTTGCATGCATCGTGTCGTTTTGGATGAGTGCACACTCGTTGTATCCTTGTGAAAAAAATTCAGTTTGTAGCAATGCACCAATCAAACTTGAGAGGAAAATAGAGAACAAATATTGTTTAAATCACAGGAGTCATGTTTTGCCATGCATACATTGTGGGCGTAGACTACGAATGAGAGAAAATATAATCTACTTTTGCATGAATCCAAATCAAAATTGGATAATAAATTGAATCATAATAACTCTGCATGCATGAATTCTTTATTCTTTTCCCATTGTTCATATTCGCTGGGGTTGTCGCCAGTCACAGAAAAATTGAAATAAACACATCTTTGCTTCGAGAGATCGACGTCCTTTAAAGATCATTCTTCACGCAGTGGATGTCCTGCCGTACTCCGCCGCACCATGGCTGTCCTTTCATATTTCATCACAAAGCCACGTGAGAATGTGAAATTTTACACATGCACACAAAGATCACAATTTGTAGACATGAAAACAAGAAATCGTGAAACAATATCCTAGAAAAAAGAGAAATGACAATTGATAGATCAAACAAAAATGGAGTCAAAATTAGTAGATCAAGCGATGAATACCCTGGAGGCTGGAGACCATCTGCTCATCATGCACCATACGAGATCCACGTACAACATTATAAAGCAGTGTAAACAAATACTGAACCAATCCTACGCAATTCAGAAGGAAATATGGAGCAATCTTAACCTCACATGAAAGCCAAGCATGGCGGATGATGCATGTGCTGACGGCGGACGTCTCGTGCTGCCCGACAAACATGCCCACGTCTGGCCGTGTTCTCCTCCTGCGACCATTTTTTAGCTCTGCAGACTCGCGAGGATGAGGTACTCATCTATTTCCCGGTCGGCCAGATCATGTGCCGAGTATTTGCATTTAAATATATGGGGCGTGTAAGGCTGTAAGCTTAGGTAAGTATTAATAGGAGATACCCTGGGTTAAAACAAAATCAAATGTTGCCTACGACATGGAAAGTCTTGCATGCTAGCAAAATAGGAAACAAGCCATACGTGACATTTCCACGGTATGCAAAATTTGGCAGGTTAGAGAATAGGAAACAAATCATTCGTGACGTCCATTGCTTACCAAAAAAAAGTGCACTAACGGGTTGAATCCGAATTCTAAGAAAAAATGCCCGTGTTTTCTTGTAAGACTTTTTGGAGCAATCTAACGGCTCACGACAATGGTGCCCATGCTCTATGGAGCACCTACTAATTTACCTATATATATATATGGACGCGGATTTGCTACCATGGGTGGTAGCTACGCATATGATGCAGGCCGTTGGATAGGATGTTTATATGCTCCCTTGATGATTTGCTGCCAAACACATCCGTCCGTGCATGTGACGGAGATAGTTTTCCGTCCAGGACCGTTGGTCACTAGCGTCCTTATCCATCTGTTGCCCGATTACCATTCGAGCAACCTTGTCCCATCCGAGCGACCTTGCCCATCCGTTGCCCGATTACCATTTGTAACTTTTGACATTTTATCAGTTTACTGTGGTGAGCTGTTAATAATTTCTAACTTTACTCGCGTGAGTGCACATCGTGTGTTTGATGTAGAAATCTTTTTTTTAACTGGTTTGATGTAGAAATATTGCTAACCCTATTAGAGCCCACCGTCTGTAACTTTATGTTTGGTCGGATGGCTTTTCCATGGACACCAATCTAACTGTTAATTAAGATAAGATTGTGCGACCTCTCCGGTTTGTCGTGTAAATTGAATCTCGACGGCCGGCACCGTACACAGTGCCTCGCTTTTTTCACACTTCTAAACAGCCGTGCCAATGAATTAACAAGAGGAATATGATTTCATATAGATTGGAAAATTTAGACGCATATTGTGTCTTCAGACATATGTCTTATCCGAAGTATAAATAATAGTCAGATCGAGACAAAATATGTCTGATCCAAAGTGTAAAAAAAAAGGTCGGATCGACCAAGAATTGCTGGCAAGCTTTAGTTATCTTAACCATCACAATCTTTTCTGGAATTAGCTCTGGGAAGCAAACACAAGTGCATGGATAGAGCAGTATGTAATTACCAAGACACTTTTCTAGCGCACAAAAAAGATTAAGAAGACAATTTGCAACCTGAGAAATTGGGACATCCAAAATTAGAACGGTTTCTTGCATAGTATGATTTCGTCTTAGTAACAAAGCGGAAAAATTAATTCACGTCTGGTTAGACACTCCAGACCATATGTAGATGCGGAGAGACACACACTGAACAAGAAAATAAACCGCGGTCCCAATCCCGTCTTAGAAGCATGGGGGCAGGCTTGTAAAATGCAAAACATGAAGCTGGCCGCTGGCCTTCTGGTCACACGCTTGGCCCTGTCGAAAGCATACACAATCTGAAACCCAGATAAGTCTTAGTCATAATATGAACAGATACAAAAAAAAAATACCGAATACAAATAAGAGAGAACACGACCAGTTTGTGGCCAATATACACCAAGCAAACAAACGAACCAAGAGAAAATGTCAAAAAAAAAAAAAACGAACCAAGAGAAAGAAATGTACATCAGGCCAGAGAAAGAGCATTCGATGGCCGCATGAATCATCTCCCTGCCACAAAGCTAGCTGCCACTGTAGGAAACAAAGGGAAAAATAAACTATATTAGGGAAAAGAAATCTCAAACCTTAATTAAGATGCTCATCCGCAGCCATGTAGAAGAAATAGTGCGCCGCATCCCTGCCATTTTCCAGGTCGCCGTACGTCCAAGAGGGATAGCTATGTGGCACCAGATTGAGAACACACTGGTCTCCGACCACAAACCAGGCCCTGAAACTAGGCAGATCTAGAAGAAAACCAAACAAGTGGAGCTTAAATCTTTTGATCCATGGCTCCAACATCTCGTGGGGAGCAAACAGAAATGGAGGTTTTATTGTGGCTACTATATGTAAGGAACTAAGAACAGACAGAGGATTGGGGAAAAACGAAGAAATCAGAGCCACGTAATGGATTCGGGAAGGGGAACCGGCATGAGCGCCTTATGCGCCGCCCCCAGCTCCTGGAGATAGAGGAACCCCTCCTCTGACTCGAGCAGAGCTCTCCCAGGATAGACGCTAGCACCGCCATGGACCTGACCAAAGAACGATTTCTTCCCTAGACGCAAACGACAGCCAAGAAAAAATCACCGAGAAACCGAAGCAAAGAAAAATCATGGTGCGACCTACGGCCTCAAAAATCGACCCGTGCTCCTGGCACCAAGAGAGGGGACACATAATAAAAATCACCGGAGGGAAAAGGATAATCAAGATTAAGCTTGACGAGAGAGGAAGCAAAACAGAACATGAGTTGCTGGCATAGATCGCGACACCCACCTCACTAGTAAGCAAAATTAGTGGATGAGGGAGCAGATCCAGAAAACTCCCAACCGCAATCCCAGCATCCTCGCCTCCAGCCAACACCGGAGAGGAAGACGAGGCCTCCATGCCACCCACGGACGGCCATGCCCACGCAAAGTACAGTCACTGTTGGACCCGCCTTGTCTGCGACAAAGGGTTCTCGGCCGCTCATCAGTAAAAGCCCCCCCTCCAGCGAAAGCTTCCTCGGCCGCTCCACACCATCCTTCGGCCTGCCGATGGGACGCCGGCGGCACAAGAATCTGATGTGGATGGTCATGGTCGTCGAGATCTGTACTGGAGGCGGACGCATCGGGTGGGAGTAGAGCGGCTCGAGGGAGGAGACGAGTGGGGATTGCTGGTATTCCAAATGAGTAGTATGAGGGAATTTGTGGGGACCGACCGCAGCGTGATTTGTCTCTATGTTGGACCGATAGTAGATTTCGCGTGCTCTCGGTATGATGACGTCCCGTTATGTAGATGCTGGCATGTTACTAGTTTGTGCTCTCTATAGACGATTCAATGGTTGGATGTGTATGCGTAGTTAGCACGATAGCCCGCTATTTCCCATATATATAAATATATATATATATATATATAGACACCCTATTCAGCACCCTGGGTGCAGAGAACTTATTTTGCACCCATAATTTTATTTAATATTGCTAAGTTAAAATATTATATTACATGTGTAAATATTTACATCCATGTTAATCCATAATAGAAAAATCGGCGTAAATATTAAAAAAAATATAGTTCATAGGAGCATAAAAGTCATTAAAATAGCATAAATATGTCTATTTTTGTCATATTTTTATAGTGTCACATAAATAATTTTTTACGACATGGATATATTTTATTACGTTCTACTCGACATAAGGAATACTACAAAATTTACGTGACGTAAAAATCATGTACCGTTATGAAGATAGAGGGTGGGTGTAGAATAACTATTCTATACCCTGTGTGTCAAATAGCGCTACCCTATATATATATATATATATATTATGTTTGGTTCTAATATTATATTGGCGCGCTCTCATGCAGGCGACAAATAATGGTGGTCGTTAAGAGTGAACGTGTCGTGAATAGTTACTTGAGACACGCGACAGAAGACATGTCATAAAATGGCCGCAAGGAGATACGATGTCCATGTCGAAAGTGCAAACTAGGGGGCTTTCTCAATCCCTTTACCGGAGACTTGCTCAGTCACCTCCTCAGGTATGGTTTCATGGATGGGTCTAACAGTCAGTTGATAAGTGATGATGAAGATGATGAAGTCCATGGGGCAGCGGTGGTAGGAAATGATGTGCAACAGGAGAATAACAACGATCGACAAGAACTACAACAGGACCCAGATCAGCCTCATGATCCCGCACATGATCATGGAGAAGATGCTGAACAAGACGTGGAAGAAGACGAGGACACCGGGACACCCCTAACGGAAGTTGTGCTTGACCCTCATCTGAAAAAACTGCTTTTGAGAAAGACGACTAACTCGAGATATGCTGCTAGAGAGCAATCTAAGCTGGCGCAACTAGAGATAGACTCGAAGATACCGTTGTATGCAGGCTGCGGTCCGGGAGAGTCCCGCCTGAGAGTGGCGCTCGATGTTCTGCAGATGAAGGCAAGATACAAATGGAGCGACATAAGCATCGATGCAAGCCTGCAATACTGGCACGATATCCTTCCAGAGGGCAACACCTGTCCTAAAAGTTGCGACGAGGCCAAGAAAATCATGTGCCCCTTTGATTTACCTCACGAAAAATACCATGTGTGCACAAACGATTGCTACATTTGTCGGAAAGAGGACGCAAACAAGACCATTTGTCCAGTTTGCAATGCCGCTCGATACAAGAAAGGGAAGAAGAAAGCTTCTCGAAAAGTTGTGTGGTACTTTCCGCTCATTCCTCATCTGCAACGGTATTTCGCGGTCCGCAAGGAAGCAGAGCTCATGCGCTGGCACGTGAAAAGGAGGAAGAAAGTTTTGAAAGATCCAAAGCGGTGTGAAAAAGTAAATCTGGCACATCCTTCAGATGCAAGTCAATGGAAAGCAATTGACTGTGAATATGCAACGTTCGGGGCGGAGGCAAGGAACATCAGGTTGGGTGTGAGCACCGACGGACTAAATCCATTTGGCAACCAGAGCAGCACCCATAGCACCTGGTCCGTGTTTGTATGGATGTACAACATCCCCCTGGTTGTGCATGAAGAGGAAGTATATTCACATGAGTATGCTAATTCAAGGGCCAAAACAACCAGGCAACGACATCAATCTATACCTGAAGCTACTTAAAGATGAGCTCGACACGCTATGGGCCGAGGAAGGGGTGTCTTACTCTGTACGTTTCACGACCTACTCGGCTACGGATATGTGGCGGGCCACGTGTGCCACGAACATAACGGTTGCGTGAGGTGCATGGATGACCCCATGTTTATGCAACTTACGAAAGATCCTGGGTCTTCGAAACCAGTTTTCGTTGGCCATCGAAGGTGGCTACCCAACATAGACCCGTGGAGAAGGCGAGGAGACCTTTTTAACGGTGAAGATGAGATCCGTGGACCTCCACGTAAGAGGTGCGGCGAAGAAATCTACAAGTTGCTGAATGATTGGAAGGAATGCCCAGAGCTGGGGAAGAAGCAAAAGGCGCCAAAACCTCTTCTGGATGTATGGAAGACGAGGTCGGTGTTATGGGACTTGCCATACTGGCCCATTCTCGATACGCCTCACTGCCTTGATCTGATGCATATCACAAAGAATGTGTTTGAAAGTTTGTTTGGCACGCTGCTCAACATGCCGGAGAGGACCAAAGACGGGGTGAAAGCAAGAAACGACCTGAAATATTTTGATATTAGGGTAGATCTTCAGGGGGGACGCCCGGATGATGACGACGGTGATCAATCGTGTGATGAGGCGACGGAGGGTCGCAAGGCCAAAAGGGTTAAGAGGAATGACTATTACTGCCCCCCTCCTGCTTCACTCTTAGTCCAGACGAAATCACAAAATTGATGATGTGCCTTCTCGGAGTCAAAGTCCCTAGCGGTTACTCAGGGCTAATAAGCAGATTCCTGGACGCGCAGAAACAAGTTTAGCGGGATGAAGTCTCATGACTGTTACGTGATGATGACGCAGATACTTCCGGTTGCAATCCGCGGAATAATGGACAAGCACGTCCGGGAAACCCTGTTTTGCCTGTGTAACTTCTTCGACGTGATATCTAGAAAGTCGATCACGGGGAAGCATATCTCAAGGCTGCAGGAAGAGATTGTCGTGATACTATGCGAGCTTGAGATGTACTTTCCACCATAATTCTTTGACATATGTGTTCATTTGTTGGTCCATATCGTGGACGATATCATCCATCTCGGGCCGTTATTCCTGCATAACATGATGCCGTTTGAAAGGATGAATGGGGTCATCAAAGGATTTGTTCGCAACAGAGCCCGTCCGGATGGAAGCATCGTTCAGGGCTTTCTCACCGAAGAGTGCATCTCTTTCTGCACGAATCATATCGACGTGGAGGACCCTGTTGTTCTACCCAGAAACAAGCACATTGGCAAGCTCGATGGAGTAGGTCACAAAAATGGACGTTGAGAAGTGCATGTGGATCGGGCTTGTCGACGCACCGACTTAAACAGGGCAAACTTAGTAGCTCTCCAACACATTGACATGGTCGATACTTGGGTGGAAAAACACAAGAGCTCGATTATGAAAAAGTACACTGAATAAGGCAAGCGGAGGACCGAAGGATAAATAATCAGAGAGCATAACTCCACTTTCTTGCGTTGGTTTAAATATGAGACGATCGCTAATCCACCGCCAAGGGATTGTGCGAAAAATAAACTATTGTACGCCTTGGCACATGGCCCCGCTCTCAACCTACCGACGTTTCAAGCATATGATATCAACGGGTTCACTTTCTACACGGCGGAGAAAGACAAAACTTCCGATTATCAAAACTCAGGGGTAACGATGGAATCCTACACCGGTGACAAAAAGTTAAGATACTACGGAAGGATCGAGGAGATATGGGAGCTTAACTACTCTCGAGAGAAGGTGCCTATGTTCCACGCCAGATGGGCTAGGATGTCGACCGTTAGAAAAGAAGACCAATACTTTACAACCATGGTTATTCCCGAAGCCGGAACTTCATCAAGCGCGAATGTCACAACCCAAAATGAGCCATGGGTATTGGCTAAGCATGTGTCCCAATGCTTCTTCATAACAGACCCCGCAAGGCCTAGCCGTGTTGGCGTGAGGAGAGGGAAAAGAAATATCATCAGAATGGATGGAGTCGTTGACGAGGACGAGTTCGACACGTTCGGCGACCCAAATATTGAAGATGATCAAGAAGATGATGATGATAGTCATGCAACATACACAACAAGAAGAAGCAGAACAACGCTACCTAGGCATGGTCTTCCATTCAGAAGAAGAAGTCATGATGTGGGGTTAAATTATGCAACTGCAACCAAAAAAGGCAAAAAGATCAAACGCAGAGAAACTATGTATATATATGTCTGCCAATTGTATGAGACAAAACTATGTATATGCATGGATCAACTGGTCTGATGTGCACTTATTATAAATTTAATGTACCTTGTTTTGTATTTCAAATGTGTGGACTTATATTATTTGAAACATAAAGGAAATAATGGAAAATGAAATAAAACAATAGAAAACATAAAAGAAACAACGGAAAACAATAGAACACATAAAGAAAACAATAGAAAACATAAAGAGAACAAAAGAAAACATAAAGGAAACAAAAAGGAAACAAAAAGGAAAATGAAGGAAAATAATGGAAAACAACTAAACCCAAAATAATGAAAAGAGAAAACAAGAAGGAAATATTGGAAAACAAAATAAAACATGAAGGAAAACAATTGAAAACAATAGAACACATGAAGAAAACAATAGAAAACATAAAGAGAACAAGAGAAAACATAAAGGAAACAAATAGAAAACATGAAGGAAAGTAATGGAAAACAACTAAAACCAAAATAATGAAAACAGAAAACAAGAAAGAAAATGTTGGAAAACAAAATAAGACATGAAGCAAAACAATAGAAAACATGAAGAAAATATTGGAAAACATATCTCCTAACCATAGAAAAAAACCCGAAGAGAAAACATGAAGGAAAACAAAATTTAACAATAAAAACAAAAAGAAAACAAGAGAAAACATGAAGGAAATAATGGAAAACAAAATATAACAAAAGTAAAAAAAAATCAATTCAAAGAAATAATGAAAAATAAATCAGTAATGTTTCTCAAAGAAAAACTAATAAAAATAATACAGTAAATAAATTCAAAGAAAAAATAAAAAATAAAAAAAGGTGTCGGTGGCGAACAGAGCTGCTGGTTCGCTAGCGCTATGTTACCGCTGGTGAACCACCCCTGTTCGCCAGCGGTAACATAGCGCTGGCGAACCAGCAGCTCTGTCGCCAGCGGTAATATCGAAACAGCTTTCACTTACGCGCGGCCCCCCACCTCCTTCCTATAGAGATCACGCACAAGTACGAGACTTAGCCGTTTTCGAGCCCTCGACGACGCGCGCGCCCCCCGGCCAACTGCTGATCACCGCCGCCGTTGCACGCGCCGCCAGTCACCGGCGAGCAGCCCCCGCCGTTCCACGCGCCTCCACTTCCTCTCCCACCCCCACTGCCCCACTCTCTACCCGCACTGCCACTCCACCCCACTGCCCCGAGCCACAGCTGCCCCGAGCCACCGCCGGCCTCCTCCCTCTCCGGCCACCCCTCCCTCTCTCCGGCCTCCCCTACCCCTCCTTGGACTCACTGCTGCGCCGAGGGGCCTAGGACCTGCTTGCTCCTCCCCTGCTCCACCCTGCCTGCAAGGTGTTCGACAGAATTGCTGAGAGAGGTGATTTTTTTTGTCTATTTTATGCTCTGTGTGATGTGGTGTGAGTGTTGTGTGTGTTGTGGTGTGTGTGTGTGTACTGTGTGTGCTGTGTGTGTGTGTGTTGTGTGTGTGTGCATATGGTGGATGGTGTGTGTACTGTATGTGTGGTGTGTGTGTTCTGTGTGTGTGCATATGGCAGTGATGGTGTGTGGTGTGTGTGTGCATATGATGGTAGTGTTGGCGGTGATGGTGGTGATCGATGGTGGTGTTGGCGATGATGGTGATGGTGGTGATGTCGCGATTGTGTGGATGTGTGTATGGCAGTGAGATGGTGATGGCGGTGATAGTGCGGCGGTGTGGATGTCGTGGATGCGGGTGATGGTGTGGTGATGCCGGTGATGGTGTGGTGATGATATATATGCATGTGTGGGTGGATGTCGAAATTTGGGACAAAATTTGGGGTGGGATTTTATGTGCAGGTACCCCGTGGGGCCCTATTTGCCGGAATGTTGATTAATTTCCGTTCCGGCAAATTTGAGTACTCCATTTGTGATATTTTTAGCAAAGGTCATGCCGAAATTTTCCGTGAATTTTGGCATGATATCTGCTAAAAATATCACATGCATATTAGAGTGCCCGAGAAATTTGGACTCATATAGGGTATATCGTTTAAATTGCAGGATTTGTTGAACTAATTTCGGCTTTTCTCTCCTTAATTAGATATGGCTCACAACGACGAGGCGGGTGGTTCTGGGATCGGACGCGGGGACGACGATGCGTGGCTTTCTATTCTTAGCGCCGGGGGAGGCCCCGTAGATCTCCAACCGGAGCTAGAGACGCAGGGTGATGCAGACGACGAGATGGACGAAACCATTCGTCAGGAGCTAGAGCCGCGCACCGATACATCGGGCGGAGAAGGTCAAACCGGTAGTGGCACTGGGGATGCCACCTCCGATAGTGAGACGTCGCGTAAGCGCAAAGAAAGACGGCACCACATGCTCGCCACCATCCGGCAAGAGTTCACGGAAGTGGACCCCAAAAGCGGTGCTCCTATCGAGCCGGACATTTACGCCAAGGGGTATGGAAACCAGATAGGTTGCATAGCTCGAGACTTTTGCAACGTTAATACGGTCCAGATCAGAGATAAAGAAAACAAGCCTATGGCCTCCCTGCTGATTGAGAAGCTTCACACGAGGTACAAGTTCCCGGCTCCTTACGATAACCAGGACTTGAAGAGCAATCTGGCCAACTCGTTAGCACTGGGAAAGTTCACCAAGGCGTTTACGACTTGGAGATCCAGTTTGCGGGAGATGATTGCGAAGGATAAGGGTTTTGATGAGATCCATAAAATGTGGCCCTCCATTTCCGAGGAAGACTTGGCCCAATTCAAGCTCGGCGAACTCAAACCGGAAAGGGTGGCGTTGAGTAAATGGGGATCCGCTTTTCGAAAAAAGAACATTGGCCCTCACAATCTTGGAAGCCGGGGTTACCTTGGGAAGCATAAAGTTTGGGCTAAGAAGGATGCGCAGAGAGAAGGGCCGAACCCGTATGACAAGATCACCGACCCGCAGGTGAGAAATTTTGTCAGGGCCCATTATAGGGAAGATCCCAAAAATCCTGGTGATCTTGTGTTGAACGAGAAGGTCAAAGAGCTCGAGAAGAAATATCTCGAGGAAGAAGAAAAATAACGTCTATCTCAGTATGTCGAGGGATCCTCGGCGACGATGAACAAGGACCCGTATGAAATCCCTTTTATTAGGGCGCTTAACGCGATGAAGGGAGTGCCCCTTGACAAGAAGCCGCATCGTGGCCATGTGCATGGCCTCGGAAAGGGTCATCGGCATGTGCACTACTACCCGGACACTAAGAGAAGAGAAAGGAGCAGAACAAGGTGCCAGAGAAGACGGTCGACGAGCTTGTGAACGAGAGGCTCAACGCGCTCCTTCCTACCATCTGTGCGCCCGTCGCTCAGTCCTTAGCGCCGTGGATGGCAGGTGGAGGACAAGGGCCGCTCCCCGAGATCAACATAGCCCCCATCATGGCTCCTGCTGTGCAGAACGTGGCCCCCGTCGTGGCGCCTGCTATGCAGAACGTGGCCCCCATCGTGGCGCCTACTGCGCAGAACGAGGCGGCCCCCAACCCTGAGCCGCAAGGTCACAAAGATCCGTCGCCGCCCCGCCAGGTCTCTGCAACGCTGCCGCCGACAATTAGCGGTCCATCGCCTTTGTCCGAGCTCAATACCCTCACGGTAATTCAGCGTCCACAGCTTAATTATATATTATGACTTCATTCGTGACGGCCTCAGTCTCTAACGATGATCGCGCGATGTTTCACAGGCCGACGAGACGGGATGCACATTGCTCCTTCGTGTGAACGGCGAGTTAAAGGACGTGGCCAAAGGAAAAAATCATAACACCTCTCAACCGCGTGTCCCATGGCGTCCGTATGCCCGACGACGTGCTAAGGGTTACATTAAGTTGGGTGCTCCCTGGTTGCGGTGCTCTCGATCCTCCGAACCAACCCCCCGCAACCGACAGCGAGTTAAACCTGGAGCAGTGCTTGGTTTGGCCATTGACATGGCCAAAATCACTAATTCGTTTGGAAACTACTCCTGTCAACACTCCAACACCGGTCCAGGGGTCGGGGCACCCAAGCCAACACAAGGATTTCTCACCTGCAAAGTTCGTGCAACACGACGGCGATGATGCTGAAGATGAGAACCCCAATGACTACCTCGTCGACGATCCTTACGAGGGGGCCGGCCTGGATGATATTGATGAACTTCTCTTGCCAGCGGAGGAAGCGGATAAATATCGATGCACAAAGCGTCTTTTCTCTTCTCAAGAACCGGCAGCTCCCGAGCAAGAAGTCATCAGCCAGGACGCCCACAAAGAGGCGGTAGCAGATGTATTTCAGAATCAGCCTAAGAAGACGACACGGAAGAGAACTAAGAAGAGTTCTGCCGTTGCATCGATGAGCCAACCGGTGGAAGGGAACAAGTCTAAGCCGCAGGCAGAACGGGTATTGGACAGGACACCCATACACGAGTGGCATCAGATCCATGAGTTGGGCAAACCGATACTTCCGCCGAGGTTGGCCTCCTTGTTGACAGGTGATATGCTTAGCGTGCATGACGGTGTTCAATTTATGGAGACGATGCTTCTCAAAGAGAAAAATCCAACGCTGCCGGTTTTGATCGCAAAGGTGCCATCTACGGAGGGATTTTTCAGTGAAGGCAACTCAAGCAAGATCATCGTGAGATTTGACGATATTTTTCGGATATTCCACATGAAATCCCTCCACTCATCAATCGTCCGTATATTTACGCTTAGTTTGGCGCATCAATTATCCATAAAGAATATCAAAAGCATCGGGCTAGCAGACCCCCTACTACATGCACGACATGTACTTGAACAACCCCAAGGGTAGGGCAAAAGCGGCAAAGTACCTCGAACAAGTGTTGCCCAATAATTATATGCACAAGAGGATCACCCTCCTGCCTTACTTTCCCGAGTAAGTTATATTTCCCATCTTTACATAAATTTGCGCATAGACAATTAATAGTGGTTACAATTTTTGAGGATTATATATATGGACTTCTGTTTTGCGCAGAAACAAATACGACACCCTCATCATGCTCTACCCGAGAGGTGCGCACGCCGTATATCTCGACTCCGGGAGTAGGCTGAAGGAGAAGAACTACTCCCTCATCAAGTCAGTTCTCAGTGATGCTATGGACAGCTACATCAGGGGGGAAGGATTCTGCGACAGAATAAAACAAAGTCAAGGCAAATATGCGTTCAGACATAGAACAGATTTTCTCTGACCCAAGCAGGCGCGAGGCGGCCAAATGGAGGCATGGTACCTCATCCAACACATGATGGAGATCGTGAAGGAGCAACAGAGTCTACAATTCATGTATGCTGTGGACAAATGGTCTCGCAGCATCGTCGAATGGTCTGATGCTGAATTCAGACAAAACTTTGGTCGCATCCAGCGCAAACTCTGCTCCATCATCTATAGGGATGTAGTAACTAAAGACTCGGTCTTCCACTGGAACTCCTCACCATCTAACGATGAGTTACGACAATGTGTACTAGAGCAGGCTGACGAGAGACCATTCAACTCGTTAGAAGGTGTTCTTCCGTTCCCGCCGGTGAAGAAACAGAAGATCACAACAACGAGGAAGAAATGATCGACGATATGTATTCGGTTCGGTACGAATTGCTCCTAATAAGAACTTGTGATTTTATTTTCCGGCATAATGCTTTTATCTTGGTCTACAGAGAGATGAAGAAGTGGACGGCGCGCTGGCCCTAGCGAAAGATCGCAAGCGGAGGCGGAAGCTAAAGCGGAGGCGGACCGTATATATATATGTGTTGTTTGCGATTGATCTATATCGCACGTTGGATGGATGTCATACTTTTGTAATCGTTAAACTAATTAGATGGCTATATTTTTGGTTCGAAATCTTCCGACATAAACATGTTATTGAGATCGATGTGTATTAATATTTATGAGAAGGATGTTATTGAGATCGATGTGTTATTTTCGTTATCGATGGATCTCGGTTTGTGTATTGCATATATATATATATATATATGCATATATATCTAAGAGTGATTTGTATGTGTGAATTATACAAATTACATGTATTTGCACCTCTATAGTATAATACCAGGAAAATACAAACTGTTATACGAAAATAACAAAAAAAAATAAAAATCTGAGAGCCATAGCGCTGGCGAACCTGGAACCTACCGCTGGCGAACATACCGCTGGCGAACCTCCGTTGCACTGCTGGCGAACACAGCGCTGGCGAACACGACCTGGTTCGCCAGCGGTAACATATACTACCGCTGGCGAAGCGCTGTTCGCCAGCGGTAACCCGCTACCACTGGCGAGCTAGCGCCGGCGAACAACGCTTCGCCAGCGGTAGCCCATATTTATTCGTCACTGGTAGGGATTTTCCTACTAGTGGTTATTACTCTCTCCTAGGAGGACTTCGGGTCGAATATGCTTTTCATGTCGGACCAAACTGCAAAGTTGCTAGCAGGCATTGAGGCCGTTGACCATGACCACGTTGCACCAATCTCCAACAAAAAATAAACGGTACAGATAGTGCCGGGGGTGTGGGGGGGGGGGGGGCAACTTACAAGTGGAATCATATTTCCGGATCAAGCATGCTTGCTCAACTCTTCTTTTTATCGTGTGAACATGTTATATGGAGTATATTATATAATTTGTTGCGCATGTATAGGTACGGGGTGTCGAAAACGAATCACATCTGCAGAGATCGATTTTATAATTTGTTACGTGCTCGGCACTAAACCATGTGTTCGGGAGACATCACCCATTTTCAAGCAGATTCGAATAACTGATGTATATCTCCAAGAATCATTTCAGCGAGATCACCAAAGTACAATTAGGGTCATAAACATTAAGTTCACCATGTCGCTAGGATTGTTAACAAATATTTCCTACTCAGTTTGGTTTTGTTTAAGAACAAAGCAATGATTTTGCTCAACAGCTGCATGATACGGCCAGATAACACGGTGGTGCATGTTGCGAATGAAGTCTAGAGTATACAGTATGACACAATTAACACCCTGATTGGTCGCCTCCATTCTACCACCCATGTTTTAGACACTACTTCAGGAAATAGTTAAATGACAAGCATGAATCTCCGACCACACGAAACACACACATGAATACTCCAATCATCACTTGGTCCATGGGGCAGTGCGAGCTGTGCAGCGGCACATGACCGCTACACATGAATACTCCGATCATCACATCCGCGGGTCAATTAATGACCCTCCTCCTTTTGCAATATTAAATAATGTATTAAATTTTACAAAATGGGAGCGTTTCCGTTTCTCTAAATCACACATACAAAATTCAACAAAATATCATCACAAAGCTAGTGCAATAACAACTAAGGCTAATAAAAAATTGTGTGCATCGTTTTGATGCAGAGGCAGGATCATCGCTCCGATTTCGAAAGAAAAAGATTTTCACTAATTCATATTTATAACCTAATAAAAAAAAATTATAACCTAATAATTATATAAAAAACGAAAAGGAGAATCTGACCTCGAGCAGAGAGTCATCCTAATTACTCCCTCTGTATAAAAATAAGTGACATGGAAATAGATGTATGTACTTTTCATATACTCCCTCCGTTCACAAATAGATGACTTCCATTTGTCTATATATATATGAATGTATTTAGACAAATGGAAGTCATCTATTTATGAACGGAGGGAGTACGTTTAAATACATCGGTTTGAGCCACCCTTATTTTGAGAGGGAGAGAGTATATAATATATATCTGGATTTTCCTTTCATATACATGTAGAGATTTAAATTACCATACAAAATTGACTGGATCGATGAGCTGACCACATGTGAGTGGGACGTGCATCGATCACTCTCACTATAAATAAGCAGCTACACTTCCCCTGCTCTGCACATTACCATCCAGATCAATCTGCACTGTTACAGATCAAGTGGACAAGTCGATCTCGTCGCCATGGACAGCCTGCCCAAGCGCGACGCCAACTATGTGCCCCTCAGCCCCGTCACCTTCCTGCCGCGCGCCGCCGCCGTGTACGCCGACCGCACCTCCATTATCTGCGGCCGCACCACCTTCACCTGGCGCCAGACGCACGACCGCTGCATCCGCCTCTCCGCCTCGCTCCAGGCGCTCGCTGTCGGCCGGAACGACGTTGTGTCCGTGCTCGCGCCCAACACGCCGGCGCTCTACGAGATGCACTTCGCGGTGCCCATGGCCGGGGCTGTCATCAACGCCATCAATACCCGCCTCGACGCCGCCGGCGTCGCCGCCATCCTGAAGCATGCTGCCCCCAAGCTCTTCTTCGTGGATTACCAGTTCATCCGCGTCGCCACCGAGGCCCTCAAGAGCATCACGGCGGCGTCCCTGCCGCTGCTGGTGGTCATCGATGACATTGAGGCGCCGACCGGGGCGCGGATCGGAAAGCTGGAGTACGAGAACCTGGTGGCGCGCGGAGACCCGGCGAGGCACCCGCCCCGCGACGTCGTGGACGAATGGGACGCCGTGGCGCTCAACTACACCTCCGGCACAACGTCGGAACCCAAGGGCGTCGTGTACAGCCACCGCGGGGCGTACCTGAGCACGGTTGGGCTGCTCCTCCAGTGGGGCGTGGGTCACGAGCCGGTATACCTCTGGTCGCTCCCCATGTTCCACTGCAACGGCTGGACCTTCACGTGGGGCGTGGCCGCACGCGGCGGCGCGAATGTCTGCATCCGCGCGCCGACGGCTGATGCTATGTACTCTGCCATCTCCAACCATGGCGTCACACACATGTGCGTCGCTCCCGTGCTTTTTAACGTCCTCCTCGACGCGCAACGCGAGCCGTTGGGCCGCGCCGTTGAGGTCCTCACCGGCGGCGCTCCACCGCCCGCGGCGCTGCTCGAGCGTGTTGAGCGGCTCGGGTTTCACGTCACGCACGCCTACGGCATGACGGAGGCGACGGGGCCGGCGATGGTGTGCGAGTGGCGGGAGCGATGGGACGCGCTGTCAGCGCCGGAGCGGGCGGTGCTGAAGGCGCGGCAGGGCGTGAGCGCGCTCTCCCTCGCCGGCGCGGACGTGAAGGACCTCAAGACCATGGCGAGCGTGACCCGCGACGGCGCCACCCTCGGCGAGATCGTGCTGCGCGGGAGCAGCGTGATGAAGGGTTACCTCAACAACCCCGAGGCAAACGAGAAGGCGTTCAAGGACGGGTGGTTCCTGACCGGCGACGTGGGCGTGGTGCACCCGGACGGGTACGTGGAGATCAAGGACCGGTCCAAGGACGTGATCATCTCCGGCGGCGAGAACATCAGCAGCGTGGAGGTGGAGGCGGCTCTGTACGGCCACCCAGCGGTGCAGGAGGCGGCGGTGGTGGCCATGCCGCACCCGCACTGGGGCGAGACGCCGTGCGCGTTCGTGGCGCTGAAAAAGGAGTTCGACTCCAGCGCCGGCGAGGTGAGCGAGGACGAGCTCGTGGCCTTCTGCCGGAGCAAGATGGCGCACTTCATGGTACCAAGGAAGGTGGTGTTCGTCGACGAGCTGCCCAAGAACGCAACGGGGAAGGTGCAGAAGCTCGCCTTGCGCGAGAGAGCACGCGGGCTCAAACCCAGGGCTTCTGACAAGAAGAGGCCCGAACCGGCCCGGTCAACTACGCTGACTACGGTGTCCATGCTCTGACTTTGGAATAGCTTGCCCTTGTGCGTCAAAAAGAGACGACGGATATGTTGGTGGTTTATTGTTTTTTTTAGCCAAATGTGCATGGTAAATTCGTTTATGTAATTTATCATGTAGATAATAACGATGCCTTGTGGGAAATGTTCTAAACGAGTCTTTAATTTGGATCGTTAGATACTGTGAAGAAGTCCTGGAAAAACTGCAAATAGAACTCAAAAATATCTAAAATAAAATTTTAGCTCCAAAGTATCCTAGATATACTCCCTCCATCTTAAATTAAGTGCCACAAAGTTTATCAAAAATAGATGTATCTAATACTACCTCTGATCCGAAATAATTGACGAAGGTTTAAGAAAGGTGCAGACTAAACTTTGCATGACTCTCCGACAATTAAATCGAATCAGAGGGGGTACTAAATTATGTCTGGATACATCCACTTCTGTAAATCTTCGTGATAGTTAATTTGAGACGGAGGGAGTAGAAAAAGATGCTCTCTCATAAGGTGCAAGATGTCAACTCAAAATTCCTGATATTATTGGTTACAAAGAAATGAGAAAATTCGACGAATCTTGGACATTTTGAAATTTTGCATTGTTCACTATTTCAGACGTTTTAGATCATCTCTAACCGAGCACCTAAACTGAAAAGTGAAAACTTGGTTTTCAATTCGCGTTTTCGTCAGTTTAGAGGCTCACGAACTCCGAGGGCATAGCAGAAACCCTAAATGGAACTGGGAAATTTCATAGATAGTCGCTATATTCAAAGACAAACATCTATGCGCGAAAGTTTGCATACATCAAAATTCCTACACACAACGGCGAAGCTACGGACTACGACGAGGCTAGCAATACGGCGACCTCCGGAGGTCCGAGGAGGTCGATGGACTCCTTGGCGTCGTCGTCCACCACCTTCTTCAAGTGTGACCCGCGCTCCATGTACGCCACGTCTGCGGCGAGGCCCGCCTGGAGGAGCTCTGTGTCCGCCCAACGCAACTGCTCAAGTTGTTTCTCTTTCGTCGACGTCTGTGCGTGGAGGAGCACGGCCTTCGCGTCCACCTATTCGTCGGGGACGAAGTTGTCCGGAGAGACGGTGGAGGCGAAGGCCTCTAGCTCGTGCCCCTGCGGAGGAGCTCCCGGATGACAAGGGCGTCGTTGCTCTGACTGCGCATTGGAGCGCGCACTCGACCACCGGTGGAGCTCCCTTCACCGTCGTTGGATCCCCCTTGCCACAAATCTTCCGGTCGTACTGCTCCATGGCGCGGTAGCGGAACTTCTCCAAGATGGAAGCCCGCGCGCGGATGAACTTCCACGACCCCTGCTTGCGGGCCTCGTCGGAACGGACGAGCCATTTATGCTCAGGGTCATCCTTGGCGCCGCCGCGGCCTCTCCCGGACCCGCCTGAGCTAGCACTACGAGCCACTAGGGTGGGCTTTGCTTGATCTATCGCTGGCACGGGATTATTGCTCGTCGGAGGTGGGGATTCGCATTCGCGATTTGTCGTCAACGGTGGAGCTAGGTTTTTGGTCTTGACCTAAAAATGGCTCGCGCTGCCAAATAAATAGAGGCTGGGAGAGGGCATTCGGGAGGGGTGCCTGTAAGCCGTTTTCAGGTCGGGACGGGTTTTCGGTCTCTACTACGAGGCAAAAATTGAGCCCAACCCTTAAAGTCGCCGGAATGTTCCGGTCCTTTTCGGGGTTCTGCTAGAGATGGTGGTAGATCCTGTCAATTTCTACACATCCAAAATTGTAAGAAATTTGAGTTTAAAGTTTGGCGAATGATAATAATGCATGCTGCTACAAAGATTCATCATGCATGAATAATTAATGCCACCTGATTTGTGTCAAGGAGTAGGTTACTGAATTTGTATCGCACGTAAGCGACAAATGTCAGGCTGGTTGTAGATCGACGTGGGGCAGTAGTCATTAAAAGTGGTGCATGAATTCGAGCTACCCGTAGAAAAACACGCTTCGGCCGCGTTTGGTAGACTGCATGCCTCCAGACTAGGTCCGCAGGGTGCAAAGCCAGCCCACTGTTTGGTTTCATATGACTAAAATTTTGGCCAGCACACTGCTCAAAACAGTGCTCAGCCAGACCCGTTAGAAACTGCCGAATCGGCAGTTTCCGTGGAGCCAGACCCTGCGCGTGCCAGCAGGGGAACGCGATATGCGAGGGTGGTCGAGAGCTGCACCACCGGAGATGGCGTGAGGGCGAATTTTTCGGCGGGAGAAATTCGGTCACCGCGCACCTAAGTCCCTCGGGAACTTAGAGCCACCTCCTCCCATCCAAAGCCAGTTTCCGCCGTTAACCACTTTGGAGCTTGCGCACCAGAGGCCATGGTTGGAGCTTCCTCCTTCACTCTGCTTGGGAGGAGGCCGATGCCCACCGAGGCGCTGGAGATGGTCGGCGGCAGGCCTGCTCGCTGCTGCACCCGCAACTGTCTCCTTGATTCGCTGACTGTAAGCCCTCGGAACTTGCTTCATCCGGGCTAAATGCGTGAGCATATCTTAGATCTGGTGTGATTTGGGTGGATGCGGTGCGTTCTATTCTTCGTGCTAGCTAGATTGATGTTTATTTGTGCGTATAACAGCTAGATTAATGCTTCTCCAGTTCATCTAGATTGATGCTTACCTCTGCATCTATGCCTTCTCATGAATCTTGTTTATCAACCTGCTTACCACAATGTTGCTCATAGACTGCTCATGATAACTGTTAGGATGATGGTGCACCAACGTCCCCCGATCTGCATGCTCAATCTGTCCAATCTAAAAAGAGAGTCTCTTTCCCGTTGATCAATGGTAATGCACTGCTTGATTTGAATGCTTCAGCGAGTGATGAGAGAACACCCCCTGTTAAACTCCTCTATGCGAAAATAGTGGTTGTAGTTGATGAGAATGCAATGCATGCAAATTCCCTTGATGCGCTATATCCACTGAGAGCACCAGTACTGAAAGTAAACCAGCGTGACTGTGATGAGAATGAAGATCCTCCGGACCCAGGTCCTCTAAAGGCAGTGCCCCCGAGTGATGAATTTGAGATGGCAGCACCTGCTAGCAAAAACCCCGTCCAGAGTGACAGTTGTTCTAGTGCAGTCCCAAGACTGACTATGCAATGTTCAACATCTCTGTCTCTCTTTTTTGCTCAATAGGGTTGTTGAGCTCGTGTAGGGGGAATGAATATTCTTCATGGCTTCAAGGAGCGGTACATTCAGAGTGTTACCAATGATGTTCTTGACTTCACTGGTCTTTCTGTGAGCACTACTCAGATTTTCAACCATATGAGAAAGTGGATAGCAAGGTGGGTAAGGCTGTGCCATCTCAAGGAACTTCCAGGAGCTGTCTGGCATGAAGAGAGCACGAGCATCTTGATGGATGATGCCAGAGTGATTGCACACTCCATGGTAGGAATAGATAATTGTGCTCTCTTGTTGCCACTTCATTAGTTCAACGAGCTAACACATTGTCATGTCTTTTTTGTAGAAGGTCCCCAAGGATGACGACCTTCCGAACAAGTCAATCATGAACTATGCTCACATGCAGATCATCTACACCAAAGTCAATGTTCCACCTGCTCACCTGTACACTCCTCATCTGTTGATCCAGGCAATCAACTTCCTTGCAGAACATCCTCAAGAGCAGATCACTTATGCGAACATGAAAGCTGGACAGAATCGGCTGGCTCAGGAACTACCTTCGTCTACATTTTGTTGCTCCAATCCCTATAAAGTAGACTAGTTCATTGCCTTGTCTTGTCTGTATATTTTGGGAGGTGGTATATATTAACCCCTCCGCTGATGAACTTGTATGCACCACGAAGGGTTGTTCTTTAGCTCGTGATGCTTCAGTGCTGCTACCTGCTACTAGTACTACTATGATATGGTTGAACCTATTCTACTATTTGATTCGGTTTGCTCCTAAGTTTGTTGTATGATTCAGTTTGCGTTTTGTGTGTATTTTATATTGGGTAAGCTCACCACAATGGAGAAGAGGTAGTCGTGGTGCCGCATATAACCAAACACCAGCCATTTGCATTAGAGCATGCAAAATACACAACCAAACGGCATGCCAATTAGGGCCTGTTCTCTGGTGCAGTCCACAAAACCACATGCTCTCCATGTTTTAGCCGGCCCCAAAATGAGTGGAGACTACCAAACGCGCCCTTCATACTTTGATAACCCATGTACGATGAGAACTCTGACACGCAAAGGGTGTGAAGAATATATTAGAATCATCCTTTTTTGAAAAATTCTAAATCAGTACGTATATTAACGTTTCAAAATATCTGAGGAAAAAAAACACAGATAGATGTAGAAATTGCTATATTCTACCAGCATGGAAAATATTAGCTCAAAATAACTTGGGCCATAAAAAATGAAAAAAAAAACTAATAGATTTTGGATGGTTGAAATTTTGCACGATGTTCGATTTTGCGCCATTCCTACACATCCAAAATTATAAGGATTTTGAGGCATTGCACATATAGTTCTAGGATATTTCTAGATTTTGGCGTGGTAGGTAGCTGAGGAGATGAGCTATATACGACGCGTGTCCTTGGGATGCATTATGTTGGCGAATAGTCATTACCAGATCGATCGTACAGGAACGATTAATGCCACCTGACGATCTGTAGGTTACGGGTCATCATGACTTCTTGCCGGGGGGGGGGGGCATGTGATGACGATTCTGTTAGAGCGTGTGCAGTGTGCTGTTTTAAGCTATAGCTAAGAGAATCTTTCTCTCCTAGACGTCTAAACACTGGAAATGGTGAGTCTAGCTAAGTTTTCTTAGACACTGAGTCTAATACAAGACATATGTCTAAGAGAATCAAATGACAGATGGTCCCACTTGTCAGTGTATGATAGATATTTTTTATTGTTAGTTTTTATTATGTTTGACGGGACCCACATGTGTGCTAAATACTGGAGCATATTTTGTTTTCTTAGACTAAGTCTAGCAAATTTCTTAGGATGAGTCTAGCAATTCTCACGCTGTACATGCCCTTAACGATCCGATTCTGTCAGTACGTGCATGCACGACCGTTGCGATATATTCAGACTTTTTAAGTGATTTCATGGCTGAAGCATCTGAGATCAGACGTTGACGATATTACAAGATTGGATCTGGATATATTCCACGATTATATATAAAGGTCTCCACTAAGGCACTAACGATGCTCTCCCCGTACTGAACCCACAAGTCAGACTTTGCATAATTAAGCTCTGCGTTCAGAGCTCTGACCAATTGGATCCCTTCTCGCCGCGTATCTTCCGGTCATACTCCTCCACGACGCGGTAGTGGAACTACTCCGGGATGGGCGTCCCCGCGCGGATGAACCTTCACGACCCTCGCTTGGGGATGCCGTCGGAACGGACGAGCCGTTTACGCTCAGGGTCATCCCTGGCGCCGACGTGGCCTCTTTCATCGGAACGGACGAGCCGTTAGTCGCCGGCTCGGGGTTAATGCTCGCCGGAGGTGGGGATTCGCGTTGGCGATTTGTCGTCGCCGGCTGGGGGTGGGGGGGGGGGGGTCAGGGGGGAGGGTGTAAGCCCTTTTCAGGTCGAGTCGGGTTTTCATTCTCTGCCATGAGACAGAAACTAAGCCCAACACCTAAAGCCGCAAGAAAGTTTTGGCCCTTTTAGGAATTCTGGAGACAATGTTAGATCCTGTCATTTCTACACATGCAAAATTCTACGAAATTTGAGTTTAAAATTTGGCGGATGATAATGCATATCCTGCTACAAAGATTGACGATCGTAGATGAACGATTAATGCCACCTGATTTTTGTCAAGGAGTAGGTTACTGATTTCGTATCACACGTTAAGCGACAAATATATGTCAGGCTGGTTGTAGATCGACATGGGGGCAGTAGTCATTAAAGGGTGTGCGATCAGAACTCTGACACGCAAATTAAAGGGTGTGAAGAATATACCAGAATCATCTTTTTTTTTGAAAAATTCGAAACCAATATATAGTAACATTTCAAAATATCGGAGGTAAAAAAAACACAGATGTAGAAAATGTTATATTCTACCAGCATGCAAAATCTTAGCTCAAAATAACTCTGGCCATAAAAAAAAGAAAAAAAAAATCTAATATATTTTGGATGGTTGAAATTTCGCACCGTTTCAGATGTTCGATTTTGCGCCATTCCTCTACATCCAAAATTATAACGATTTTGAGTTTTCGTTTTACATGTTGGTAGAATGCAGCATTGCATATATAGGTCTAGGATTTTTGTAGATTTCGACGTAGTAGGTAGCTGAGGAGATGAGCTATATACGACGCGTGTCCTTGGGATGCATCATGTTGGCGAATAGTCATGTTGTTATACCAGATCGATCGTACAGGAACGATTAATGCCACCTGAACGGGCCATTACGATTTTGTATCGCACGTCGACAACATGTCAGGCTGGTCGTACGTAGATCGACGTGGGGGACTACTCATTAAGTATTTTTGTCTTGGGTTGCAGCAAGCTATACATACAGCTAATTAACAGTGTCTGGATTCCATTTTCTGTAGCTCAATCGTAAGAAATGTATCTTTCCAAGTTTCCTTGGCAAACAAAAACAATCTAGTATACGGCGGACTTCTTGCCAGGCGGGCCATGTGATTACGATTTCTATTAATGATCCGATTCTGTCAGTACGTGCATGCACGACCGTTAGGATATATTCAGAAACATTTTAAGTGATCTCATGGCTCAAGCATCTGAGATCAGACGTTGACGATATTAGTACTCCCTTTGTCTCAAATTAATTGTCTCAAATTTTAACAAAAGTGGATGTATCTTACACTAGAATATGTCTAGATACATCCACTTTTGTCTAAGTTTGAGACAATTATTTTGAGACGGAGGGAGTATAAGATTGGATCTCGATAGATTCCATGATTATATAGTATACATATCTCCACTAACGAGGCTCTCCCACGTACTGAACCCACAAGTGAGACTTTGCATAATTAAGCTCTGCGTTCAGAACTCTCTGGCCGATAATTAACACGCAAGGGTCTGAAGAACAGATCGGGGTCACGTGGATCTGCTAGGAGGCTACGTGTACATATATACAAATTGATATGTCTATCTACTCTCTCCGTCCCAAATTAATTGTCTCAAACTCGGATAAAAGTAGACGTATCTAACACTAAAACATGTCTAAACATGTCTAGACACACCCATTTTTGTCCAACTTTGAAACAACTAATTTGGGACGGAGGAAGTACATGTCTCCTTTGGAACCTTAGCTTTGACTCGATTGCGATGGATGCGCCGAATTTAATCAGTTCACCTCTTGTTCTAACCTTAGTTTTGGTTCCCTTTGTTTTTTCTTTCTCTTATCTGTGATCCGATTTGTAAGAAGTTTTCCTTATAACTTTTTACCGTTGGCCGTTTGTCTTTATTTATAAAGCAGTGTGAAAGCTTGTTTCGTTATTAGTACGTACATTTGGAGACTTTACTTTTATTTTTGAGGATGTACTAACATCGGCATGGCGTGTTTTGACCAATATATACACCGGCTCCATTTTCTCACTGAAATATACTTTGCGATGATGCAGATTCATATTAAACGATTGGGATGACATTTTCATATTCATGTCTGATCAATTCTTCCGGTGGACTATCCGCTACTTTCAAACCGGAGAAAGTATCGTCCACGGCTACCATGTCCACAGCTGGACTAGTGCAGGCAAAGGTCGTCACCGGGGCATGTGGGTTTGTGAACGTTGGCCGTTGAATCTAGGCATGGACGGAGCTCGGCAGCATGGTAAAACTTGTTGTCCGGTTCTATTCTTTTCCTTGCCAAGAGCCTCTCATGATTCTGATAAGATAGAAGTACCGACATATATCATCTCTTGTTGAGGTGCCGGCTTGACGGTCATCAGCTATGTTTTCTGGACATTGATTCACAACAAAACAAGGGTCACTGTATATGCCTAGACTTAGATTCAAGGTCCTTCAGGAAAGGGTGGTATCGTTGGCCTATTGTGAGTTAACTATACCACCGTAGGTATAGCAGACCAGAAATAATATGAGAGTGCGAAGCTTTTTCTAACATTTTGAAGAAGACATCTGACCAAGGTTGATGATAATGGGGAAAAGGATATCACCCTACGTCAGTCCCTTAATTACAATTAGTGATATAAGGCATTCTTTATCATTGATCCTAATGCGCATAGATTATGACGACCACTTTTGATCCTTGTGAATCAGTAGTAGAAAAGGTTCGAGAGATTAAAATTTCCTCAAGGAAATCCCAATTAACTATGGCATATAAGTTTTCGTGGTCAATTATTAGAATATGTCTTTTATCTCTAAATCTATGTATTTAATGAAGGAATTCATGGACCGAAGCAACACTTTTTAGCATAAATCTTCCTTTAAGGAAGACACTCTGATTTGAATAAATCATTTTTCAGCAATAGGAAATCACCTATTAGTTATAGCCTTAGTTATCATTTTAAGACAACAATTGCCAAGTGATATGAGTCTGAAATTTTTCATATTAGTGGTGCTTGAGTCCAAAGGGATGGGAGTAACCAGGGAAAAGTTCAGCCATTCCACAGGAAAAAAGATGCTTTTTCAAAAATCTTTGACAAAAGCATCGATTTTTTTGGTGTTGATTCGAATCTCTAGCAGAAGATAATGGGCATGTCATGAGGGCTTGGAGCTTGCTGCTTAGCAAGTCCAGATGTCAGGTTTTGTTTAATCTTCTATGATATGAAGTAACGAATAACATTTTTTTTGCAAACATGGTTTTAGTTTTACTAAAATTCAATTAATCAATTACGAAACAAGGGAGTTGCTTCATCTTTGTTTTAGACAAATATCAAAATTGATGGAAATCATTTTTAGAAGGGGAATCTATGTTAGTAAGGGAACACAAGTTAGGATAGATGAATTATTTTCTTGGACTCAAATCCAAAAAGATATATGAAGGAGTCAGAGGCAACTTTGAGAATATCTTTAGTAGTCTTAGCGGACCTAACGGGCCTTCAAGAGATTAAATTATTGTTTCCATCCTCCTATGGATGGAAACAAGAAGTAAGAACTATTCATATCCATTCTAGAGCATAGGCCACACTTTATTTTCTCCTATGACCAGATATAATAGAGTTTAGCATAAAGAATTATTTTTTTCATCTAGGGAGAGATTATTTTGTTCCGCAAACACTTCCAAAATGTCAAACTCTTCTAGTAAGTTTTCCTTCTTCTATTTCGGAGAAGTTTCTACATTGGAATTACATCCTCTTAATTTATTCTCTAGGGGTATGGATTTAAATTGCTAAAATTCATGACAAGATGTTTTCGGACAAGGGATATTAAAAACTTCAGAAACAAAAGGAGCAAAGTCATCTTTTCTAAGACACCATTTTTCAAGATGGAGTTATTGGGATGAGTTCTTCAAGGACCCTACATCATAGAGAAGAGGGGTTTGGTCACTCCCAATTCAGGAAGTGTTTTTGTGTTTTGCCAAAAATTCTTATGCGACAATACGTTTTTTTTTTCTCTGGTCTTCATTACAAATTTGTGTGGGACAGTCTACCAATCGACTTTAAAAATTATGTGTCATTGATAAGTGACATCGATGTAACCTACTACGGGCAAAATAAAAATAACACTATTAATTGCTCGTCTATAGTTGATAAGAAAAAGTATATTTATTACGATTAGATTTTGAATATTATCGTTCGCATGGAAGAGAAATTCTGAAACCGAAGCTGCAACATTTGCATCCAGCAATGTACTAGCTTGTCTTTTTATTGCTTGAATTAAGTGCCATGATAACTCTTACTCAATGTTAACAGCGACCACATCAATAAAAAGATCTCTCATGAACTTAAGAGCTAATCTTTGGTAAACAATGTAGCTTATTCATATGTAAGCATGACGATCAGAACATGTTTTTTACCGATTGCTACCATTGGCATAAGAGGGACAAAAGAGGGTCTACCCTCAAACCATCCTTTATCGAGTTCTTTTTCAAGTAACAATCGTCTCATCATCTCTAGAAAATCTGTTGTGAACTTAAACTCTACCCTATCGGTATAAACAAAGTCGCTTATTCACATCTCAACATGTGTGAGGATTCTATAGGTCGATCGAGGAATTTCGAGGGTTTCAAGAATTATAAAATTTGTGGTAGAACATATACATTGATCTTGAAAACTTTATGTGTTTCTCTATTAAAAAGAGGAACTATAAAAATAGAGCATAACCTTTTCTTTCTTCATTCGCACAAATGAGCATGTACTTTACACACCAGCAGCTTTACGTGAAACCACGGAGCGGCCTTCCAGCATCGTTTATGGTGCCCACATGAAAGGAGCCAATAGCTCAGTTTAGCATTTATGTGGACAATATTTCTCTTCGTCAATGTATTTTACTCGAAAATTCATATGAGGACCCATCCTTAACTTAGTTTGGATTAAGAGACTACGATTAGTAACTGGATCTGCACATCCTCTTCTTCTCTAACTGGGGAGGAAATGACGCGCTCTGGTGCATCCTCTGTTGGGGCCCGTGTTAGAATACGTATTGTGTTTGTACGTATATGTAAAACTTTGTAACTGTATTGTACAACATATATATATACCCCATGTTGGGGTATGTGCGTATCACCCAAACCCTATTCGTCTTACATGGTATCTGCCTGATTCGGATCCTATGATGATGATACGTCATAAACGTATCCTTAATTTCAGATGTTCCATGTTGTTTTCTTATTATTTCCCACACGTTTGCTATACACTTTATGTCATTTTTATCGATTTTCCGGACTAACCTATTGAGAAGATGCCACAGAGACAACTCCATGTTTTCTGTTGTTTTTTGTTTCAGAAAAGTTGTTCTGGAAATATTCTCGGAATTGAAAAATTCGAAGTCCGGAGGTTCTAGAATTCCCGAAGGTTTCACGGAGTCCCGAAGAGACCCGGAGGGGGCCCACAGAGGACCCACACCATAGGGCGGCGCCCCCTGGCCGCGCCATGGGGTGGTGTGGGGACCCGAAGCCTCCACCGGCTTTGCCCTTTCGCCTATTTATATCCCCCCGGAAACGTAAACCCTAAAGATATACAAATTCATCCCAAAAAAACACCCGAGGCCGCCGTCATCGTCATCCCAAGATCGGGAGGGTTCTGGAGCTCTCTCCGGCACCCTGCCGGGAGGGGAATTCATCACCGGAGGGGTCTACACCACCATACCCTCCTCCGAAGTGATGCGTGAGTAGTTCATCCCTCGACTACGGGTCCATAGTAGTAGCTAGATGGTTGTTCTCTCCACTTTGTACCTCATGTTTAGATCTCGTGAGCTGTCTCACATGATCAAGATCATCTTTATGTAATGCTACATGTTGTGTTTGATGGGATCTGGTGAATATTGAATGCTATATCTTCTAATTATCAATCTATCATCTTATCTTCATGTTTATGTTATTTATGATCTTGCATGCTCTCCGTTATTAGTAGATGCTCTGTCTAAGTAGATGCTAGTAACTCCAAGAGGGAGTATTTATGCTCGATAGTGGGCTCATGCCTCCTTTGCATCTGTGCTCGAGTGACAGAAACGTGACAGATGGAGGATGTGTTGTTGCCATTAGGGAGAAAACAACGGTGTTTACCTAGTTTACATTGTTTATATTCACTTTGCTTACGGCGATAATCTGTTGCTTGCAACTTAATACCCAACGTTTGTTCAGATGATATTCGGAGGGTGCATTATTAGACATATATGCAGTTGGATGACGGTCTATGTATTTTATTGTAATGCCCGCATGAATCACATAGTAATCTTTATGTCTTGCACATGCACTACGGTGCAGCCTTTATTTCTGTCAATTGCCCAGCTGTAATTTGTTCACAACACATGTTATTTATGTTTCACGGAGAGACACCACTACTGAACTGTGGACCCCGGTCCTTTTTCCTCATACTGATAAAAAACCTACTGCTTTCATACTTTTTTCACACTGATAAAACAATAGGAACAATATGAAAGCAGCAAGTTTTTATCAGTATGAGGAAAATGGACTGGGGTCCATAGTTCACTTGTGGTGTCTCTCCGTGAAAGATAAATAACATGTGTGGTGAACAAATTACAGCTGGGAAATTAACAGAAATTGAAGGCTGCACCGAAGTGGATATGCAAGACATAAAGATTACTATGTGATTCATGCGGGCATTACAACAAAATACATAGACCGTCATCTAACTGCATCTATGTCTAATAATCCACCCTCCGAATATCATCCGAACAAACGTTCGGTATTAAGTTGCTAATAACAGATTATCACAGTAAGCAAAGTATGTAATGTAAACAATGTAAACTAGGTAAACAATGTTGTTTTCTCCCTAATGGAAACAACACATCCTCCATCCGTCACGTTTTTGTCACTCGAGCACAAATGCAAAGGAGGCATGAACTCACTATCGAGCATAAATACTCCCTCTTGGAGTTACTAGCATCTACTTGGCTAGAGCATCTACTAATAACGGAGAGCATGCAAGATCATAAATAACATATGAATTAAGATAACATGATAGATTGATAATCAGAAGACATAGCATTCAACATTCATTAGATCCCAGCAAACACAACATGTAGCATCACATAAGATGATCTCAATCATGTGAGGCATCTCACGAGATCTAAACATGAGGTACAAAGTGGAGAGAAAAACCATCTAGCTACTGCTATGGGCCCATAGCCTAGGGATGAACTACTCACGCATCTCTTCGGAGGAGGGCATGGTGGTGTAGACCCCTCTGGTTATGAATTCCCCTCCCGGATGGGTGCCGGTGAGAGCTTCAGAACCCTCCCGATATCGGGATGACGATGACGGCGGCCTCAGGTGTTTTTCGGGATGAAGTGGGATATATATCTAGGGTTTACGTCTCGGGGGGTATAAATAAGCGAAAGGTCAAAGGTGGTGGAGGCCGGGGGGGGGCCACACCACCCCATGGCATGGTTAGGGAGGCGCGCCGCCCTATGGTGTGGGCCCCCTGAGGCCCCCCTCCGGGTCTCTTCGGGACTCCGTGGAACCTTCGGAAATTCTAAGACTTCTGGGTTTTGAATTTTCCAATTCCGAGAATATTTCCAGAAGAACTTTTCTGAAACTAAAAACAGCACAAAATAGGGAACTAACTCTATGGCATCTTGTCAATAGGTTAGTCTGGAAAATCGATAAAATGACATAAAGTGTATAACAAACATGTGGGAAACAATAAGAAAACAACATGGAACATCAGAAATTAAGGATACGTTTATGGCGCATCAACATCCCCAAGATTAATTCCTACTCGTCTTCGAGTAGGTAAATGATGAAAACACATAATTTCTGAGGTGACATGCTACCAACATAAACTTGATCATAAATAATGTAAAAGCATAAGTAAGCTGAGATCATAGAACATAAACACAAGCATGATAAATAAAATCTTAATAATAAAGCAGAACAATCACCTTTCATCATGAGAAGTAACACAAATAAAAGATCATGAATAACAATGCAACGAAAGATATACGCTTGTCTCAAGTATAGAGAAAACATGGCAAAGTTGAAAGTGCATTTCGTTTTCCCGGTGTTTTGTGTGTTAGTTAACAATACTAAGTACATTATTTATTGATGTGTTTAGTGTGCAGGTGTCATACTTAACATCCGCATCGATCACCAAAAATATCGGTGAAGATTGGCTATTCAAATTTGGGACAGTGAGGAGCCGGATTATTCTAGGAAACCGGATATCCCGGTTAGGATGGTTTCTGACCAGTTCGGGATAGAGATGAGCCGGAATATTTGAACCGGATTTTTTATGAAGTACCGGATATTCCGATTGAGAAAGTTTTTCTCAAAATCGACTAAGGACTGAAGCCTCGAGTCACAGAACCCAACCGGATTATTTGAACCGGATTATTCCGTGTCAACCGGAATATCCGGTTCAGGTTCCTGCGCGGGACAGAAGCCAATCGGATTATTCAGCCCCAGTCGGATTATCCGGTTGAAATCAACGAGTTCGTTTCAGATCTGGAGAAAGAAGCCAATCGGATATTCCGGTACACGATTTCCTGCTCAAACGGCTAGATTTGAGGAGGGGGTATAAATACCCCTCCTCTTATTCCTTGAGCTCTAGTTCGTCCCAAGCATTGAATAACATTTATGGAGATCACCAAATCTTCAATTACTCCCAATCCCTCCCATCAAACGTGTTGATCTTCGGAGGATTGAAGGATAAGGCCCCGATCTACATCTTCACCGAGTCTTTCTTCCTTTCCCTGTCATATTCTTGAGGGATTCGAGTCTATGGTTTCCATTTGTGGAGAACCTAGACATCTTGCTACTCTTGGCGATTCTTGGTGTTGGAAGCCCCCAATTTGGTTGTGGGTGTGTTCCCCAAGCTTGTTTGTAAAGGATTGAATTCCCGCCTCAAAGGGAATCAATAGTGGAAGGTGGACTAGGACTTTGTGGCGAGGTTCATCGGAGAATAGGGTGAGGCCTTTGTGGCGTTGAGTAGGCCTTCGTGGAGATCTCACACCCCTCTAACGAGACGTACTCCCTTAACAAGGAGGAACTCGGGATTACATCGTGTCTCCGCGTGCTTCATATCGGTTACCTCGTTCCTTCCCCCTTTACTTGTGCTTTTATTGTGTTTGTTCTTGTTGTTTTCATATAGGTAAATTCACCATAGTTGCATTATCTAGAGAATTTACCTTTATGTCAAGCCTAATCTTGAAGAAAAATTAAAATTGGTCGTAGCACCTATTCACTCTAGGTGCCCTCACTATCTGTTCAATTGGTATTAGAGCCTTGGCTCTTTTATCCGGCTTAACCGCCTAAGAATTTAGGATGGTCGATGATACGGAGGTCACCGGTTCCGCGGTGCATGTCTGTATGGATGGTCTCAATGAGTTGAAAAACTCATTGACCTCATCCATGGAGAGCAAAATCGATGAATTGCGAACTCTCATGTTGCAATTCATGAAATCCAAGGAATCGGAGACCGCCACTTCATCACCTCCGGACAAAGATCCGGAGGGCGCCGAGAAAGGGGATAATGGTGATCCATCTAAAGATGCTTCCGCTAAATACTCCACCGATAAGGGTAAGGAGAGAAAAGGAGAATACCACTCCGTCGAAGGACACTATTCTCCCGACCCTCCCGTCCCACATCCTCATATAATTCCTAGGGGAGATCCACCTAAAATTGATGCACATTCTTTTGGTGAATGGCAATATTATATGGAAACTCACTTGAACTCTTCTTGCATAGAACTTTGGAGGGTCACTCGAGATGGATACAAGCCACATGAACCCAAGAACTTGACAAGAAGAGAAGCTGTAGATTGTCAACTCAACTACACCGCCTTATCTATTCTTCAATAAGCTGTGGGTTCTAACCACATGCCTCATCTTCAACAATATTCCACCGCCAAGGAAACATGGGACGCTCATGTCGTCATGTTTGTGGGCAATATGAGAGTATGCAAAGAAATAGGTATGATGCCTTGAGCAATGAGCCCAAAGGGTTCTATATGCATGATGGTGAGAGCCATGAAGACATGTACCGAAGGCTCAAGACTATTGCCGCCGCATTCCAAAATGTTGGTGCCAATTACATTGATGATGCTTGGATCAAGAGGAAGTACATGATTGCTCTCATGCCATTTGAGCCCGTGGACTTGAAGAGCATTCAAGGAAGACATGACTTTGCTTCTTTGACCTCAACTCAAGTAATGCAAGAGGTGTGCTCCTATCAAGTGCAAACCAAGAATGCTCTTGACAACCGTGCTAGAGCCATAGGAATGCACAAAGGGGCATCGGTTTCTTTGAAGGCCAAGATTATGTCAAGGGAGGTTGAGTATGAAGAAGAGTGCCATGAGGACTTGGCTCCATTGAAGGATCAAGAATATGATCCCGTGCTAAAAAATGTCATTGCTCTTACCGTGCAAAAGTTTTGGAAGAATCCATCAAAGGCCAAGACATATGTTGAGGAGAATACCAAGTCTTGCTATGGCAATGATGGGACTCAAAGAGTGAGGTCTTCCTTCAATTGTCAAGATAAGCACCATATCATTGCGGAGTGTCCCTATGAAAATAGAGAACTCCATAGTGGCAAGCTCATTCGCAAATACAAGTCCAAGGTTGCTTACAAGAAACCTTACTTCAAGAAGAAATCATTCAACAAGAAGTCCCTCACCAAGTTTGTGCTAGTGACTCAAGAGGAGTATGATTCCGAAAGTGATGAAGAAGAAGAAACCACAAGTGAAGTGGCCTCTCTTGACATTGCTTCAACTCCATCACCTTCATCTCTCTTTGAATCCCCCAATGAGAATCATCCTCACCCAAATGCCAAGTTATTCATGGCTAAGGCCTCGGAGGTATCACCTTTTCCCAATTCTAAGACCCCAATTGAATTAGAAAACCATGCTAGTCTTAGAGTAGAAGATGAAATTCTCTCTTTGGAACGATTTATATCTAATGTGCAAGGGGAGACCAAGAAGTACTTTGATCATCTCATGAGCCAATTGGGAGAGGCCCATGAAGCTCTTGAGAAGAAAGGTGAGATTGAAAGAAGGGATGCGGATGAGATAGCATCTCTCTCCATGACTCTTGAGGAAGAGCATGATGGCAGAGTTTCTCTTGAGGAGGAACTTGAATCTATTGAAGAGTGACACAATGAACTTGTTTCTACTATATCTAAGGAACATGAACTTGCTATTGCTAAATATAAAAAGGCTAAAAAGGATAAGGTTGAGTTTGGTGTTGGTCATGATAAACTAACCGAGGAGTTTGAAAAGCTAACCAAGACTCACAAGGCCTTGGAGAGTCAACACTCTTCCCTCAAAGAGTTACATGAACAACTTCAAACTCAAGTTAACAACCCTAGCACCTCTACTTCTTCTTGTGACCATGAAAATGTTATTGAGGAGAATGCCATGTTGAAGGATGATCTAGCAAGGCTCAAGGTCAAGAGCCCTCAAGTTGAGAAGGTTGTAGCCTCTAACCCACAAGTGTTTGCCCCTAGCCCACAAGTGGTTGCCTCTAGACCACAAGTGACTGCTCCAAGGCAACAAGTGGGCAAGCAAGGTCTTGGCTATGTTTCCAAGAATAAGAACAAGAAGAATAAGAGAAAGAATAAGGCCAACAATGGCACTTCGGGTGGTATTGTCATTAGGGACAACACTACTCGTAGCACTCCCGCACAAGCTAACAATGTTGCTTCGAGTGTTGGTGTCATGAGGGACAACACTACTCGTAGAATTTCCGCGGGAACTAACAATCCAAACCATTTCTTATATGTTGATTATTATGGTGTTGTGCAAGCTAAATATGTTGGTCCTATTGAGGGTTACACTGACTATACCATTTGTGTTCCAAAGACCCTTGTTGCTAACATGAAGGGACCCTCCTCGGGTCCTAACACTAGTCAATGATCTCTTGCAGGACTATGCTTACGGTGGGTCTAAATGGATAATTGATAGTGGATGCACTAGTCATATGACCGGAAGCAAAGAACTTGTGACGGAGTTGCGCCCAAATGATATTAATGAAACCGTCACTTATGGAGACATGTCCAAGTCTAAGGTATTGGGGTTTGGCAAGGTTGTGATTTCTCCTGATATCACTATCGTGGACGTCATGCTTGTTGAATCCCTTGGTTACAATTTTCTTTTAGTTCGTTCATTAGGGAAGATGGGATTCTTCGTCTTCTTTGATTCTGATATTGTGGTCCTTTTGAGGAGCAAGACTCTTGACATCACATACGTGGGACATGTTGAAAATGAGTTGTTTGTGGTGGACTTTTCGAAGTCTACCCACTCTCAATCAATGTGTCTTTTTGGAAAAGGCGGACGTGGGGTGGTTGTGGCATCGCCACTTATCCAATGTCAACATGAGAACTTTGCAAAGTCTTCACAAAGGTGGCCTTATCCTCGGACTAAAAGAAAATGTTCCATTTTCCAAAGATCGTGTTTGTAGGCCGTGTGTTGAAGGAAAGATGCATGATGCCGCCCACAAGGCCAAGACTATTATCTCATCAAAGAGGACCTTGGAGCTTCTCCATGTTGATCTCTTTGGTGCCGTGCTCGAGGAAAGTCTTGGAGGAAAGAAGTATTGTTTGGTGATTGTCGATGATTATTCAAGATACACTTGGGTCCATTTCTTCAAGTGCAAGAGTGAGACCCAACAAACTATCATCGACTTCACCAACCAAGTGCAACGTCAACAGAGTGTCCAAATCATGGCCATTAGGCGTGATAATGGCTCCGAGTTCAAGAACTACACTTTCAATGAATTCCTTAGTGATGAGGGTATTCGTCATCAATATTACGCCACATACACCCCTAAACAAAATGGTGTAGCTGAGCGGAAGAATAGAACTCTATTGGATATGGCAAGGACAATGTTGGCGGAGTATTCTTCTCCCCAATATCTATGGGCGGAGGCTATTTCTACCGCATGCCACTCCTCCAACCGCCTCTACATCCGCAAAGGCTGGGACAAGACTCCATATGAGATCCCCACCGGCAACAAACCCAATGTCTCCTACTTCCGTGTATTCGGTTGTAAGTCCTTCTATTCGATCAAGGGTGTTAGGATGTCTAAATTTCAATCCAAAACTATTTAGGGTATATTAGTTGGTTACTCATGGATTGTCATAGAATATTGTAGTGTGGTTTTCGAGGAAAATGATGGCTCTCAAGTGGCGCAATTTCATGTTTCTAGTGTAGATGTTGAAATGCCTCAAGAAGCCAAAGGATGGATGGGTGTGGGATTTTTCCGCCCCATTGAGGGACACCTTATGGCGACTCAAGAAGGACTATGCTCTACTCAAGTGGAGCCCTCCTCTACAATAGAAGAACAAGCCAAGGAGCCAAGTGATGCACCTAACCAAGAACATATTGAAGACCATCCTCTGATTTACCAAGTTACTACGCAAAATGCAACCACTCCTATCATTCAAGCTAGTCATGGTCAAGGCCAAGATCAACCATCATCCTCCTCCTCTCCTCAAGTTGAAGCTAGTGTTGAAGATGTTGTTGTTGTTGATGATGATGATGATGATCAAGGACAAGTTGGTCAAGACGGGGACCCAAATGATCAAGATGATCAAGTGATTCCTCCTCGCAATAATGAGGAGATCGAAGCCCGTCATGCTAGAAGGATAAGAAGATCTTTGACACAAATTGATTCTCAAGACAACAAAGTGTTGGAAGATGTTCAAGCTCGAAGATCCACAAGAAGGCAATTAGCACATTTTATTGAGCATCAAGCTCACATATCTATGGTGGAACCAAAGAAAGTGTTTGAAGCTCTTGAGGACTCCGATTGGGTTGAAGCTATGCATGATGAGCTCAATAACTTTGAGTGCAATAAAGTTTGGAAGCTATTTGAGAAGCCCAAAGATTGCCACAATGTTATTGCAACTAAGTGGATATTCAAGAACAAGCAATATGAGCATGAAATTTTCATAAGGAACAAGGCAAGATTGGTGGCTCAAGGCTACACTCAAGTGGAAGGCATTGACTTTGATGAGACCTATGCTCCCGTGGCTCGCCTTGAGTCCATCTGTATCCTTATTGCATACGCATCTTCACATAATTTCAAGTTGCAACAAATGGATGTCAAAAGTGCTTTCTTGAATGGTCCACTAAAAGAGGAGGTATATGTTAAGAAACCTCTGGGGTTCGAGAAGCTCAACTTTCCTAACCATGTCTACAAGCTTGATAAGGCGCTCTATGGACTTCAACAAGCACCACGTGCATGGTATAAGCACCTTATAGAGTTATTGGAAGACCGTGGATTTGAAGTTGGGAAGATCGACCCCACCCTTTTCACAAAGAGGGTAAAGGGAGAGATTTTCATATGCCAACTCTATGTGGACGATATTATCTTTGGCTCGACTAACCAAGCTTTTAATAATGAGTTCTTAAAGATTATGACTGACAAGTTTGAGATGTCCATGATGGGAGAGCTTAGATTCTTCCTTGGCTTTGGGATCAAGCACTTGGCTCGTGGGACTTTCATTTCTCAATCTAAGTACACCCAAGACATTCTCAAGAGGTTTAATTTCCAAGGTGCAAAAATGAAGCCATCTCCTATGAAAGTCAAATGCCACCTCAAGCGCAATCTGGATGGTAAATATGTGGACCAAAAATTGTATCGTTCTATGATTGGTTCTTTGCTTTAACTTTGTGCATCTAGGCCCGATATCGTTTTGAGTGTAGGTGTATGTGCAAGGTATCAAGCGGCTCCTATGGAAAGCCACTTTGTGGCGGTCCATAGGATCTTTCGGTATTTGGTTGATACCTCATGGTTTGGTTTTTGGTACCCAAAGGGGGCACAATTCTCTCTCAAGGGCTACACGGACTCGGATTGGGCCGGTGATCAAGATGATAGGAAGTCTACTTTCGGGGCTTACCAATTTCTTGGTAGGTCCTTGGTGAGTTGGTCTTCCAAGAAGCAAAATTGTATATCTCTCTCCACCGGCGAAGCCGAGTACGTGGAGGCCTCTAGTGCTTGCACCCAATTTCTATGGATGAGGCAAACCCTTAAAGAGTATGATGTTCACTTGGAGAAGGTGCCTCTCATGTGTGACAATCAAAAGTTCCACCAAAATCGCCTACAACCCCGTGCAACACACAAGGACGAAGCATATTGAGGTTCGTCATAATTTCATCCGGGATCATGTGGAAAGAGGTCATATTGAGCTAGCATATGTCCCCACCAAGGATAATCTCGCGAACATCTTCACGAAGCCTCTTGATGATGCAAGATTCATGTTCTTGAGGAATGAGCTAAATATCATTGATTCTAGGAGTTTGACTTGAAGATCTTGCACACACCCCTATAGTTGATATGTGTTTGGGTTTAGGTGTAGGCATGAACGTAGGGGGAGTGTTATCCTAACACATTGGGTTCTCCCTCCCCCCATTATTCCCAAAGCAAAAATTCATTTTTATCTCTCTTTTTCTAATGTTGAATTGTGAGCTTCAATGTCGAGTATTGGCCATGTACCCAAGATATATCTCCGCGGTGTCATACCATGATCTCTTACATGGTGGCTTAGGCTTGTGAAGAGTTGGGTATTAGTTGGGGTTTATTTGATATTTCATTGCATTTCTATTGTTTTTCCCTAGCTAAGTGTTCCGCAGGAAAATTTCACTCACTTGGTCTTTTGTTGTTTGATTCTTGCAAATGAGCGGAATAAGTACTACTTCCAATTTGGTGTTTCTATCCTAAGCCTTTCTACCCAAAAACCAAACTCTATCTAGCACATTTGTCACTCCACTAACACTAGGAATTTTTGAATCAGAGGGCAGCCGGAAAATACGATTCAGTTTTGAACCGGAATATACGGGTGGTACCAGAATATCCGGTTCATACTTGAACCGGAATATCCGGTCCGGCGAATCTCCACTTATCTGGAGGGGCGCGGGGTGGAGAGACAGTTCCTGCCTTTCTTTCCCAAGTCCTCTTCTCCACCAAATCGCCCCTCTCCGATTCTTGGCCTCCCGGGTCACTTCCTCCACGGGATCCGTGAGTTCTTGTCCGGATCTCGTTCTCCATCTCCTTGGGATCATCTCCATCCAAGCATCTTCATCCATGGACGCGGGTAAAGTTCAAAATCTTTGAATCTTGGTGCCATAACCCTACCTCTCCATGGATTCGTGTTTTTTGTTGTCAATGCTTTGTAGTCGATGTTCCCTAAGGTATATTATGCATGCTACATACAATAGGTTAGATTCCCGTATCACCGATCTATTTTTTGAATCTAGGCAAGGATCAATCTAGTGCTGGAATCGTGCACCCGGAATATCTGGTTCAGTATTGAACCGGAATATACGGTTGAGTTCTGTCCCGAATTTCACCAGTACTGTTTTGCTCCTAACTAGAATTGATTCTTGATTGTTGGGTGGATTCTTCCCTGTTGTTTTTTCAGTATGATTCCTTCATTGATGACATGTGTGCACTTACCCCCATTGCTTCCTTCTATGTTATTCCTTCATAGGTAGCTCTCACGCTGACAAGTTGGGCCCTCGCAAGCGTCCTTCATACAAGGACACTAGTGATGAGGACCCTAGTGACTCTTGTTCTCCAAGGAAAGCCGTTGCCAAGGGGAAGGCCAAGTATGTTGCCACTAAGCCATCCTCAAAGAATAAAAAGGGAAGAGAAATCAGGAAGAGCTACAAGTATGATGTGACCACTTAGGATTTTGCACAGATTCGTCAGAAGGATTGGTACAACACTCCCAAAGATATGGAGTGTGAGGATGCTCGGTTCTGGTACAAGGAGCAGTCCTAAATCTTTGCTGACATTTATTCTGACTACAAGTTCCCTATCCGTCAGATGCATCCCACCAGGTTCCAGCTGATCAAGGATAAGGAAGAATTTGCTGATGCTGCTAGTATTATTTAGAGGTTTGGTCTTGTGAAGCTTTTGGAGACTCGTTGCCCCTCCAACACCGATCTCATTGTTCAGCTCGTGTCCACTCTGGTTTTTGACTCTGGTGCTCCGTGCTCTCTGAAGTGGATGACCCAGTCCACTCCTTGTGAGGCTCCATTTCACAGGCTGGGTACACTGTTGGGAAGTTGGAAGGGCTCTTCCCATTCTATGATCAGCTCGTGCGCCTCTTCCGGTCCTTCTTGGTTCCTAGTGGAGGTAACAATGATGCTCTCACTAGTACGCTTCGCAATCTTCTGATTCTGGCAAAGCAGTGTATGGAGGATGAGGACCCTACTGCTTCCTACACTGTGGATGTCATGGATATTATCTTCAACGAGCTACGCAATGCTATGATTGGTGGGAACACCATCCCTTATGGACCGTATATTATGATGTTTATCAAGGATACCATCAAGAGGGACTTCCATGAGCTGCCGTTGCAAAACCATGCCTTCAAGAAGCTGTATGTCAAGAGGAAGAAGGATGTACGTGCTCATGTTCCTCCTCATGAGGGTGGTTCCTCTATGGGAGGTGTGGCCCCTTCTAGTGCTTGCATGATTGACCCCTCCACCACTATGCACAATGTCAGGATACTTTCCTGGTTTCAGTGCAATGTGTTGTGCATGAAGGTGGATATCCACAAGGAGTAGTACTAGGCCTACCGTAGGGACACTGCTATGTCCAGCTCTCAGCGTCAGATTCTTCACCATGTGAGTGGTGCTAGTGGTGATCTTCCTGCTGCCCTTGTTCCAGAGTCTTATTCTTAGTGGTCTTCCAGAGACCGTACCCCTTGGGAGAGGATTGAGGAGGCTCTTCGTGCCACTGCTGCTTCTTCCAGTACTCATGTTGGTGATGATTTCGATGAGGAAGATGAGGATGTGGACGAGGATCTGGAGAGGGCTGCTGAGGGTGCTTCCGATGCGTCAGCTGGAGAGTCATCTGAGCACTCGGATGATAAGCTTGTTGTCGGGACGCTAGAACCACTACCTATCTCCTTTTTGGTGTCTCGATGCCAAAGGGGGAGAAGTAGTATTAGGCCTATGGTATTTGCATGGGTTTCGGGCACAAGCATTTTCTTTTAGCATTTCTTGAGAGCTTGTGTCCTTATTAGTGTTCGTGAACTATTTGCTACTTATTGTATCGTTTAAAACTATGTGCTATTATGTGTTGTGGGACTATGGTGACTATGGTTATTTGGTTATCTATGATTATGTTGAGGATATTATCTATTATTGTGCTTCGGTATCCTTGACATTATCTCTATGCACAAGGTATCTATTTCAACTTCCTCAACATATTGGTTATAGTTTTTTTGGCATGTTTGTTTTACTTGTTGGAAATTACTCTCCGTATGGATATTGCACTTTTTGCATTTGAGGCAAACAAAAGAGATGCATCTGTGTAGGGGGGCTATTTCCATGTTATTTCAAACATGTACTCATCAAGGTTTTATTGCAAATCTTAGTATTTCCATCTAACACCAAAAAGGGGGAGATTGAAAGTGCATTTTGTTTTCTCGGTGTTTTGTGTGTTAGTTCACAATACTGAGTATATTATTTATCGAGGTGTTTAGTGTGCAGGTGTTAGACTTAACATCAGCATCAGTCACCAAAAAGATCGGTGAACATTGGCTATTGAAATTTGGGACAGTGAGCAGCCGGATTATTCTAACCGGATTATTCTGGGAAACCGGATATTCCGATTAGAATGGTTTCTGTCTAGTTCGGGACAGAGATGAGCCGGAATATTTGAACCGGATTTTTCATGAAGTACCGGATATTCCGATTGAGAAAGTTTTGCTAAAAATCGACTAAGGACTGAAGCCTCAAGTCACAGAACCCAACCGGATTATTCTATGTCAACCGGAATATCCGGTTCAGGTCCCTGCGCGGAATGAAAGCCAGCCAGATTATTCTTACTGGATTATTCAGCCCCAGTCGGATTATCCAGTTGAAGTCAAGGAGTTCATTTCAGATCTGGAGAAAGAAGCCAACCGGATATTCCTGTCCAAACTTGGACCGGATATTCCGGTACACGATTTCCTGCTCAAACGGCTAGATTTGAGGAGGGGGTATAAATACCCCTCCTCTTCCTCCTTGAGCTCTAGTTCGTTCCAAGCATTGAATAGCATTTATTAAGCTCGCCAAATCTTCAATTACTCCCAATCCCTCCCACCAAACTTGTTGATCTTCGGAGGATTGAAGGAGAAGGCCCCGATCCACATCTTCACCGAGCCGTTCTTCATTCCCCCCTCATATTCTTGGGGGATTCGAGTCTAGGGTTTCCATTTGTGGAGAACCTGGACCTCTTGCTACTCTTGGTGATTATTGGTGTTGGGATCTCCCAATTTGGTTGTGGGTGTGTGCCCCAAGCTTGTTTATAAAGGATTCGATTCCCGCCTCAAAGGGGGGTCAATAGTGGAAGATGGACTAGGCCTTTGTGGTGGGGTTCATCGGAGAATAGGGTGAGGCCTTTGTGGCGTTGAGTAGGACTTCATGGCGAGCTCACACCTCTCCAACGAGACGTATTCCCTTACCAAGGAGGAACTTGGTATTACATCGTGTCTCCGCGTGCTTCATATCGGTTACCTCGTTCCCTTCCCCTTTACTTGTGCTTGTATTGTGTTTGTGCTTGTTGTTGTCATATAGGTAAATTCACCGTAGTTGCATTATCTAGAGAATTTACCTTTATGTCAAGCCTACTCTTGAATAGAATTAAAATTGGTCGTAGCACCTATTCACCCCCCTAGGTGCCCTCACTATCCGTTCAAAAGTGATATTTCGCTAATCCTTCAGAGTGGGGCAAAACATATATGCCAGGACACCTTCAAAGTTCATGAGGAAGACTAGAACAAATAATTTGAGAACATGCAATAACACATCATGAATCAATAAATAATGTTTCTGGGATAAATGCACATAAAACTTAGAATGGCAACCGTGCATAAAGTTAGAAGATGGAGACTCAACATAAAAGTAAAAGAAAGGCCCTTCGCAGAGGGAAACAGGGATCAACTCATGTGCTAGAGCTTTTATTTTAATAAACAGAGGTATAAAAAGCTTACCACTCCTCCCATCCATCTTACACAAACCATGGCTAACCGAATCCTCGGGTGCCTACCAACAATCACATATTGTGGAGGAGTGTCTATATTTTAAGAGAGGTGTATGCTTATGTCAACGAATGGTAAACAGAAAATACAGTACGTCACAAGCCAACTAGACTTCACAAGAGCGGCTCCCATAGAAGGACGCATCTGGGTAGAAGGTCATCCCTCTTTCTCTTTTGTTTACACAATTATGATTTGACTGATAAATCAGGAGCAAAAATAGTGAAGAGAATTTGTGTTATTAATTTGGGGCCGGGCACCCCGCTGCCATCTCTTCAATCATTAGATAAGCGGATGAAGCCACTAGTCCAGGTTGTGAAAGTCCAATCAACAAGTGAGATAAAGATTCTCTATTTACGCCCTCATGAGCTAAAACAGGAGCACAAAACAGGAGTAATTTTGAAAGTTTTAAAGGTAACACATGAGAAATTTACTTTGGAGTGGCGGTTAATTACCACATGTAGGTAGGTATGGTGGACACAATGGGAAAATTTTGGTTTTTGGGAGTTGGATGCATGAGTAGAGCTCATACTCAGTACAGGTGGAGGCTAGCAAAAGACTGGGAGCGACAAATCAAGAGAGCATAAGAGCCATAATCATGTGTAGCGACATAAACATCGTTCATCAAAGCATAAGTGGTACCACAAGTTAAAAAACTAAATGATCATGGAGGCTATTAGTGACTGGTTCATAGTCATAAATATGGTGTGAGCATGCGCGAATTCAACCAAATAAAACATTCAAAGGAGAATGCCACAAAATTATGCTTCAATATGACAAGAACAACTCATGATTCTTTCAATGGCACATTAAACACTCTCAGCTATTTGAAGATGATCATCCTATTAAATAACCAGAAGGCTTTAGAACTAAAATAACATCTAGCATGATATTAAAAAGTCTAGCCACAGTCTATACAAGCTTCTATTTGCACCGTTAAAAATTCTACCTCAAGCAACAGTTTCTTTTCCCAACAAGCACCATAAAAACATGCTTTAACAAAAAAAATTCTAAATCCTACAGAAAGAAAACATGAGAGGACTCACATAAAACTACTAAAACTAACAGCTCTGAATAAGAGATGCAATGAAAACAAGAGCTAGACAGGAATTTTTGCAGTAACTAGAAGAAAAACTAAGAATACTAGCATAGCAAGTATTCAAACGAAAAAGCGGAGCATGTCTCTCTCCCAAACAAAGAATTATAGGTTCCAACTATATTAATGCAGCAATCAAAACAAAATAAAACAAAACAAAAGAAAAACAAACAGACGTTCCAAGTAAACTTCATATGATGTGACCGAATAAAAATATAGTTTCACTAGAAGTGACCTAATAGATAGTTGATGAAGAAGGGGATGCCCTGGGCATACCCAAGCTTAGATGCTTGAGTCTTATAAAATATGCTTGGATGAACCACGGGGGCATCCCCAAGCTTTGATATTTCACTCTTCTTAATCACATATATCACCCTCTTCTCTTGACTCTTGAAAACTTCCTTCACACCACACTCAAACGGTAATTCGCATTAGAGGGTTAGTGCAACAATTAAAAATCCATTGGTTATGTATGGAACAACTTCTATTGATACTTCTAAACATTAGCTATCACCACTGATGTTTCGTGAAGCAAAGAAATCCACTTGACATCGCAAAAGAGCAAATGCAAGAAAAATGGCAGAATCTGTCAAAACCAGAACAATTTGTAAATACAAAACATTTAGAGGAACTTATGTTGCTCAGATTGAAAAACCTAAAGAACAAAAATGTTGCGGAATTAGCCGAGGAATAGGCACAAGAAATTTCAGGTCATTCTGATTTTTCTATGATATATACGATTTTTTACGGTGGACAGCAGAAATCTGTTTCCTGCGCAGAAATCCGAAAACCAATTCCAACTCTCGTCAGAAACCTTACTTGGCACTAATAAAACATGAAGAAAGATACAAAGGAGTTTCCACATAAGTATACAACCCATTGACTCAAAGAAAACAGAGAAAAACAAAGCAAAAAATAAAACCATGGGTTATCTCCCAAGAAGTGCTTTTCTTTAACGCCTTTTAGCTAGGCCCAGAAAAGTGGAATCAAGTATTTTCAAGTGAAGAAGCATCCAAATTGTAACTTGTTCAAATAATGGAATAAAAAGGAAGCTTAATTATCTTTCTAGGAAAGTGTTCCATACCTTTCTTGCGTGGTAACTGAAATTTAATATTTCCCTCTTTCATATCAATAACAGAACCAACAGTTCTAAGAAAAGGTCTTCCCAAAACAATTGGACAAGAAGCATTGCATTCAATATTCAAGACAACAAGATCGACGAGGACAAGATTATTATTAACCATGATAAGAAAATCATCAACTCTCCCCAAAGTTTTCTTTCTAACATTATTAATAAGACGAATCTCCAAATAACAAGGTTCCAATGGTGGTAAATCAAGAATATCATAGAGTTTCTTGGGCATAACAGAGATACTAGCACCAAGATCACATAGAGCATTGCAATAAAATCATTCACTTTAATTTTAATAATAGCTTCACAACCATCATCTAGCTTCCTAGGGATAGAGGCTTCACATCTTAATTCATCCTCTCTAATTTGTATGAGAGCATTTGTAATATGTTTTGTGACAGACATATTCATAGCACTAGCATTAGGACAACTAGAAAGCTTTTGTAAGAACTTAATAACTTCAGTTATGTTGCAGTCATCAAAATCAAGATCATTTTTATAAAATATAATGGGACCATTGTCTCCCATGCTTCTAAAAATTTCAGCACTTTCATCAAGAGCATTTTTAGTAGTTTCAGGCAGTTTTGCATATTTAATAGCAGAAGTGGGAGTATTTCCAACACCAATTACTTTACCATTGATAGTAGAGGGTTTTCTAGCGTGAGAAGCTTCAGTTTTACTAGTGGTGGTGATGGTGCAAACATTAGCTATATTATTCTTTATAGCTATTTCATCTTCTCTTTCCCATCTAGCATGCAATTCAGCTAGCATTCTAACATTATCATCAATTCGAATTTGAATAGCATTCAAAATTTTGTTTTATTCAACATCATTTGGCATAACCTTTAGTTTCAGAAAATCAACATCAAGAGAAAGGCTATCAACTTTAGAAGCAAGAACATCAATTTTTTCAAACTTTTCCTCAACAGATCTATTAAAAGCAGCATGTGTACTAATAAAATTCTTAAGCATGTTCTCAAGATCAGAGGGTACATTTTATTTTGGTTGTAGGAATTACCATAAGCATTACTATTATTGGTAGGATATGGGCTATACTTGTTGCTACCAAAATTATTCATATAAGCATTGGTGTTGAAATTATTATTTTTAATGAAGTTCACATCAGCATGCTCTTCTTGAGAAACCAAAGAGGCTAAACGAACATTATTTGGATCAATAAAAGCATGGCCATTCACAAGCATTGTCATGGTGGTATCACGGCAGATGCCATGGGATGGCTAAAGTTGGGGCCGATGGACGCTAGAGGTGCTCGGGGAGGGATCACACGGCGAGTAGCCGCGTGGGGTAGATCACAAACACTGCAAACACCAAGATCTTACCCAGGTTCAGGGCCCTCGTGTGGAGGTAACACCCCTACTCCTGCCTCTCTCTTTTTATGTGTATTACCGAGTAGCCACAGTACAATCAGGCCTATAGCCGAGTAGCCACTCTTCTCTCTGTGTGTTGCCTCTAGTGTTCTCTCTGGAATGCGCAGCGACTGGTTTCCGAACGTATGCAGTGACTATCACCAACCTCTCACAGGAGGAGGCAGGGCACCTTATATACTGGTGCCCAGCCAAATAGAAAACTAGCGTAAAGTACAACGGGATGTGACAGGAGCCCTGCAGAACCGCGCACGCCTCCTGGTTCCCGCTGACACTCGCCCCGTAAGTCGTTGCGCCGTTCGGAGATGGGACCTGTCCACCCTTGTCAGTGAGATAGGTAGGCCCCTAGCCTTGTCCTGTCCCCTCTGTCAGTGACAGGACTAGACAGGCGCCTACCGCACTGTAGCCACGCCGGGGTGCGGATAATCACGCACCCCATAAGTTGAACCGCACGTCGTACGGACGCAGGATACGCGAGATCCTGTGTCAGAACGGCTCCATTGACTTCTGGTCCGAGTAGGAATCCACTTCCTCTACCCGGACAACTTCCTCTACTCGGAAGAATACAACTTCCTTGATTCTTCCTCCTGGTCATTGGTAAGTACGGCCGAATAGCTGTCCACCGGGTAGTGGGTACCGGGTAGCCAGCCAACTTGGTAAAAACTGCCCTTCTGATCTTGCTTTTAGCACTTGCCTTACCCCTACTCGGGGGTAACCCCCCGACATTAGTCCCCGAGGCTGGTAGAGTCCTGCAAACTTGTTCGTTGGGCCCTTCCAGCTTAAAAACAAATCTTGTCTTCGAACCGTAAGATGCCGAGTAGTACCTCCGAGTAGCCCTTATCCTTGGTTTGAATCTCTTCTTCTCTGAGTAGCACCATTTCTCTTCTCTGATGCCGATTAAAAAGACTTAGCGAAATCCTCGAAACACAATCCCGCCTCAATCGGTGCAAATCCACCTCTGCGTGTCGCAACGGGGCACGTGTCGCACCCCTGTTACTCCGACGCCTCGGTGCCTGGGCGGCAGCAGGCCACGCGCCAGTAACTGCGACCAGGGCCCACTAGCACGTTATGTCACTTCAACCGCAGTAAATCGCCCACGATCTCGACGTGGGATTAACTGCGCCCGTTACGCGCGCAACACGCGCTGTGTGCGTTTCTAACCGGTTCGCTTCCCACGTCGCACGATCTCTCTGCAGGATTGATCCCACTAACTCCGCTGGTAACGGCAACTCGAGAGGATAGATAAATACCCCCTCGATTCCCTCTTCTTCTCTTTCCTGCTCATTTCAATCCCCCGCCTCTTCGTTTCTCCGCCGCCACCGAGCGCTCCGCCCACGCAACCGCTTGCTGCGCCGCCGCTCCACGCGCCGCCGGAGAGAGAGACATAGAAATCCAGATCTCGATTCACATCTCCCACCAATCTCCTCGCTTTCATGGCTCGCGGAGAGGATGACGCTGCCGCCCGCGCCGGGTGGGAGGGCTCTGATGTCACAGCGGAGGACTGCCAATGGCTAGTCAATACCCGCCGTGTCCCTCCCGGAGTGCAGTGCAGGCAGCCGGACAACGAAATCGTCCCCACGCCGCAGAAGGACGAGTTCGTCGTCTTTCTCGCGCACTTCAAGCGCGGATTCGGCCTCCCCGTCTCCGACTTCTTCAAGGAGTTCCTCAACAACTTCGGGTTGCAGCCACACCATCTCCCCCCCAACGCCATGGTGATGCTCGCCTTCCACGCCGTGGTCTGCGAGGCGTTCCTAGGCGTGTACCCAACTATTCATAGTTGGGCGCGCTACTTCTTCTTCCGGAAGCAGAGCATCCCCAACCCGGGGAACACGGAGAGCGCTCGCGCCATGACGATGACGGGGAGCGCCATGATGCTCCAGCGCTCCATGGGTGCCACCCGCGCGTCAAGGGGTTGGAGACGGTGCGCAAGTGGCAGCGCTCCTTCCTCTACGTCAAGAACGTCCCCACCGAAGATGGGAAGCCAATCCAGGACCGGATAAGGCTCCCAAGGTGGAAGAATGAGAGGCCGACCCAGCAGAACTGGGGCTACAACCCGAAGAACAAGATCGAAGATCTTGTTCAACTCGAGTCGCGCCTCGCCGAGTTGAAGGAAGAGGGATTCCGCCGCGACGATCCTCTCGCGTGCTGGATCTTGCGCCGGGTGCTCCCGCTTCAGCGCCGCTCCCACAAAATGTGCTACATGGGAGGGCCCCGGGACTGCACGAGGACCACCACTTTCGAGTTGAGCACCGCAGACGTCGCCATCTGGGCGAGATCCATCGCGCAGACGTCCCTCTCCGACACTTGGCAGTACGGCTTCGTGCCGTATAGCCGCGCCAAGCCAATTGAACAGGTTAGTCTTCTGTGCTTTATCTTTGCACTATGATACCGAGTAAAACGTCCTAGATACTCTGGTAGGCTTCATATGCTTTGTGTTTGCATGCACTGCCGAGTAAAAACTCTTAGCTTAATATGCTTTATGCTTGCATGCTATCCCGAGTAGAATAACTGAAATGAATATGCTTTGTGTTTGCATGTCTTTCCGGGTAGAACTCCTTAGGCTTATATGCTTTGTGTTTGCATGCCTCACCGGGTAGAACTCCTTAGGCTTATATGCTTTGGGTTTGCATGCCTCACCGGGTAGAAATCCTTAGGCTTATATGCTTTGTGTTTGCATGCCTCACTGGGTAAAACTCCTTAGTTCAGAACTCAACTCATTCGTGCCATCTGCTTGTCTTTTCAGCATCTCGATCGCCAGGCAGAGGAAGATGAAGAGAGCTTCGAGGCCAATTGGAGCAGCAACAGAGATGAGGACGACGAGACCGCCTACGATACCCAGGACACCCTCTACATCCCCCACGCCGAGCAGCCGGGTAAGCATCAAGTTGACGCGTCCATTCGGGACTGGTCCGAGGATGACGAAGGTGACCAAGTTCGCCTCTCTGACCGCGAGTAGCGCAATCAAATTCCCTTTTCCATTTCTCACTTCTTTCTTCTTTCTTACTCTGCAGACGATGTGGAGCATGAGGATGACAATGAGACCGAGGATCCCATCGACGTCCAGCCTATCTCAGTGGCCGCTCCCACTACACGGAAAAGGACGGGCAGCGATGCCCAAGAACCCACTGCCAAAAAGCCCAAGAAGACCGAGAAGAAGAAAAATACCACCACCGCCAGAAGGCAACTCCCCACCCGCAAAGGGTAAGTTGTTCCATTTGAATCACACTCAGCTTCTGCCTCTCGCTATTCTGCTTCTCTGTTTTTCTCTCTCTGATCTCCTTCCTTCTTCCAGCGATCCCCTGGACGCTGACGCAGCCGCTGCCCCCACTCGCACCGTCAAGAGGAAGTCCATCATTGACGTTGAGAAACTCGTCTATCTCTCTGAGTTGGAAGACGAGAGCTTGCAGCAGGATAGGGCGCGTGCGCCTTCTCCTGTGAAGATGGAAGAAGAGGACACCGCCGCCGAGAACACTGGCGCTGGTGATCAAGACGAGAACATGGAGCAGCATGCCTACGCGGACCAGGGCGCGCAGGATGCTGCTCATGATGAAACACCACCTTCTCCCCCAGCTGCCTCAGCTGGGGAGAATATCGAGCAAGAAGCCGAGCACCAAGACCTTGCCGCCCTTGAGCGGCAAGATGCGAACCCCGAGCAGCAGGCTGATGAAGCTGCCGTTCAAGATGACCCCGCGGCCACGCCGCGGGTAGAAGAAACAGAAGACGTCAATCCCGCTGCCGAGCAGCGGGTTGAGAAGACTGCAGCGGAGCCAGTCCTGCAGGACCAGGCGCAGCCAGATGTTGCACCGGGTAGCCGGCCCGTTGTGCCGCCTACCCAGCAGGTTACTCCGCCAACTGCGCCGAGCCCTCCACCAACCAAAAGTACCACCAAGACCGTGCCAAACCTTCCGCCTAAACCAAGTGCCAAGAAGACTGCATCCCCGCAGCAGCAGCCTCCTACCTCACGCCAAGTGCTTCCGTCCGCCTCTCGGACGGACACTGCCGGCAAGAAAGTCATCAAATCTGAAGCCACAGCCGTTCGCAGGAATCCACCGCGCCAGGCTGCGCAGGATTCAGCTCTGATGCCGCCGCCCAAGTCAAGCGGAAAGGCAGCTGCGAAGAGCACGCAGCTCACTATTGGCGCTGCTGGTGGATCGGCTGGCGAAGCGTCAAGTGCTGCTCGGGCTCCAGGCGTCTGGCCATCGTACATACCATCTTCGTCCAGGCAATACGACATCACCTTGACCAAAGGCGATCAGCGCATCTCTGCCCTAAAGGCTGGCCCAGCCCAGGCAGTGGACTCCAAGCTGAAGGTCAAGAAGCCCATTGAGATCTACTCGCGCGAAGCGGGTGAGGATGATATCATATCTGAAGGGCTGATGCAGGTTGTGGACCGAGTTGGTTTCATCGACAAGGTATGGGAGAGTGCTGCCCATGGCATCAAGCAGTGGGACGGCAGCGTGCTGGGCGAGGATCTTGACCACTACCGCCTTGATTGGAACAAAGCCGATCTCGGCGCCAATCCAATGACCATCGCCTCCGACACCAGCATGCTGGCTGCCAAGCTGTACGTCCTCCGCAAAGCAGCCGAGGACGTGGAGCAGACATACGCCGTAAGTTTCTTTTGCTTGTTCCGAGTTGCGGTTTCTTTTCTGCTCTGTTCTTCTTCTTTCTCCTTAGCCATTACCCAGTCCCCGAGATTCGGGCCGAGTAGACGGGTGCTCAACCTAGTTGCCGTCTTCTCGGGCCCAATCTTCCAAAACTTTCTCTAACTTCCTTCCTTTCTCCTTCGCAGAATAGCCTTTTGAAGAGGACGAACTTGTTCCGGCGGCTGCTCTGGAATCACAGCATCGCGGCCCTTGAGGCCGAACGCAAGGACGATGCTGCGACGGAGAAGGCGGCGCTGGACCGTGCCCTCCAAATTTCTGAAATTGAGAGTAAGCTTCTAGCTATTCGGTTAATGCGTTTTGTGTTTACGCCCGCATTTGCTTTTTTGCTCTAACTCTGTTTACTCTGCAGACAAATTCAAAGAATTGCAAGAGCAGCACGAGCACTGCCACGTCTTCACCGCCTCCGCCGAGAGCAAGATCAAGGAGCTGGAAGGTGAGTTGCTGATCCTTCTGTGCTTGTTTTTCTCCTTTTTCTTGGTTATTCTGCTCACCGTGCTGTTTCATTCCACAGAAGAGTACAAGAAGTTCCGTGAGGAGCATCTTGATTGCTTGAAGCCCGCGGAGGTGAAGCAGCAACTGGAGAGCAAAGAAAAAGAGCTCAAGAACAAACGCGACGCCGAGTTCGAACAGATGCAAGTCCAATTGAAGAGTGCTCTCCAGGACGCCATAGACCAAGCCGCCGAGAAGGACAAAGTCAAGGCAGCAGCCAAGGCCAAGGAGAGGGCCCTCGAGGCAGAAATCGAAGTGCTGAAGAAGTGCAATGAGGATCTCATACTCCAGCTTGGCACCACACGCCAAGTCGAGGATAGGCATATTGCCGATGAGGAGGCCTGGAAGAACAAGCTGCACGCGCTACTCATTGACCTTAAAAGTAAGTCTGCGCTTCTCTGTACCTAGTTGTCCCCTTCTTCTTCTTCTTCTGTTTGGCTTGGTTTGCTTCTCCTCTTTTCTTCCATATCTAACTCTTTCTGATAGCATTATCAGATATCTTCCCTGATCTCTGCGCGGCTAGCACACCTCCTTTGGCTAAGGCGCAAGGAATTCGAGCTGAAAAAGGATTTCCTATGAACACCAAATCTTCAATCGATGAAGACCTCACGAGTATCAAGTCGCAGCTCCGCCATCTTAATGGTTTTAGCTCCATCCTGGTGTCCACGGCCTTCAAGCTTCACGATCTATTCTGGCCTCGTGAATCTGCGCCCAAAACCCTTCACGCGCTCTCCGAGAAGCTCAACGGTGCAAAGGCCGAGCTGAAGAAATGGCGTGCGTCCGCAGCTCGGGCAGGCGCCGATCTGCTGCTTCGTTTCATATGCAGCTGGTACGAGAACCTCAACCTCGACACCATTCTCGAGTTGCGCCAAGGCTCCAAGTGGTCAGATGATCCCGACTGCGTTACTCGCCGCAAGGCAGTTGCGTACGAGATTGCCTCCTACGAGGACGCCGCCCTCTTCCTCGACGGCCCCACCGAGCCTGACACCGAGGTGGAGAGCGAGGGTGAAGATGAAGATGAAGACGAGGACATCGATTCGGAGGGCTTGAGTGTCTTCGAGGTTGATGACGAGGAGGGATCCGGGAAGGGGAAGGGCAAGGTTGCTGCAGATAGCGATGAGGAGCCGGAAGACGAGGGCCAGGATGCCAACGTCACCACCGAGTTGGTGACCCAGTCCGCTGCTTCCACTTCGGCCACCGATCCCATCTCGGTGGCCACTGCTACCTCTGAGCAAGCCACGGCCATGGACATTGATGCTGAAGCTGACGCCGAGAAGGCCAACTCCGAGAAGACCGCTGCGGACGACACTGCCACTACTCACGATGCTGCTGCCTGAAACTTTATCTTAAAACTTTCATGAGATCCCCGGGATGCCGGGTGCAGATGTATCTAAACAATTAAGTCTTTGTTGCTACTCCTTTTTTATTCCAGTTTGAAGTTTGCTACTTGATTTTTGAGCGATTTTGGCTCGATGTCGGGTTGCGTTAGTATGCAAGTCCCCGAGTTGCATTTTTTATCCGCTATTTCCTTTTTATCTCAGCTCTTACCTGCAACTTGTTGCTTTGTTGGTAGTCGAGTCACGAGAGTTCAAAGTAGGAGTTTCAAATACTTAGCCACTTAGAAAAATTCATAGTAACGCTGCCCACCACTTAGCCGGAAAGAAAAAACAGCCAAAAACACTCTACTTGGTTGCCACACGCTTCCTTTCCTTTGCAATTTTTCATGTGTTCATTGACTCTTTGGCTTGTTCTCTGGCTTGCCATGAAGCCGGGATGCGGACAGCAGCAGAGTCGCAGAGTGTCCTCTGAGTTTAAACACACTACTTGGTATGCTTTTGAAATTCTAAGTGGTTCAACCGAATAGACAAAGTGAAATAGAGTAAACACAAGGAACAGTTTGGACGAGGGCAGTCGTCGAGTTTAATTTCAGATTGCCGAATAGAATTTTAACTCGGATAAGAGAGTACATACATAGTTTGCTCATGAATGAAAACGGCGGAGTAGAGCTACATTCCAAGGGCGCTTGGATTCTTCTCCTGCTCTATCCGGCCTGTTCTTCTGGGATGGATGTGCGTCAACAAGGTAATAAGCATCATTGTGTAGAGCGTTGCTCACAATGAACGGCCCTTCCCACGGAGGAGATAGCTTGTGCATCCCGGCTGTGCGCTGCACGAGCCTAAGCACCATGTCTCCTTCTCGGAAAACCCTTGGGTTCACTTTCCGGCTGTGACAACGCCTCAGGTTTTGCTGGTAAACAACTGAACGTGACAGAGTTAGCTCTCTTGCTTCTTCCAACATATCAACGTCATTTTCTCGAGCTTCTCTGGCCTCTGCCTCCGTGTAGAGCGTTACACGGGGCGAGTCATGCTCTAGGTCAGTAGGCAACACGGCCTCAGCTCCATAAACCAGAAAGAATGGCGTGTAGCCAGTTGACCGGTTAGGGGTAGTCCTTAGGCTCCACAACACCGATGGAAACTCGTCTAGCCAACACCCAGGTGTTTTCAACAGCGGCTCAATCAGCCTTGGCTTTATGCGTGATAGCACCATGCCATTTGCTCTCTCTACTTGCCGATTGGAGGCGGGATGCGCAACAGATGCAACATCTAGCCGAATGCGCTTATCTCTGCAGAACCTCGCAAACCTGCCTTTAGCAAAGTTTGTGCCATTATCCGTGATAATGCTGTGCGGGTAGCCATACCTCAGGATCACATCCTTTAGGAAACTCACAGCAGTGGTTCCATCACACTTCCGAATAGGCTTCACCTCGATCCACTTCGTGAACTTGTCCACCATGACCAGAATGTGAGTCATGTTGCCTCTAGCCGGCTTTAAAGGACCCACCATATCCAAGCACCAAACAGCAAATGGCCAAGTAATGGGAATGGTCTTCAACTCGGAAGCTGGGATATGAATCTTACTTGTGAATCTTTGGCAGCCATTGCATTTTCTCACAATATCTTCAGCTTGCTTCAGGGCAGTGAGCCAAAAGAAGCCATGCCGAAAAGCCTTGTTGACCAGAGCCCGAGAAGAGGCGTGATGCCCGCATTCTCCTTGGTGTATCTCCACCAGTATTTCTTCTCCCTCTTCTGTCTCTACACAGCGCTGCAGCACACCAGTAGGACTTCTTCTATGCAGCACATCTCTGAAGATTGTGTAGCCTTTGGATCTTCTCTGAATTTGCCTCGAGGTAACCTCATCATTCGGCAAGGTGCCGTCTTTTAGAAAGGATAATATGGGCAGAGTCCAACTCGGTGTCTCCCGGATGGGGAACACTGGTTCGTCCACTTCCATTGGATCAGCCACCACTTCTTCTTCTTCTGGGGCGGGGACGAGTCCCTGAGATCTCGTGCACGCAGCGAGAACTCCCTCAATGAATGCGATAGTCCCTGAGTTAGGAGGGGCAGTCCCTGAGTAAGAAGGGACAGTCCCCGGGTTGCAGGCGCCAGTCCCCGGGACGGTGACGGTCCCCGGGTTCTCTTTTGCAGCCTCCCAGTCAATCTCCATTGGGACAGCTCCCTCACCAGGCAGAGAAGGAACAAATATGGATTCCGAGTTGGGGGATGGCTTGATAGATGGCTTCCTCAAATGCTCCAAGGCAACCCCAGCCGGGATGTATTGCTGAGAAGACCCCAACTTGGACAGCTCATCAGCTGCTTCATTCTCTGCTCGGTGTATGTGCTGGAACTCGCATCCTTCAAAGATTCCAGTCATGGTTTGCACGCGGAACCGATATGAAGCCATGTTGGCATCCAGAGCATCCCAAGTGCCTGAAACTTGCTTCACCACTAGATCCGAGTCACCATAGCATATGATGCGCTGCACGCCAACCTCCTTAGCCACCTTCAAACCGTGTACCACGGCCTCGTACTCTGCCACATTGTTGGATGCCTTCAAGTGGATTTGCAGTACGTACTTGAGTTGATCTCGCTTGGGTGACGTGAGCACCACGCCAGCACCCAAGCCTTCCGTCACCTTGGAGCCATCAAAGTGCATCTTTCAGTAGTTGGCTACCGGAGTAGGAGGCTCATACTGCACCTCAGCCCAATCCACCAGGAAATCCGCAAGAATTTGAGACTTGATGGCTTCTCTTCTCGCATACGCAGGAGCGTACGTGGCCAGCTCAATCGCCCACTTGGCTACTCTGCCACTCGCTTCCTTGTTACCCATGATGTCCGAGATGGGAGCAGAACTCACCACAGTGATGGGATGCTCTTGGAAATAGTGCTTCAGCTTCTTGGCGCCCAGGTACACGCCGTAAGTCATCTTCTGGTAGTGCGGGTAGTTCTGCTTGGAGCTGGACAGCACCTCACTCAGATAGTATACAGGTCGCTGCACAGCGTTGCCTTCTTCTTCTCTTTCCACCACAATCACCACACTGACCACTCGGTTAGTCGCAGCAATGTACAGCAGCATTGGCTCTTTGGGTAGCGGGCTAGCCAAGATTGGAGCGCTACCCAGCATGTCCTTCAGCTCCTTGAATGCCACATCGGCTTGCGGTGTACAGACAAACTTGTCATTTTTCTTCATCAACTGATACAGAGGCAAGGCCTTTTCGCCCATTCTGCCCAGGAAGCGGCTCAGAGAAGCCAAGCAACCAGTGAAATTTTGCACATCCTTCAGGGATCTCGGCAAAGACATGCTCTCAATAGCTTTTATCTTTGAAGGATTGGCCTCAATGCCCCGACTGGATACCAAGAAGCCGAGTAGCTTGCCAGCCGGGACGCCAAAGGTGCATTTAGTCGGATTCAGCTTCATCTTGTACTTGCGCAAGTTGGCAAATGTTTCCTCAATGTCACTAAGCAGAGTATGTGCTTTATTCGTTTTGATGACAATGTCATCTACGTACACCTGCACATTTTTGTCCAATTTGATCATGCAAGCATTTCTGCATGCATCTCTGATAGGTAGCCCCCGCATTACGCAACCCAAAGCACATGACACGATAGCAATAAGCCCCGTACGGGGTAATGAAAGCAGTCTTTATTTGATCAGCTGGGTTGAGAGCTATCTGATGGAAACCAGAGTAGGCATCTATGAAAGACAAAAGCTCACAACCAGCAGTGGAATCGATCACCTGATATATGCGGGGTAGCGGAAAGGGATCTTTGGGGCAGGCCTTGTTCAGGTCGGTGTAGTCCACGCACATGCGTCATGCGGTATCCGCCTTGGGGTCCTCCTTCTTCTTCTCAACCATCACCGGGTTGGCTAGCCAGTCAGGATGCAAAACCTCCATGATGAAGTTTCTTATCAGCAACTTGGTGATCTGGTCACCAATGGCCTTCCTTCTCTCATCGCCAAAGCGGCGCATCGCCTGCTTCACTGGCTTGGCATCATGCCGCACATGTAGCGAGTGCTCAACCAACTCCCTCGGGACACCTGGTAGATCCTCATTGGACCAGGCGAACACGTCCCGATTCTCACGGAGGAAGTGGATGAGCTCGCTTTCCTATTTCTCTCCCAACCCGGTGCCAATGATGGCAACACGGTCTGGGAACTCAGGGTCAACCTGGACTTTCTTCGTCTCCTGGGACGCCTGGAATGCAGTCCCGTACTGGGAACTCGGCATGCCGGGCGCACCACCTTGCGCTGCTTGCGCCATCGCCACCACCTCGTACATCTTCTTCTTCTAGGCCGCAATGACCATGGATTCCGCTAGTTGGGAACCAGCAGAGGCACACTCCAAGGACCTCTTGTAGTCACCCGAGATGGTGATCACTCCATTGGGACCAGGGATCTTCATCTTCAGATAGGCAGCATGGGTAGAGGCCATGAACTTGGTGAGTGGAGGCCTACCGAGAAGGGCGTGGTAGGGGCTTTGAAGATCTACCACCTCGAACCGGACGTACTCGGTGCGGCAGTTTTCCCTGGTGCCGAATAGGACATCCAGCCAGCTGCGGCCGATTGGAGCACAAGATACCCCCGGCACAATTCCATGGAATGTGGTCTTGCTGGGCAGCAGCATGTTCTCGCCAAGGCCGAGCTTCTTCAATGTATCCAGGTACATGATGTTGATGCTGCTGCCGTTGTCAATCAGCACCTTGCTGAAACGGACATTCTTCTCGGGTCCCAGAAAAGTGGGATCCAGCACCAAAGCATAGCTACCCGGGTTGGGCATCACCTTGGGGTGATCATCCTTGGACCAAGTCACCTCCTGGTCGCACCAGCGCAGATAGTTAGGCACTGCCGGGATGACGGCGTTTACCTCCATTGCACGCCTGTGCTGTGACTGCTTGTCGACTGGCTCGGTGACGAAGATCATGTAGCTCTCGTGGTGCTCTTGGTACTGGTTGCGGTCTCCACCACCATTGTTGCCGTTGTTTTTGTTACCTTGGTTGTTGTTGTTGTTGTTGTTGATGTTTCTGTTGTTGTTGCGGGTGTAGAAGTTGCGGTTGCGGTCGTTGTTGTTGTAGCGGTAGCGGTCGTTGTTGAAGTTGCGGTTGGCTCCTAAAGCCACCTGGTTAACATTCTCTCTTCTCGGGAACGCGGCCGGCCCGGGAGTGGGTGCCCGAGCTGGCTGCACAATGGCATTCGCAGCTGGCAGAGGAGGAGGAGGGGGCAAGCCCTCATTCTTGATCTGTTCCCACCAGCTGCATTGCCGAGTAGTGTGGTTGGCAGGCCTGGCCGGATGCCGAGTGTGGAAGCTGCACGGACCATCCTTTATCTCCGTGAAGATGAAGTTTGGGGCAGGACCCGAGTTGCCGCTACCCTGCTGGGGAGCACTGTATGGTTTCTTGATGCCTTGGCCCTGATTCTGGTTTTGCCCGTACTGGGCTCCAGCAGTTTTTTGCCTCTGGCTACTCCCAGCAGCCGTGGTCACAGCATTCACCTCCTCGGGATCATACCGAGTATCAATCCGGTCGCCCCTGCGCTTGTTGCGGAAATCATTGCGCTTGCTGCTGTTGTTGTTGTAGTTCCTTCTCGGCTCAGGGGAGTCCATCAGAGGCTGAGTTGGGTCGCCGAGTGCATACATGTCAGCAATCTTGATGGTCTCCGCGAGTGTACTCGGCATCTCGCGCTGCAGCTTCTGCCACAACATGCTGCCATGCCTGCAGCCCTGCGCAAACCAAGTGATGGCTTGGGCCTCATTCACACCTTCACAGGTGTTCCTCAAGGTGCTCCACCAAGTAAGGTACTCGCGGTCGGTCTCGTCTTCCCGCTGCTTGCAAGCGGACAACTGCTGCGGCCTATTCGGCCTCTTGTACGTGCTGGTGAAGTTGCTGATGAAGGCCTCCGAGAAGTCCAACCAGCAATTGATGCTGTCCCTGGGCAGGTTGTTGAGCCATGTCCGAGCTGGACCCTCAAGCATTTGCGGAACATACCGCACAGCCCATCTCCGGTTCTCGCCTGCAATGCGCACGGCTGTGACGTAGTCACTCAACCAGTCTTCTGGCTTGGTGCTGCCATTGTAGCACTTGGTCCCCCTGGCCAGCTGGAAGTGGTTCACGGATGGCTCGTTCATGATTCGAGCACCAAAGCATTCTGGGCCAGGCGGCCCCTTGTTCTCGAGTTGCGCGGACAGATTGATCATGTCCAACTTGAACCTCGCATCACTGGGTTCCAGCATGCGCTCACCAAGGCGATCAGCAACATTCCCGGGGTCAGCATAACCGGCTAGCCCCATCGCCGAGTAGCCGTCATCATATCTGTTCTCCTTCACGACTGCGGGTTGCACCACAGGGTTGGCTGCTGGCGCAGCCGCACGCGGCTGAGCTGCAGCAGGCTGTTGCGTCCTCTGCCGAGTAGGCTGAGCAGCAGGACGCCGAGAAGGCCCCGCGTTGTCTCCGCTATGTCCCTTACTCTGAGCTTTATGGGCTTGATAGCCTGCTCCTGCAGTAGTGTGTTTCTGACCGGATTCTCGCGGCACAGCGCGCTGTTTCGCGGCGAGAACCGGGTCGTACACCTGCATCTCTCTACCTTTCCCAGAGTGCACACTCTGGTCCCTCTCGCGACTGGGATGCGGGGATGACGCTTGGTCATGGGACCTCGCAGCACGCGAGTGCACAATCTGAGAAGCATCAGGTTCCGGATTGGCTTTCCGGAACTCCTCATTTTGCCTAGCAGTCTCTAACACCAGCTCGTTGAGCCTCTCCTGCTGCCTAGCGCGCGCGTCGCCGGCTAGGTTTGGCAACTCTGCGGCTACAGCCTCTGCAGCTCTAAGGGTTTTGGCAGGGGTGCTGTATCTGGGCCTGGTGGCAATGTTTTGGCTAGCGGTTTGACTAGAATCCACATCTACTACTGCCAAATCGGCGCCTAGGTTGCGACGAGTAGCGCCTGCCTTGCTGTGCTTCCTAACAACAGGAGTAAAGCCGTGGGCCTTGTTGTACTCGTTCTGATCTAGGCTAAGCTCGAGCCTAACCTTTTCCAGCTCCGGCTGCTCGGAGAGCAACTCCTGACGCTGCCGGTCGAGCTGCGCCCTCATGGTCAAGAGCTCAAGCTCGGTGGGAGGCGGCATGCCCATCCGCACGGCGGATGCCGGTATCGTCGGTGTAGTGGAGAGGGGGATGTTGCAGTCCTTCTAGTAGGGCTTATGGGTCTTCCCGCCAGCACTCGAGCCAGCGAGATCCTCGATGATGCCCGCGGCAGCAGCCGCGCCCTTCCCGGCATCAGCAGCCAGGCCGGCCACCATCACCTCCACGTTGTCCGCAGAACGGCCAATTGGCCTTCCGCGGGCAGCGATCACAGCAGGAGCATCGTCCGCGACCAGCACCTCCTCCGGGAACTCGCGGACGATGGCGGTGGCGATGTAGACGAGGTGCGAGCCGAAGGAGAGCACCGAGCCGCCTGCCGGTAGGGGCCTCCCGCTGAAATCTCCGGCGTTGTCGGTGACGAAGTCGAAGGAGCCGAATCTGTGGACAAGGCCACAGACCACGCGCTCCCCAGTAGCAGAAACGAGTCCCGTCCGAACATGGACTCCAGCCAGCGCCGCTGTCTGCCCCACGGTGGGCGCCAACTGTCGTGGTGGTATCACGGCAGATGCCATGGGATGGCTAAAGTTGGGGCCGATGGACGCTGGAGGTGCTCGGGGAGGGATCACACGGCGAGTAGCCGCGTGGGGTAGATCACAAACACTGCAAACACCAAGATCTTACCCAGGTTCAGGGCCCTCGTGTGGAGGTAACACCCCTACTCCTGTCTCTCTCTTTTTATGTGTATTACCGAGTAGCCACAGTACAATCAGGCCTACAGCCGAGTAGCCACTCTTCTCTCTGTGTGTTGCCTCTAGTGTTCTCTCTGGAATGCGCAGCGACTGGTTTCCGAACGTATGCAGTGACTATCGCCAACCTCTCACAGGAGGAGGCAGGGCACCTTATATACTGGTGCCCAGCCAAATAGAAAACTAGCGTAAAGTACAACGGGATGTGACAGGAGCCCTGCAGAACCACGCACGCCTCCGGGTCCCCGCTGACACTCGCCCCGTAAGTCGTTGCACCGTTCGGAGATGGGACCTGTCCACCCTTGTCAGTGAGATAGGGTAGGCCCCTAGCCTTGTCCTGTCCCCTCTGTCAATGACAGGACTAGACAGGCGCCTACCGCACTGTAGCCACGCCGGGTGCGGATAATCACGCACCCCGTAAGTTGAACCGCACGCCGTACGGACGCAGGATACGCGAGATCATGTGTCAGAACGGCTCCATTGACTTCTGGTCCGAGTAGGAATCCACTTCCTCTACCCGGACAACTTCCTCTACTCGGAAGAATACAACTTCCTTGATTCTTCCTCCTGGTCATTGGTCAGTACGGCCGAATAGCTGTCCACCGGGTAGCGGGTACCGGGTAGCCAGCCAACTTGGTAAAAACTGCCCTTCTGATCTTGCTTTTAGCACTTGCCTTACCCCTACTCGGGGGTAACCCCCCGACAAGTATAGACATAAGCATCAAGTCTTTCATTCAAAGAGGAGGTTTCTTCAACAGAATTTACCTTCTTTCCAGTTGTAGCTCTCTCAGTGTGCCACTCAGAATAATCTACCATCATATCATCAAGAAGATTTGTTGCTGCCCCCAAGGTAATGGACATAAAGGTTCCTCCAGCAGCTGAATCCAGAAGGTTTCTTGAAGAAAAATTCAGATCTGCATAAAAGGTTTGGATGATCATCCAAGTAGTCAATCCATGGGTGGGACAATTCTTTACTAAAGATTTCATTCTGTCCCAAGCTTTAGCAACATTCTCATTATCAAGTTGCTTAAAATTCATAATGCTAATTCTGAAAGATATAGTCTTAGCAGGAGGATAATATTTTCCAATGAAATCATGTTTACACTTAGTCCAAGAATCAATATTATTTCTAGGCAAAGACATCAACCATTCTTTAGCTCTTCCTCTCAAAGAGAAAGGAAACAATTTCATTTTAGTAATATCTCCATCTACATCTTTATATTTTCGCATCTCACATAGTTCAACAAAATTATTAAGATGGGCAGCAGCATCATCAGTACTAACAACAGAAAATTGCTCTCTCATAACAAGGTTTAATAGGGCAGACTTTATCTCATAAAAATCAACAGTATGAGCAGGTGGAGCAATAGGTGTGCTAATGAAATCATTGTTGTTGGTGCTAGTAAAGTCACACAACTTAGTGTTCTCAGGAGTAGTCATTTTAACAAGGCTAAAAACAGGAATAAAACTACAGCTAGAATAAGAACTAATTTTTGTGTGTTTTTATAAGACAAAATAAAATAAACTAAGCAAAACAAAAACAAAGTAAAGAGATTGGAAGTGAGAGACTCTCCTTGCAGAAATTCTCTTCCTCCCCGGCAACGGCGATAGAAAAGTGCTTGATGCATGTGAGCACACGTTCGTTGGGAGACCCCGGAAGGAAGGTATGAAGAGTGCAGCAGCAAGTTTCCCTCAGAAAGAAACCAAGGTTGAATCGACCAGTAGGAGGAAGGAGTAACTTCAGAAGGTTGATCCAGCGGATATGGCAGGGCTCCCTACCGGTTCAGCAGCAACGTGGAACCTACACAACACAATCAAATAGATTTGCCCCAGCGAAGCAGTGAGGTTGTCAATCTCACCGGTTTTACTGAACACAAAGAGGTTAAACGTATGGTGTGGAAAACATTAGGAAAACAGTAGGAACAGTATGAAAACAGTATGAAAGCAGTAAGTGTTTTATCAGTATGAGGAAAATGGACCGGGGTCCATAGTTCACTAGTGGTGTCTCTCTGTGAAAGATAAATAACATGTGTGGTGAACAAATTACAGCTGGGCAATTGATAGAAATGAAGGCTGCACCGTAGTGCATATGCAAGACATAAAGATTACTATGTGATTCATGCGAGCATTACAACAAAATACATAGACCTTCATCCAACTGCATCTATGTCTAATAATCCACCCTCGGAATATCATCCGAGCAAACGTTGGGTATTAAGTTGCTAGAAATAGATTATCGCAGTAAGCAAAGTGTGTAATGTAATATATGTAAACTAGGTAAACACCGTTGTTTTCTCCCTAATGGCAACAACACATCCTCCATCCGTCACGTTTCTGTCACTCGAGCATAGATGCAAAGGAGGCATGAACCCACTATCGAGCATAAATACTCCCTCTTGGAGTTACTAGCATCTACTTGGCCAGAACATCTACTAATAACGAAGAGATGCAAGATCATAAATAACATATGCATGAAGATAACATGATAGATTGATAATCAGACGACATAGCAGTAAACATTCATCAGATCCCAGCAAACACAACATGTAGCATTACATAAAAATATAACACATATGATTTTTGGGTGTTAAGTGGGGCCGAAAATAGTTATAGCCTTACATTTGTCTCCGGTTCGCCTCGCTAGCAACTCCATAGGCTCTGCCTACAGGGAACTCCTCCCAACCACCTCGCCGGTGCTAGAGAGGATAACCAAAAGTGGACATATGCGGCGAGGAGTCCCTTCGCGTCTCTTCCCTCAACCGTTCTCGCTAAACTGGCGGTCAGCCCTCACCATCTTGCCAGGTTCACTCATCGACCATGGGTGATGACATCTGGTATTCCGTGCACATCCTGCACATCCATGGGGCTGATCCTCTTGTGCTCACTACATCGGATCAACTACAAGATGTTTGGTGCGGTAGACCAGCCCGACAGGCACCTTCATGCCGCAGACGATGCCGCGGTCCAGCTTTAGTTGGCACACTACTGGATCCTACTCGAAGTGGCATTTGTGGTTGTAGTGATCAAGTTCGACATAGAATAACAACCATGCATGGGTATCGTGACTCCTCCGTGGCATCCAATCTAGTAGTAGGTGCATCGTCCTCACTGTGATAGATGCGAACCTCCACACGAAGCCCCACTCTTTTTGAACCATTGGACGCCTCATTAAGTTATGGCATCCTGAAAAGGCTAGAATACTTCCCTCCAAAGCCGTTTGCTGGCATGCTGCCTTTTTTCGTCAAAACCCCCTCATATATTCATATTCCTCATGTGTAATCCTCGCTACCTCTTAAAATTAATTTTTCTTGTGATCTGGATATTTTTTGTTCCACCTAAGGAGTTTAAATCTTCATTGGGCCAGTATAATTTTATTCCTGCAAAACTTCTATGTATATACAATGAGAAAGAAGAAGTGAATAGTTAGCCCATGGTCGGGCCTAATGAGGAATGTTTTCATGTACTAGGCCATTTCAAAAACTAATATATGACCTTTTTAGAGACACTTTGAATGCTCTTAGGCCCACATCTAGTCAAATATGAAGCCATTCTTACACCTATGGCCTACGCTCAACCTTAGATTTGCCGAGGAGAAAGACCGGAGCGATACATAAACGAAATAGGGACAATAATCACTAAGGGTAATTCATCATTACATGATTGAATATCATCTAGTTTCCATCCAACTCATGTGTGTGTGGACTACCCATACATGGTGAGGAGAGATGAAGAATGTCAATGCATAATTGTTCGATGAAGATGGTGGCGAACATGCAGGAGAATTCCTCTATTCAAGGAGTGAGAAACCAAACTAGCTCTAGAGATCGGCCAAGGCAGAAGCTCTTTATTTCGTGAATAATTATGGCCTCGTGGAGACTTGGTTTTTCATCATATTTTCTACGTAGGAAAAATATATAGGCCATGGATTCAGAGCCCTATGGGTCCCAAGTTCTACCTAGGCATGCATGTGTGTAGCTAATGCACCGTCCTGACGTGTGGTCTTAGGTGATTCATGGAATCACTTTTATCTTCTTGGTGAAGCATTTCAAGTAAATCGTAAGGGTATTTTCCATTTATTACACAATTCATGTTACTTTCATGAAAAATACAAAATTAAATGGTATACTAAAAAGCATTGATACATCTCCAACATATCTATAATTTCTGATGCTCCATGATCATATTATGTGAATTGCTACATGTTTTCTCTGTTATTTATAGCATTTTTATACGTTTTCCAGGACTAACCTATTAACAAGATGCGAAGTGCCAGTTCCCTGTTTTCTGTTGTTTTTTGTTTCAGAAAAGTTGTATTGGAAACATTATCGGAATTGGACCCCACAAAGCCCGAAGTGCCTATTTTCCCCGGAAGCATCCAGAACACCGAAGAAGAGTCGAAGACAGGCACCGGGGGGCCACACCATAGGGTGGCGTGGCTCCCCCTGGCCGCGCCAGCTATGGGTGTGGGGCCCCTGGAGCTCCACCGCCTTTGCCCTTTCGCTTATTCAATCCTCCCGGATGGAAAATCCTAAGCACCTGATCAAACATCCCCGAAAAGTTCCTCAGCCGCCGTCACCATCAACCCTAGATCAGGGGGGTTCTGAAACTGTTTCCGGCACCATGCCGAAGAGGAGATCATCACTGGAGGCCTCTTCATCACCATGTCTGCCTCCGGAGTGATGCGTGAGTAGTTCATCCTTGGACTACGGGTTCGTAGATGTAGCTAGATGGTTGTCTTCTCCTTATATGCCTCCATGTTTAGATCTCGTGAGCTTCCTATCATGATCGAGATTGATCTTATGTAATTCTATATGCTGTGTTTGCTGGGATTCGATGAATATTGAACTTATGCCAAGTTGATTATAGTCTTTATTTTCATATGCTATTTGTGATCTTGCATGCTTTCCGTTGCTAGTGGTTGCTCTGGCCAAGTAGTTGATAGTGACTCCAAGAAGGAGTATTTGTGCTCGACAGTAGGTTCATGCCTCCTCACCACCTTGCTCGAGTGACAGAAATGTGAAGGGGAGGCTGTGTTGTTGCCATTAGGGAGAAAACAACGGTGAGAGTGCCCGCATGCATAATCATTACTTACATTACACACTTTGTTTAATGCAGTTATCTGTTGCTTGCAACTTAATATCTAAGAGGGTTCGGATGATAACCTGAGGGTGGATTATTAGTCATAGATGCAGATGGATTTCAGTCTATGTATATTGTTCTAATGCTCGCACTAAATATCGTAGTAGTCTTCATGTCATATATGTGCAGTACGGTGCAACCTCTATTTGTCAATTGCCCAGCTGTAATTTGTTCACCCAGCATGCTATCTTTTATGGAGAGACACCACTAGTGAACCTATGAAACCCGGTCCATTTTCCACACTGTTAAACAAACCACAACTATTCATACATCATTTTTCCACACTATACGTCTAATCTTTGTTTTTAGCCAGACCAGTGAGATTGACAACCTCACTATACCGTTGGGGCAAAGTATTTTGGTTGTGTTGTGTGCAGGTTCCACGTTGTTGCTGAGACCGGTGAAGCGCTAGTACCACCGTCAGTGGCATCAACCTTCCTGAGATCCTCTTCCTCCTACTGGATTGATAACCTTGGTTCTTAACTGAGGGAAATTCATGCCGCTTGCTCATCACACCCTCCTCTTGGGGTTTCCAACGGTCAACATCACGAGAAGAAACAACTTCATCAACTCTGCAAGCATCAACGGATTTCTGGCGCCGTTGCCGAGGAGGAAGAAGTCTTCTGGCAAGGGGAGTCTCTCACTCTCAACCTCTTTATTTTGTTTATTGTCTTGTTTTTTTATTTTTTTTGCCTCTTTATCAAAAACACAAAAAAAAAGTAGTTCTTATTCTAGTTGTTATTTTTGCTTTATCATGCTTGCTATCAATGTTTGATGTCTTTGAAACTAGATCTATTATGCAAGGTGGGTTCATGGATGAACAACAAAAACATTATAAGGAACACCACTTGTCACAAAAAGGGATACACTTATGGGAGCAAATTAATAAATTGCATGACTATGCTAAAAACTTGTGATCTACTTATAATGTGACTTATTGCTTTGATAAATCTTGCTGCTGTAGGAGGTATAAACACCTCCCTTTTCAATGCGAGTATAATGCTAATGTTACCATATCTTCTTATGTTAAGGGAAATTATGAATTATATGATGTGGAACAAATTGAAGAATTTATTGCTTGGAAGGGTGCATTCGAAATTTCCTATTTGCTTGAAATTATTGATGATGCGCCTTATACATATGAGATTTATGCTATTCTTGAATATTGCTTTGATAATTACAAGGATTGTAATTACTACATAATGGAATATCTTCATAAATTCTCTCAACCTAAGGAAGTAACTGATGCCTTGCAGGAGCCTATGGAAGAAGAAATTGCTGAATCTGGAAGCTCATTGGATGAAAAAGAGGAGAAGAGTGATGATCAAGAGGAGGAAGAATGGGGCTGCCCATGTCTACCTCCCAATCATAGTAACTCTTTAACTCATACATTATTTGATGAAACCGATACTTGCTATACTTGTGACCTTGATACTACTATGAATGAAACTTTTGAGAATGATATTGCTATAGTTATTTATGATAATAAATGCTACTTGGATAAATCTTATGATAATGCTCTTGATGATGGTCCTATGTTACTTGATGTTATAAAATATAGTGCTACTGAAAATAGGATTGCTACAATGTTTCCTATACCTTTTAAGAGTGACCAATCATTTTGTTTTGCTATAGCTAAAAGTGGGAAAGAAGAGGTCTTTACTTTTAATTTTGATCCCACCGTTTTTTAGCTTGATATGAATTGTGTGCTTTTAGACCATGACAAACATGCTTTATGTGATAATTATGTTGTTGAGTTTGTTCATGATGCTACTGAAAATTATTATGAGAGAGAAAAATATGGTTATATGAATTTTCATGTTACTAAAATACCCCTCTTTTTGTTGAAAGTTTTGAAGTTGTTGTTGTTGTACCTTCCCATGATCTCTAGTTTGAGATTTTTTCATTTATTTCTTTACAAGATTCCTATGCATAGGAAGTGGGTTAGACTTAAATTTGTATTATACTTCCTTCTTGATGCTCTCTTTTACTTAATTCATATTTCTTATATAAGAATCTTCTTCACTTGAAAATACTTGAGTTGCCTTTTTATGCCTAGCTGAAAGGCGTTAAAGAAAAGCGCTATCGGGAGACAACCCGTTTTATTTCGCTGTTTTCAACCCGTTTTCTTTGGTGTGCTTTGCACCTAGGTGTTGTCTATTTCCTTAGCAACCCCGTTGTATCTTCTCTTTTGTGTTTTTGTTGAGCCAAGTAAAGGCTCTAGAGGAAAGTTGAGACTATATTTTGGATTTCTGCGCAGGAAACAGATTTCTTCTATCCACTGTTAATTCCGTAAAAAATCACAGAAAATTCAAAATGACCTGAGTTTTTTTTTCTTAATCCTGAGTTATGTACGCAACTTTTCTTAGTTGACCACTTTTTGATTTGAGAACATAAGATTTTTGAAAAAAACGATCTTCACCTGTTGTTCTTTTTTGAAAGATTTCTGCTATTTATTGTATTTGCATCTTAATCTCTTTATTTTGGTATTCTTTTGAGAAAAAGAATTTTAAAAGAAGTTGTGACAGTAGATAATGTGTTTTTGAGTGTTATACTTGTGTTGAAACTGAACCTTGTGAATTTATTATTTCAATTTCAATGACGTTGTTAATGAAGATTGTGAGAATTTTGGTGTGAAGGAAGTTTTCAAGGGTCAAGAGAAGAGGATGATATGATGTGATTAAGAAGAGTGAAAAGCCTAAGCTTGGGGATGCCCCGGTGTTACATCCCAGCAAATTCCAAGAAGACTCAAGCGTCTAAGCTTGGGGATACCCAAGGCATCCCCTTCTTCATCAACAAATTATCAAGTCACTTCTAGTGAAACTATATTTTTGTTCGGTCACATCTTATGTGCTTTACTTGGAGCGTCTTTTATTTTTGTTTTCAGTTTGTTTTTGTTTTTGCTTTCAGTTTGTTTTTACTTTTTCAATAAGCTTGGTTGGACCCCAGCATTATTTTATTGGAGAGTGACACGCTCCGCTTTTTCATGAGAATACTTTGTATTCTTAATCTCTGTCTAGCTGCTGCATTTATTTAGCTCCTGTTTTGCATGCATCTCTTATTAGAGCTGTTAGTTTTAGTAGTGTTATGTGAGTACTCTCATGTTTGATTTCTGTAGAATTTAGAGAGTTTTTGTTAAAGCATGTTTTGTATGGTGCTTGTTGGGAGAAAGAAAATTGTTGCTTCAAGTAGAATTTATAAAAGTACTAGTAGAACTTTGTATAGACTGTGGCTAGGAATTTTCATGCCATGCTAAATGTTATTTTAGTTTTAAAGCCTTGTGGTTATTGAGTATCATGTTTAGCCTCAAATAGCTGAGAGTGTTTAGTATGTCTTGAAAGATTCATGAGTTGTTCTTGTCATAGTAAAGCATCAATATATGGTATTATCTTTCGAATGTTTTATTTGGTTGACTTGGCGCATGTTCACACCATGTTTATGACTACAAACCAGTCACGAATAGCCTCCATGACCACTTAGTTTTTGAACTTGTGATACTGCTTATGTTTTAATTAATGATGCTTATGTCGCTATGCATGGTTATGGCTCTTATGCTCTCTTGATTTGTCGCTCCCAGTCTTTTGCTAGCCTCCACCTGTACTGAGTATGAGCTCTACTCGTGCATCTAAACTCCCTTAAACCAAAGTTTTTCCCATTGTGTCCACCATACTTACCTACATGTGGTATTTAACCGCCACTCCAAGTAAATTGCTCATGTGTTACCTTTAAAACCGTCAAAATTACTCCTGCTTTATATTCCTGTTTCTGCTCATGATGACGTCAATAGAGAATCTTTATCTCACTTTTTGATTGGATTTCACACCCTGGACTAGTGGCTTAATCCGCTTATCCAAACTATAGAAGAGCTGGCAGTGGGGTGCCCAGCCCTAAATTAATACAAACAAATTCTCTTCACTACTTTTGCCCCTGATTTATCAGTCAAAGCATAATTGTGTAAACAAAAGACAAAGAGGGGTGAACTTCTACACCAGTTGCGTCCTTCACCATGGGAGCCGCTCTTGTGAATCCAGTTGGCTTGTGACATACTGTATTTTCTGTTTACCATTCGTTGACATTAGCATACATCTCCGAAAATATAGACACTCAGTGTCAAACTTTTAATACCTCTGTTTAATTAAATAAAAGCTCTAGCACAGGAGTGATCCCTGCTTCCCTCCACGAAGGGCCTTTCTTTTACTTTTATGTTGAGTCTTCATCTTCTAACTATATGCACAGTTGAGAGAACATTTTTTCCATTCTGAGTTCTATGTGCATTTGTCCCATAAACATCAATAATTGCTTCATAATGTAATATTATTTGTTCTTAAATTATTTGTTCTAGTCTTCTCATGAACTTTGAAGGTGGCCTGGCATTTATGCTTTGCCCCACTCTTAAGGACTAGCTAAATATCACTTTGCCATGCTTTCTCTATACCTGAAACAAACGTTTACCTTTCTTTGCATTATTATTCGTGATCCTTTATTTGAGATACTCTTTGTGATGCAAAGTAATGGCTATGTTTTATTATTAAAGTTCTATTTATCATGTTTGTGTTTGAAGTTCTATGATCTCAGCGTGCATATGCTTTTACATTAGATTGATCAAGTTTATGTTAGTAGCATGTCACCTCAGAAATTATTGTTTTATCGTTTACCTACTCGAGGACGAGTAGGAACTAAGCTTGGGGATGCTTGATACGTATCCAACGTATCTATAATTTCTGATGCTCCATGATCATATTATGCCAATTGCTACTTGTTTTCTCCCTTATTTATAGCATTTTTATACGTTTTCCGGGACTAACCTATTAACAAGATGCCAAGTGTCAGTTCACTGTTTTCTGTTGTTTTTGGTTTCATAAAAGTTGTTCTGGAAACATTCTCGGAATTGGACCCCACAAAGCCCGAAGTGCCTATTTTCCCCGGAAGCGTCCAGAACACCGAAGAAGAGTTGAAGACGGGCACCATGGGGGGCCACACCATAGGGTGGCGCGGGTCCCCCCGGCCGCGCCAGCTATGGGTGTGGGGCCCCTGGAACTCCATGCGTTTGCCCTTTCGCCTATTTAATCCCCCTGGATGTAAATCCCTAGGCATCTGATGAAAAATCACTGAAAAGTTCCGCAGCCGCCGTCACCGTCAACCCTAGATCAGGGGGTTCTGAAGCTGTTTCCGGCACCCTGCCGGAGAGGAGATCATCACCGGAGGCCTCTTCATCACCATGCCTGCCTCCGGAGTGATGCGTGAGTAGTTCATCCTTGGACTACGGGTTCGTAACTGTAGCTAGATGGTCGTCTTCTCCTCATATGCCTCCATGTTTAGATCTCGTGAGCTGCTTATTATAATCGAGATTGATCTTATGTAATTATATATGCTTTGTTTGCTGGGATCTGATGAATATTGAACTTATGCCAAGTTGATTATAGTCTTTATTTGCATATGCTATTTGTGATCTTGCATGCTTTCCGTTGCTAGTGGTTGCTCTGGCCAAGTAGTTGCTAGTGACTCCAAGAGGCAGTATTTATGCTCGACAGATGCTTCATGCCTCCTCACCACCATGCTTGAGTGACAGAAACGTGAAGGGGGGGATGTGTTGTTGCCATTAGGGAGAATACAACGGTGAGAGTGCCCGCGTGCATAATCATTGCTTACATTACACACTTTGTTTAATGCGGTTATCTATTGCTTGCAACTTAATACCTAAGTGGGTTCGGATGATAACCTGAGGGTGGATTATTAGTCATAGATGCAGATGGATTTCGGTCTATGTATATTGTTGTAATGCCCGCACCAAATATCATAGTAGTCTTCATGTCATATATGTGCACTACGGTGCAACCTCTATTTGCCAATTGCACAGCTGTAATTTGTTCACCCAACATGCTATCTTTTAAGGAGAGACAGCACTAGTGAACCTATGAACCCTGGTCCATTTTTCCACACTGTTAAACAAACCACAACTATTTCCTGCTTTCTTTACTTACTGCAAGCATACATCATTTTTTCACACTATACGTCTAATCTTTGTTTTCAGCAAGACCGGTGAGATTGACAACCTCACTGTACCGTTGGGGCAAAGTATTTTGGTTGTGTTGTGTGCAGGTTCCACGTTGTTGCTGACACTGATGAAGCGCCAGCACCACCGTCAGTGGCATCAACCTTCCTGAGATCCTCTTTCTCCTACTGGATTGATAACCTTGGTTCTTAATTGAGGGAAATTCTTGCCGTTTGCTCATCACACCCTCCTCCTGGGGTTTCCAACGGGCGCCATCACGAGAAGAAACAACTTCATCAACTCTGCACGCATCAAGCATCATTTCATGCAGTTCTAATGCCATTTGGCATGAATCCAAACTTAAACCCTAAGTAAAGTGAACAAAAAGTAGATAAACACATGGCGTATCAACTCCGCCTAACTTAGCATATTGCTTGTCCTCGAGCAATTCAAGCGATAAATAAATTGACGAGAACTTTGTTATATCCATGCATAAGAGTTATTAATCTATGCACGCCATTATAATGAAAGTAGACAACATCATAAATCAAAATTTCATGTTTATTGCATCAGGACATAAATATCACAAAGAAGTAAATACCATGGAACAAAGTATATTCCTGATCAAAGGAATAGTGAGAAGGCATACAAGTTCTTTGTCTATAATCTGTGGTTCTTTCTTTAATAGGCACAAGAGTATTTCATCTTTACCAAGATCAAATTTTGTTCTTGATGAAGAATAAACTAGGATACGAATTAAGTTCAAAAATTACGAACAACATTTTGCTAACATAGAATTAATTAATACTCGTTTTAATCAATAAGTCACCACCAGTTTCATCTTATTAGACTTAAAATATAGTCCAGTTGCAATTCTATACTTATGTTGGATCTCATTGGTTAACGAATGAGAGCACATGGATATTCATACTTGAGATAATTTGGCACTCAAAGATATGATACTGATCCGGTGTTAAAGAACATAGCTTAATATTCCTACCAACTTCCTTTCCTTAAATATGACCATAGCTTATAAAGAACATGTTGGCTCCAAACCTAACTCGACATATATATACAATTGCTATGTAGTTTCCATCGTGTAGCCTCATGCATCTCTCAGTTCATATTCTCAAACTTAGTAAGACTTGGTAGCAAGATGGAAAAAATCAAATCAAGAGGGCCCAATGCATGTAGAGTATTGGGAATATGAGACATCCGAAAGAACATCCCATAGCTAACCCTACAACTTGGTAGTAGGAATTAGAGAGTCTGCACCCCTCGAGCTCCTTTAGTTACAACTCCAGTGGTTAGTAGTCTACGAGAGCCTTGGTCATGGCTGCTCAAACAACCGGTGTCGAGTTCAAGGACTCGTCACACTGCCAATTGGAGAAGAATACCAATGAGACTTCACACCTTAGCGCACCTTGGACATCAATGACATAGAGTTGTTTTTGCGTCATGTGCATACCTCAGACATACATAGTATATACGAAATGTTTTGCAAAAAAATCAATGTTGGGATGTCGCTTATAGGGAGCTTATCGGTCGACCCAAGATAAGGGGTGAATCGGCCAGTTTATCAGCATATCGTCTTATTTATCTTATCAAGAGACACCGAGAAGCGATAAATCAGCCGATTTATCAAAATATCGGAAGATATCTTAAACGGTCCAAAAAAAAGGGTATTCATCTGAATACCCATGAATTGAGGTGGGCCCATCCCTAAGCGTAGGCTCATGGCGGCACAATGGGCCAGCGATGGAGAATCCTCCTCGATGACCTTCTTCCTTAGAAACCATCACAAGACGTAGATGTGTGCTGAAATCTGTACCTAGATATGAGGTCGTCTTATGGAGGCATGACACGTATACTACTACCCCACGCGCAGGCTGGCCCTCAGCATGCAGTCGCCAATGGAAATGATATCTTTCACTTTGAGCCAAAAGGCGCGTCTTTGCACGTTCGGCTCATAGTGCTCTGCCACCCTCCGACCCTAGTGACGACGCGGCGGAAGTGTACGTCGTGTGCAATGCGATCCGTCAATGTCAAGGTGGAGTTGTGATGGGATGCGCTCCTGGCTACATAGCGGATTAGGTGCTAGAATTGGCTAGGAGCTGAATCATCAAAAGTTGAGGGATTAATGTCAATGAATCATAGTCGGTCAAGAAGCAGAGCCGTCCTCACTCTAGTAGTACATTGGAGGAAGGCGAAGACAATTCGGAGCTGGAGCACCGATTGGGAAAAGATAATGGTTATGGGACGTGATTTCTTTGCTTGCTGAATAAGTTTGTGTGTTGGGCAAAAGATAATGAAAGTTTGGATGGACACTGCATGTGTAGTAAATCGAGAGCAAAAAGGAGCAAAATGTTAAACCACGGTCAGGCGTAATGAGGAATTTTCTCATCTAATGACCAAGTACAAAAACTATTATATCACCATTTTTACACCCACTTTGAATGTTTTACGGCCCACCTTTAGTCAAGTAAAATAAATGCCATGTATGAGAGTATTGGGATGCATACGAGGCTGAGCTGTTAGCCGCAAGAGAAGGTATAGGAGTTGCCTTGAATTATACTGCACAACCTTTGGTATTGCAAACGGATTGTGCTACCATTGAAAAGGTGATGAAGGAAAAGGGACGAGACATGTCTTATATGGGTCACTTAGTCAATGAGTTGAAGGAGGCAGTAGGAATGCGAGGGAGCTGTGGTTGATGTAATTAAACGGACAAACAATAGGGTTGCAGATCGTATAGCTTATATTTCGAGAGCGGAGCACCGAACCGACTTGTAGTTGCAGGATGCTCCTGATGCTCTGGTAGACCTGATGGCTACTGATTGTGATTCTATCTTTGAGTAATAAAGCTCATATTCCAAGCGCAAAAAAAGTATGAACCTTTCGTTTCACCAATGGCCTAGGCTCTCCCTATTCGCCAAGAGTTAGACCTGAGCGATACAAAAGCGAAATATACGGACCACAATCCCTAAGGGTAATTCAGCATTACTTGATTGAATTCGTTCAACACCCATTGAACCCATGTGTGTTCATACTACCCATACATGGTGAGGGAAGATGAATACATCGAAATAATTTTTTTTTAATGAAGATGGTTGCGACGATGGAGGTGAATTCCTCTCTTCCGCAAGGAGAGAGGAACCAATCTAGCTTCGAATAAAAGATCAGACAAGCCAAAACCTCTTTGTTTCCTGAATAAGTATGGCCTCTTATACATTTACTTTTTCGTCATCTTTTCTATGTTGGACCAATCTATAGGCCACGGAGTCAGAGCTCTATGGGTTCCACGTGCTACCTAGGCATGCCCGTGGGTAGCTGTGTCGGCCTGACACGTGGTCTCTAGGTGGTTCGTGGAAAATCCATGTCTTGGTGGTCAAGAATTTCCCGTATATCTTCAGAGTATTTTCCATTTAGTAAATGATTCACGTTAATTTCTTGAAAAATACAAAGGCAACAAGGTCTGCTAAAAAAGCGCCAAATCAAGCAGTTTTGATGCAATTTGGCACGAATCCAGTATAAACCCTAAGGAAAGGTCAAAAAATAGATACACTCAGAACGTATTAGCTCCACTAAACTTATCTTACTACTGGTCCTCAAGCAATTCAAGCGATAATAAATTGGGGAGCACTTTGTTCTATTTATGCATAAAGAGTTATTAATCTATGCACAACATTGTAATTAAAGTAGGCAACACTCGTTAATCAAAATTTAAACATATTGAATCATGACATAAAAGTCACAAAGTCAATACCATATAACAAAGTGTACTCGCCATCCAACAAATAGTGACAATTCATACATGTTGTTCGTCTATAATCCGTGGCCCTTTCTTTATTAGGCATAAGAGTATTTCATCTTTACCAAGATCAAGCTTTTCGTTCTTGATGAACAACAAAATGGAATGAGAATTAAGTTCGAAAATTACAAATAACATTGTGGTAATATAGAATTACTTAATAATCGATGTAATCAATAAGGCACCACCATTTTCATCTTATTATACTCAAATTATTCAAATTGTGCTTCTCTACTTTTATTGGACCGCAGAGGGTCAATGAATTAAATCATATAGACATTCATACTTTAGATATACTCCCTCCGTTCCTAAATATAAGATGTTGTAGTCATTGCTCATGTTGTCTAGATACATGCTAATATGAGTGAACATGTGCACTAAAAGTTGTCTAGATACATGTAGACATGTGTGTATATAAAAAAGGGGTAAAACATATTACATTTAGGAACGGAGGGAGTATAATTTGGCACTTAAAGATATGATACTGATCCCATGTTAAAGAACATAGATTAATATACCTACCACATTTCCTTTCCATAAATATGGTCATCCCTTACAAAGAACATGTTGGCTCCAACCCTAACTTGACATCGCACCTTCGCGCATCTTGGTCCTCGATGACATAGAGCTGCTTCAGTTGGCGTTATCTCATAGGCGGCGTCGGGTACGTCGGCTACCTCCCTACCTGGTTACCCTGGAACTGAATGATTATCTGTGTACCGACGTCTGTAAAGATAAAAACGGACGACTCTCGCAGAAATCACTTCCTATCGAAGTATCGATGGTTGATTCCCCGTTATGTGCAGATCATCGTCTATAGTGGCATGAAAATCTTGTATTCCATTCGTTTTGTTAACAACGGAATTTCCATGTTTTGCAGTGAGTACCGATTGCGTAACAGACAGCTTATTGTAGATGGTGTCTTTAATTCTAGTTGCTACTACTGACGTGGAGACAGCAGCATACAGACAGCCCGCAGACTCTACCATTCCTCATTCATTCAGTTTAAGCTAGCCATATGGTGCACAATGGCGATCCTCTATTATTTTCCCCCCTTTCAAGAAATTCACTCACAGCTGGGTGGTACAGAGATAGATCGAATCTTCTCACTGGACAGAATATTAGCGCAGGCGGCCGAAATTCAAATTGGTCCCGAGATCGCATGCCCCAACCTAAATAAAAAAATCAAAAAATTAGTAAAATATTCATAAAAAATATAAAAAAAGTTGGTGATGAAAATATACAAGTGTAATATATGTGCCAAGTGTCATAGTGAAACAATATTTGTGGTACTATGTCCAGAAAAGACAAATCAATGGCTAAAATAAGATTCAAAAAAATATTTTTAAGAGAGTTTTTTTCATAGAGCACCCCACATGTCATTTCAGCACAACATTTGGCTCATCACCAATTTTTTCATAATTTTTTAAAATTTACTATTTGTTTTTATTGGGGCGGTTGGACATGAGCTCGGGAATTAAAACATGACTCTCCCAGAGAAAATATATAGTGCTATCACCTCCTTTTTAAGACATCTACAAAAAAGTGCGAATGTTTAGAATAAATGTGTCTACAACCCCTAAAGAATTCAGATAAAAATTCAAAATACACATTAATAACCCCAAAACACAAATCCATACGTGAATAGTGGCAATTTTGCTTTTGTATTTGTGTGGCCCTATTCATGGTAGGTTTTTTTACGTTTAAAATTGATTTTTTTAAATGGGAGCACGGTAGCACCTAAGGAGGTGGTAGCACTAGTTATTTTCTCCCCTCCCGATTAGAGCACGTACTAGATAAAACCATATGTGCAAATCATTCCTCCTCCGTTTTGCATTGAGAAATCAGAGAGAAAATTCGCATTAAGAAACAAAAAAAATACAAATCCATATGTAAATTGTGTCAATTTTGAGTTTATCTTTTTTGTGACACTATTCATGCTAGAATTTTTTTTTTCTGTCAATGTGAAAATTTGGAATTTGGATCTTAATTTTGTAGGTGCTTTAGACGTATACCTTGTAAACATTCACACTTTTTTTTTTATTTTTAAAAAAAATTAAAATTGATTTTTTATATATGTGAGAGCATGGTAGTAGCACTAGATATTCTCACCACTCCCCAAGTAGGGCGCCTATCGGATCAGACTACATGTGCAAAACATGTGTCCTCCTTTTTGCAAACCCAGTTTCCTTTTTCCGATAAAGGGTATTATCACTCAAACATCCAAATGATACAAATGTATTATAACTAGCCTCTCCATAACAGCGGTAGAAAGATTTTCCAAAAAGCTCATATACTCCCTCCATAACGAAATATAAGATGTTTTAAAGTTACCTAGACAACACGTATCTAGACATGAATCTGCACACTAAAACATGTTTAGATACGTGTTGTCTAGCAAACCCTAAAACATCTTATATTACGATATTATATTCTGATACAAAGGGAGTAACATTCTAGAGGATCAAAATTGGTGTGTAAGTGAGTAAAATTCCCTTCCGATTTAAAATCTGTGTTTCCAGCCCTTGACCTTGAGGCAGAGTGCAGAAGCACTGTACAAGCACGCTGCACATGGCGAGCATCCGCGACGGGTGAATTGGATCGCAGCCCATCATGTATTTCCCCTTTTTTCTATTGTTTCTTTTTTAAATATAAATGTTTGAATAAATCTGAATATTTTGTTAAAATATGAATATTTTCAAGATCTGAATATTTTAAAGTCTGAGAAAATTTTCAAATCTGAATGTTATTTTCAAAAATCATAAAAAGTAACGCAATTAAAACAAATAAATAGAAAAAGAAGAAAACGCAAATGGAAAAAACAAAACGGCGAATGGGTCGGTCCTTTGCAGCGCAGAAGGCAGCTAAGGGTGTGTTTGGTTGACTGGTTATCCCTCGAGTGGCTAGGGATAGCCATTTTTTATGTGGTTGCCTTCCGTTTGCTTTGAAGGATGGGGCGGATGGGGATAACCAGATTCTAAGAATATTCGGTGGAAACGGTGGCTGAGCCCATCCGGCCAAATGTGACGGATGAGGGCAACCACTTTCGGCTCCCTCACCTCTCCGTTCGCTCACCCTCCTTTCCCCTTCTCTGTCTCCATGATAATGGCCGGGACGGAGAGAGCTAGTAGTCTAGTACAGTCCTGCGTCGCACCTTCAGGGCAGCACGAGCGGGATCCCAGATCCACCGGCGGCGACCTCCACAAGCCATGGGCTAAGCCTAGGACACGGACGGCGGAGGCGAGGCTCTATTCTCTCGCTGCGTCGCAGGTGGAGCTCGTCTCCGAACTCATCTTTTTCGAGGCAGCGGCGGTCCATGGAGGTGCGGCAAGAGCGTGATGGATGTGGGCGGAGTGCCCAATCTGGGCCCATGCGTGGGCCACGGTTGGTGCGCCGGGAGGCAACTCAGATCTGGAGCTGCGGCGAGCTGTTTTGTCCATCGTGCTTCCACGCGTGCGGATGCTAGCGAGGGCGTGTCTGTCCGGTGGCCGGTTTGATGTCCATGGTATAGACCTGATAAGTCTGGCATCCTCATGTAGTCACGTTGGCCACATACAAGCAAATCCATAACCGTAACATAGTTGCTCCTTGACTCATTCTGAACATGTAAATGCACTGTATATTTTTTTTGCAAGCTTCAGTTATGTCATGGAATTTGGCTCTGAAATTTTTCTGAATGCTAGCGGTAGTGAGAGATACTGTAGATTGGTTCATATATGGATTTTGAGTATATACATATAAAATTTCCGTTTAAAACATTTTTTTTATCAAATGTAGTATATAGAGGGTAATCTCACCACCTCAAACAAAGAGAGTCATGGCAACAACCTAGCCATTATGATCCCCCAACCAAACAAAATATTGGTTATCCCTAACCTTTTCTCATCCTTCCAACCAAACAGAAAAAATGGCTATCCATAACCAAGTGGTTGGGGATACCCTCATCCCCTGAATCATATCCCTCAATCCAAACACACCCTAATAGGATTTCGCCGGCGCGGGCAGTCCGGCAGTCGACCGGGCCCGTTGAATGAATAAGGATGAATGGGTAGGAGAGAAAAGCGGGCCGGCCCAGCCCACTTGGTCTGTGTCATCTCATCTTCTCTACGATTCGATTCCAGGAGGAAGAATTCTCCCCCAACTCCAATGGCGTCGGCGGCGTCCCTCCGCCACCTCCTCCTCCCCCTCCCCCTCCGCCCTCTCCGCCTCCGTCCCGCTTTGCCCCGCCGCCTCCTCTGCGTCTCCTCCGCCACGACACTCGCCCATGCCGGCGACTCCTCCTCCGAGGGGACTGCGGTGGGTTTGGGCGTGGTGGATTTGAACCCGCCGCGCGGCACCCGGGACTTCCCGCCGGAGGATATGCGGCTGCGCAGCTGGCTGTTCGACAACTTCAGGGAGGTGTCCCGTGCCATGGCCTTCGAGGAGGTGGACTTCCCCGTGCTCGAGTCCGAGGCGCTCTTCGTCCGCAAGGCCGGAGAGGAAATCACGCAGCAGGTTGCTCCTCCTCCTCCTCCTCCTCCTCCTCTTCATCCTCAAACCTTCAGTACAATTCAGTTTGTGGCTTCTTACTTACTTCACTAGCTATTTCATGCTGCATTGCTGTGCTGCTGCAGCTGTACAACTTCGAGGACAAAGGCGGCCGCCGCGTCGTCCTCAGGCCCGAGATCACGCCGTCCCTGGCACGCCTAGTCATCAAGCAAGGGTATGATTGCTTCTACTTTCTCGATGGTTTTGCAGCCCAACTTTGGTAGGCTGCGTGATATAAGGTACCAAATCTCAGTTCATTGTCAGCGCCAATTGACTCCTGCATTCTTGTGTCTAGAAAGTCAGTCTCCCTCCCACTCAAATGGTTCACCATAGGTCAGTGCTGGCGCTATGAGCGCATGACCAGAGGACGACGACGCGAGCATTACCAGTGGAACATGGATATCTTTGGCATGCCAAAAGTTCGGGTGTGTATCTTTGTATGTCAATTCTCATCCTCAAGATGATGCAGCATTCTTAGCCCCTTCTCTTTGTATCCAGGCAGAGGCTGAACTCATTCAGGCCATCGTCCTCTTGTTCGAGCGTCTCGGGATCACGTCTCAAGATGTCGGGATCAGGCTGTCCAGCCGAAAGGTTCGGCTAGTCCGGGATTTGTTTCTCTGTTAGCATCAGTCTCTGGTTTTTTCGTAACTTCTTATTCTCTGTTTTCCTTATCCAGGTTCTCCAGGCTGTCTTGAATATGTACACCATACCGGAACACTTGTTCACCCAAGTTTGTGTCATTGTTGATAAAGTATGTTATGCAAAGCCTCTCTCTATATATCTGTCGGAACCATGTAAATAGCCAGTAAAGTAGTCGACGCATCGCACAACCCCAATCCTGCTTAGTATCCACTGATTTTAAAGTTCGCATAATTGCTGACTATATGTCACACAGGCCAATTCTCTCTGTTATTTTGCAGTTTTTGATTAAATTTGATTCTCACATATACCTCCCTTGTGAAACCCTGTAAATAACCAATAAAATGGTCATCATGCAACCCCAATCCTGTTATCCACTGACTGTAGAGAGTTGATTATATCGGCATTGCTTATGTGTTTTGTATCTGCTCTGTTCATAACTGTAAGTAGATTTTTTATTAACTAATGTAATTAATTGTTGCTGTCTTCACGATAGTGTTATGGATGTACCTTGCATCACGAATTACAATTATGCAGTTGGGAAAACTGAGTAGAGAAGAAATTGAAAAGGAGTTGATTTCAACCGGGCTGTCATCTGAAGCTGTACAGGGCATCATTGAAGTTCTTTCTCTCAAGTCACTCTCCAAACTTGAAGGTTTTATTCTGTTTTTAGCATTCAGCATGGTGTTATACTGTTCGGCTGTGACATGGTATTTTTGTGTCAAGTTTCTTGTTGACCCCAAGATTTCTCTTATGTCATCCATATTTGCATGGAAAAGCGAAAATAAAGTCCATGTTAAACCTATGAGAAAGATGGTCACCGTCCATGTTATATCTTCATATATATTCCTATACAGAGGTGCTAGGCCCTGGTGTTGAAGCTGTTGCTGACTTGAAGAAGCTCTTCTCATTTGCTGAGCAATATGGTTATGCTGATTGGATCTGTTTCGATGCATCTGTTGTTCGTGGCCTTGCGTACTACACCGGGGTTGTTTTCGAGGTGGTTGTTGACGCATTTCCTTATTTTAAGTAGAGTCATGACATCTTTTTATTCAACAATTCTCAGGATTGCTAAGAAACAGAGAGTTGTCCATATAATCACACTGTACATTACGAGATTATGTTTTCCTTTATCTTGAAAACTTAGGTTCCATAATTTCTGCAAATCAGAGTTCGAAACAGGAAATTCTGTAGTTACTAATAATTATGTGTAAGGTTATGTTGAACATTTCTTGTTTTGCTCCTCAGATTATGTATCCTAAATTTCCGTTCCTAACGTCTAAGAAGTGCTTAAGCTAGATGCCATGATAGGTAATTCAAATGGCAGGTCACAATTTATAAACATTAGTATCTTGGGGATGCAGCTTGTGTTGTTCTGACATTCCATCCTTTCTTGTTACCAACTCTTGTTCCGTGCTGAACTCTCTCGGTCCATGTTTTCAGGCTTTTGATAGAAAAGGGGAACTGAGAGCAATTTGTGGTGGGGGGAGGTATGATAGGCTACTGTCAACATTTGGAAGTGAGGACATACCAGCCTGTGGCTTTGGATTTGGCGATGCTGTAATTGTGGAGGTATGATATATCTTTTCCCTTCTCTGGTTCCTTTTCCTGTGCTGAGTGAAAAAAAGCTGCCGGTCAAAGATTAAAGTCTCCTTTAAGATTGATGTTTTTTTTATTAAAGATATGAGAAACACATGCTAACATGCATTAAAAAATGGACCAAATTCAGAAGCTCTGCATTGCACAAAGCTGGGCCAATATTATTAAGTTGACTGTTAGATCGGGTATCTAGTACTGAGAACATTTAATTCATTATGTGGAAAAGATTGTTGTCATTATGAAACAGTCACGTTGCTTCAGAGGAAGTAATGCTAACGCTGTAATTTTCATTCTGGGCTGCAGCTGCTGAAAGAAAAGGGTCTGTTGCCTGATCTGTCACGTCAGATAGATGACATTGTGTTCCCGTTGGACGAGGAGCTTGAAGGGCCAGCATGCAGTGTCGCATCGTCTCTGCGGAAGAAAGGCAGATCCGTAGACCTCGTGGAAGACAAGCGCCTGAAGTGGTATCAAGCCTCATTCATTTCTATGGATAGATGCTGCATCAGGTTTTGCTGGCGTCACCACCATATTGTTGCCTCTAATTAATTAATTTGCTTTTACTACCGTGCCTGCAGGGTGTTTAAACACGCAGAGAGGATAAATGCCAGCAGGCTGATTTTGGTTGGGAAATCAGAGTGGGAGCGAGGCATGGTTCGCGTGAAGATACTGTCAACCAGAGAAGTATTTGAGGTCAAGGCAGGCGAATTAGAGTAATTGTTAACGTTTTACCATGAAAGCATAGCTGCCCCCATTTCTTCATTTTTGTTCATCGTGCGTCCTTTAATGGTCCTCCTTCTGGTAAATTGTGCTATTCATGCCATATATAGAAATCCTTTTCTGGGCTGATTTGCTTTCTGTCCATGATGCTGTGAAGTGTTTTTTTTTTCTTTTTCTGTACATGCAAATACATATATGAACAGTGGCTTTCGAAATTTAATTTGTTCCTGGAACAAACTAGGAGCATATGCAGTGCAAGCTGAGACACCATGTATATAGGTTTGTATAATTGGAGCCAATGTAGCTTGAGTCTGATGACGAAGGCGGCTGTGGACTGCATGAGCAGGTAGAGGTAGAAGTGGTCATGGCCGAAGTTGATGGCGCAGGAGAGAGCAAACAGAGGCCCATGAGTGCGTGGAGGCTCCCCTGGTTCTGATGTTTCTTCTTCTTTGTTGGCAATTCAAGTTCCTTGGAAGAAGGAAATTGTTGTTTCGCTGTGACTATTTTTGCATGGCCAAAGATGATTCCGTCTCCAGCGCAGTGCTCCTTTCTTTCGGGAGGGAGCTGGTGTCCAATACGCTATGCGGCTGCTTTGTTCCGTCTCCGGCGGTGGTGATTTTTTGTTCTTTTTTTTTGCACAGGCAATGAATATTCTCAAAATTGCGGTTGATCGTTGGTGTGCTCGGCAAGGTGCAAGCACTTTTCCCATGCCTTGCTAATTTTGTATCCTATCCAAAATTCCAGAAAAAAATATCTCGACAATATGAATCCGTAGTTGTCCTAGGATTAGGGCAGTCATCGGTGCATAAATGTCTTTTTCTTTTTCGACAAACACGATATAGATAAAAACGCTCACATACGCGCACATACCAAGTTGTTCCCTTTTTATGGCTAGTGGTCACTGCGTATGGATTAGAAGTAGATCTTAGGGTTGAACAGAGTACAAACTTTCTCGCGCTCGTCTAGAACCGGCGCGATGTTACATTTTCTATCGAGAACTCCTGGGCACTTTATTGAATTATTACAGTTTGGAGAAGGACTACTGTATTACACAAGTACATACATCAGTGGATTCCAACAGGCAAGTTCGACGGCCAGCGTAGACAGGAGAGCTTCCTCTGTTCGGCAAACTATTTCAGCGCAGTCCCAAGCGATGATATTGCTATCTCCATGGGCCTATCGACGGACGGGCCCAACCTTATCCAAGGCCCACTTCTTCTAACATTTCCGGGCCACAGAACAGAACCAGCTGAGAGTTTCCGGGCGGCTCTCCTCCTCCTCTCCTCTGCCACACACTCTTCCTCTCCTCTCCCCGAGCTCACCTCCACCCCCTCCTCCAGCCTCTCCCGCGGGCTCCTTCCTATCACCACCACGCCGCCGCGCTGCCCCCATGCTCCTTCCGATGCGCCGCCCGCCCGCGGCCCCGTGCCACCCGGCCTTCCCCCCGCACGGCTCCCCCTCCCTCGGGCTCCGGCGACAGCAGCACGGTCCGGCGGGAGCCGAATTCGAGCTCCGGTTCAGACCGACTGACCGTGTCCGTGTATCCACCGTGGCGCGGGCGAGCCCCGTGGAGGGTGACGCCTCGCCCGCCGGGTTCGGCCGCCGCGCGATCGTCGGGGTCGTGCTCGCCATGTCCCTCTCCGCGCCCGCCTACTACAGGGCGCCGCCTCCATGTAACCTCAAGCGCTTGAAATTTCGGTTTCAGATTGACCCAACCGCTTCCAGTCCCGCTGACCCTCTTTCATGGTCATGTTGGCCCTAGCGTCCGCGCTCACGGAGGAGAACCTGATTTTCCTGGAGGCGTGGCGGGCCGTCGACCGTGCCTACTACGACAAGTCCTTCAACGGGCAGAGCTGGTTCCGGTACCGGGAGCGCGCTCTCCGTGAAGATCCGATGAACACGCGGGAGGAGACATGTATGATTTCGATTTCTGCACTTACCATTGCTCATGTTTATTATCAGACTTCTGAATGTTCAGTCCTATACAACTAAGATAGCTATCACTACTTCTGCCTATCTCCCTAACAAAATAACCATTGCCAGGTGTTGCTTGTATCCTAGAAAGCCCAACCACGTTAGACGATTGGATCAAATACTTATTGTACTCCCTCCGTCTCATATTAATAGTCTCAAAGTTGGACAAAAGACCGAGGGGGTATGATAGGTCTTGTGGTTCGGAAATTTTGAACCATAACAAAACACATAAGAGACCATTTGTTTGTAAAAAATTGAGAAGGTATCCGGTGGAAACCAAGTCATGATGAAAACTCAGTGAAAACCGCATTTAGAAGTTTCCATAAATTCTCAACAAAGTATGATATATTATAAATGTGATGTTCTATTAACATGTGAAAATTTGAAGTTCAAACTCGCATTTATTTGGGCGGTAAGAAAAAAAAATTATGCATGAATGGTGATGGTACTGTGTTTGTCAATATTCACTGTTCATTCTGTTTTTTTTCCACACCTTAAATGAATATGATGTTGAGCTTGAAATTTTGCATCTTAGTACAACATCACCTACCAACATACTGTGTTTTTTCATCATTTTTAGAAACTTCGAAACTTATTTTTGCTCTGTTTCACCGGTTTCCTCAAAACAGGCCGCAGCCCTGCTTTATGAATAAAGCCATAAATTTTTCACCGGTTTCCACCGGATATTTTCTAAAAAATGAGAAGTACTGGTATTTTAATACAGTTCTTATGCTTATGTGACTGAATTTTCTTGTCCCTTTATTGTAATTCAGATGCAGCAATAAAGAAAATGCTTTTAACCTTGGATGATCCGTTCACTCGTTTCCTGGAACCCGAGAAATTCAAGAGTTTGCGGGTATGATGCTCGCACAAACTTCAGTTACTCCTCACTTAACACAGCACAAACTGCTTTCTGATGTGTGCCATTGCCTTTTCTGAAGTAAGTCTGGCACGCAAGGTGCCCTCACGGGTGTAGGTTTATCCATTGGCTTCCCGCTGGCGCTTAATGGGTCACCTGCAGGGCTGTCTGTAATGTCAGCAGCTCCAGGGGGTCCTGCCGAAAAGGCTGGCATTGTGTCTGGAGATGTTATTTTGGCAATTGACGACATAAGTGCGGAAGACATGGACATATATGACGCAGCAGATCGCTTACAGTAAGACCAGCGATCATGAGTAATATATATGATCTAAAATCAGTATTAGTGAAAGGATGCTCTTTTATTTTGGTTAAGAGTTGCGTATTTTTGCTGAATGCTTCTTTGACACTTGCCACTCTTTCTGCCTCTACTGCAGTGTTGTATACCTAATAATTAAGTGGCTGATAATTTCGCGTTGCATTCTTGCTAGGGGACCTGAAGGAAGCTCGGTAGATTTGACTATTCGCAGTGGAGCTGATACCAGACATCTTGTTTTGACGTAAGTTCATGCGCACCATCCTTTTGTAGTTGATTCAATTTGTTTGCTTAAGGCTAACAAGTGGCCTTTACTCATCTTATTGTCAGGAGGCAAAGATATACTTTAAATCCTGTAAGGTCAAGGATGTGTGAGATTCCAGGTTCAGAGGACAGCTCTAAGATTGGTTACATCAAATTGACAACATTTAACCAAAATGCTGCAGGTTTGAGCTGTGACCTTGGCTCTTAGTTGTACTTTCTTTCTGAAGCATTTATCGGTTTTCAGATGTCAACCACCGCTGATCACACTACTTGATTATCCTATTCCAGGATCCGTTAAGGAAGCCATTAAGAAATTAAGGGAGAACAATGTAAAGGCCTTTGTGTTGGATCTGCGGAACAACAGGTTTTCACGTGCAGATTTCGAAGTGCCTTTTCACCTAATTCTGTTGAAATCTTCACATGGTTACGTTTGATGCAGCGGTGGTCTTTTTCCTGAAGGGATTGAAATTGCAAAGATTTGGTAAGCTATTACATCATATTGAGTTTTGGTCAATGTCTGCATGTCTTAGTGATCTACTTAAGTACTATCTTTTAAATGGAATATGTAAACTAAACAACTGACTGATTGAAGTATGGAACATTTCTTTGGTCAATTCTAGCTGTACACTTAATATTATTACTTGTGGGTTGTGCCTGTTGGACTTGTTGAAACTGGGTCTTTGTTTGTTCATGTTGAATGTTCACACCATAGCTGTACTCAGAATATATAGTAAGCCTGAACTTTAAACTTCTTACGTCATTATATTTTTTCCATATTAAATTGCTCCTTAATTTGAATGGAGTTTCGCATGACTCTTGCTTTGTCAGGATGGACAAGGGTGTCATTGTGTATATATGTGATAGCCGTGGTGTCCGTGATATTTATGAAGCAGATGGAGCTAGCACTATTGCTGCATCGGAACCTTTAGTTGTCCTGGTATGAACCATCTTTGCTTGCAGGAATGCAATGAGAGTGAACAGTTTATTTGATTGATCCATCTGATGCTATCATGAAACCACTTCTTTATTCACAAGCCACTTCTGAACTTGTTACCAGGTAAACAAAGGCACCGCAAGTGCAAGTGAGATCCTTGCCGGAGCACTGAAAGACAACAAGAGGGCGGTCGTATATGGGGAACCAACATATGGAAAAGGGTTCTGCCCTGCGATCCCTTCCGTTTTGTTGCTTGTTCAGATTCCGCATGCTTAGCTTCTCACATACTTGCCCGCCAACTTGCAGGAAGATCCAGTCGGTGTTTGCGCTATCTGATGGCTCAGGGTTAGCCGTGACCGTGGCGCGCTACGAAACCCCTGCACATACTGACATAGATAAGGTGAGCAATGCATTGCCTGAACCTTTGGCAATGATAAGATTCAGTACATACTGGTGGTGAACGGCCTGACCCTGAAATGTTTTTTCTTTGTAAAAGGTTGGCGTGATTCCAGATCGCCCATTGCCAGCATCATTCCCGACCGACGAAGATAGCTTCTGCAACTGCCTCAAGGACCCTGCTTCTCCTTGCAACCTTAACGCCTCACGGCTTTTCGCGAAATCATGAGGTCATCCCACCTGTCGCAGCGAGCAGCTATTCTCCACATTTTGGGTTTTGGCTAGTTGTTGATATAGGAGTCTCTTCTTTGGGGTGCGTCACTGATCCAATTCATTTTGTAAAAATTTCTGGTCCTCTCAGAGGAGAAAACTGTTAACAACTGTACATAGTTGAAATTTCATTTTACAATGTTGATATAACCGTCTTTACTTGCCCCTGTTAACATTTGCAAGAAAAATCCAATTGACGTATTCACCGTGGTCAATCTATGTCCTGGACTACTTTAAAAATGGTGAGAATTTCATGCATGTCTTGCAGACACAGGTAAAAAACGCTAGCATTTCCAAGCCTCGGCACACTGTAAACATTAGGGCCTTGCATCAAAGCCTAAATTACATCCCAGAAGCATAGCTGTGTTACAGGTTACAGGAGTGAAAGTTCAGACTAAAAAGCCTACTCAAAATTCTGGGTAAACGTTTAATGAGCTAAATCCAGCAGCAATGACCACGTCTCGAGGACCCCCACGCATTGATCACACATAACATACGCCATCATAGCCTGTAGAGAAAGAACAAGGAAATTAATTATTATGAGAATAAACACAAAGTGAACTTCCGGTCACTGTACAGGCAGGTGAAACAAATAGAATGGTATATATGTGATGAACATCTGGAAGCATGATACAGTGCGTAGTCCTCATGGCAGCCAGATTTTGTTGTCAGGGACATCCATGGTATGTGTTGGCTATTGCGTGCACTTGGTCAGGTATGGCGACTGGACTTCTAGATTTATTTTCGTTTCAATATTCTGATTGGCTACGTGCATAGGTGCGATCAGTGCTTGTGCCAATACTATATTAATTATGTATCACCATGTTTCATGATGCTATTTTCTAGACCTTGATCAGCAAAGTGGATGGAGAAGTCACAAAATACTCCCTCCGTCTCAAATTAACTGTCACAAAGATAAACAAAAGTGGATGTATCTTGACATAATTTAGTATTAGATACATCAACTTTCGTCCATCTTTGTGACAGTTAATTTGAGACGGAGGGAGTATATCAACAAGGATGAACAACTAAACCCACGGTTCTTGCAGAATCTACTTTTGGTTACAAGCATTAGATATATGCCACTTCGGAAGAACCCCATTACAGAAACTGTATTTTGGAAACACTGCTACGACTTTCCCATACTTCCAAAGTGGCGGCATATATCAATGGCTTCATCCGTGTACAGGGCAGAGTCTACATTAGACCATATAAGTTGTGTACTAAGGATAATAGTAAACACTATAGGATTTCAAAACATTAAGGCAACGCGTTAGAAATATGGGTAGTACCTTCCACTAAGAAATAAGGGTACATAATTAAGTACATAACAGGAAAAGTCTGAGGCTTTGAGCAAATGAGGAATAACTCTGTAACCAACAAATTTACCTTACTATCAGGCAAAGTAAACAGGATCTATTCCACTTTTGCAACTTTTCTTTGCTCGATTTGGCCAGTCAACTCACACTGCATCTCAGTCCAACTGGTTGGGACCAGAGTACCACCTAGAGCGAAGCAAGAGTGGCAGCATTAGTACAATTCTGCTTTGATCATACAATTTGAGGTGGAATGGAACTATTTTCCACGCACATTCTCCACCAGGGGACTAAAGCTGGGTAATTTGGTAAAGCTGAGATGAAAACATACCAGCTATACTTTGGGCAGAAACAACTCCAAGTTCATTCTTGGCAGTGGAAAGGTAGTATGCCCTTGCATCGCCGAGAGAGAGCTTTATACCAATTTAAGGTTTGCAATCTGGTCAACAGTATCGAATGCACCGGCAAGACTAGAAGTTTTTAGCTAACTAATCAAATGAACAATGTTCTAAAAGAAAGTCACTTAAAACATGTAGATGCATATTGAGCACGAGAAACCAAATAGGGACACTGAGATTCCACTAAAGGATACAACCAGAGCTCTGACAATGTCGCCAGGTCGATATGACTGGTACATATCCACCTTATCAATCTCAGTTGCACGAACATCTTGCTGCCTACAACAAACAGAAGAGCAGGGCATGAGCAATTTCCTGTAATTTCACTGTCTAAAAGATAAATGACGAATAAAAGCGTTTGACCCTAAACAAACATTGGTGATGAACCCACAGGAGGTATATAGCCAAATGACAGCATAACCACAAATTTATGGAGAAGGGCTGATACCTTATCATGCCAGTGAATTTTTCCTTGACAGCCTTTGAGTCAACACACATAATATCTGCAGAAGCCATCCGAGCCATCACCTTGGTCACCTGCAACAGTGACAAGTTTCAGCCACACTCCCCTCATTCATTTTGCAAAGTCATCTCATGAGGTCAATAAGGAGATGGCACAAGTACAAACTCCATGAATATACATGTTTCTTTGAGAGCAAGCACACATTTGAAACTGATTAATGCTAGGCACAACACATAATAACCATGTGCTGGATATTCACAAAACCCTGTGAGTTTCTTTGTGGATATCTCTCCACTCACACTGGCAATGCTTGTGAGTTTTATAGTGTTCTAGAGAGTTCAAAAAAATCAAGTTAACTGCAAACTACATGCAACGGCAGCCAGCCCCGGCCCCTGACTTAACCATGACATTCGATTGTACACACATCCACGCAACACTTAACAAAAAATCAGTGAAAGAGAGCATCAAAATTTCTGCAATAAAAAGTTTCCTCTCAGAAAGAAATCTTACACGGGCAATGACGACGCTTCCCGGCTGCGGCACGGCTCCGTGCGCCTTGTGCCCGACCACCTCCACCGTGGACCTCTGCAACCAAATCAAACCAAGCAAGCAATCCCATACACCATCAGAAGGAGCAGCGCAAAGAACGGGACAAGCGACTCCAGAAACCCTAGGAGAAACCCCACCTGGTCGGAGGAGCCGGGAGTAGGGGCCACGATTCGGCGGCGGCCGGTGACCGATGCGCGCACGGAGTGGCCGTCGGCGTAGGCGCCGCGCCCGGCCGCGAGGGAGGAGGAGGCCCCGAGGAGCTCCCCTGGTGTGACAACATCGGCGCCGCCGCCGTCGTGCTCCATCGCCGTGGCTGCCATTGGGAATTTGGGTTTGGGGGAATGCGAGGACAGGGTTTTCGGCCGTCTCGGACTCTCTGTCGACTGTTATGGGCTAATTACGGATGTAGATTTGAGGCCATATGGCCCAAGGACTTCTTTGAAAATGGGCCGAAAGTTATATAGGTAGTGTACTCCCTAGATAGTAGATAATCACTATGTAAAAAATAGTATTTTCTCAAAAAAAATGTAGAAAAATAGTAAAACTTTGTGGAAGGGAAGCTGGGCGTGGATGCGCAAAGTGCCGGCTTTTCTTCCGCGTCGTGTACCGTGGGTGACGTGCATACGTGACAGGTGGCAACATGAGAGAGTTTTGATGTGATTTCTACATTTTAGAGATTCATTTTTTAAAAAATAAAATATCTTGAGGATCCCATATTGATAAGTTTTGAGAAAAAAATCATACTTTATACTTTATGTTGTGTATATTTGTACTTTCGGTAACAGCGTGTACATCTAGTAGCATTGTGGGTGTACATTCAGCAGCCGCGCGTGGGTGTACATCCATTTGCATCATGTACATCCAAAATCAGTTTAGCAGTGTGTACTTTCAGTAGCAACATGGATGTATTTTCTGGTACAGCGTTGGTGTACATCAACAGCGTGTACTTTCAGTAGCAACATGTACTTTCTAATACAACGTCGGTATACGCCAGCAGCGTATACTTTCAGTAGCAATGTGTGTACTTTGAGTAGCAGCGTGGATGTACTTTCAGATATAGCATGGGTGTACTTTCTAGTAGCAACACGTGAACTCTCAGTAGCAGCTTAGGTGTACTTTTAAATAGAAATACATTCAGAAATATCGTGAGTGTACTTTTCAGTTGCACCATAAGTATACACCTTCTTTCTGTGTGCTTTTATGCACCCTCTTCTATGTGCTATATACACCTAGTTCTACGTGCTTTGTACTTCTTGTTCTGTGTTCTTTTGTACACTCTTTTATATGTAGTTCTTTTGTAGACTTTTGTTCAGTGTTGTTTTGTACACTCTTCTATGGGATTTTATGCACCCTCTTCTATGTGCTATATACACCCAATTCTATGCCTCCGAGCACGGGTTAACATAGAGTGATTCATCAAACAGATCTTATATAGTTTTCGTCTCACAGGGTTGCCTTGGTTTTTAGTTTTGAAAGAAAGATGAAAGTGTTAAGCATAGTGATGTCATTGTTGTTCATGAGAGATCCTCTTCCAGCAGTCTTACAGATCCTCCTATTACAGACGTTCCCGATCAACTTTCCACTTCACTCTCACAATACCTTTTTACCTTGATCACTCTTCGGGGTCTTGGGTACCTGAGAAGTCCTAGGAGCGAGGCATAGATAGTAGTACACACAAATAACAAAAATTAACACATTAGACTAATTATCCCATGGATTAGATCAAACACATACCTGCAAGTTTAAGCCTCAACCCATAGCCCGAGGGAGACTACTCACACATCGCGATCATATCAGCAATAGAAAACATTGAGACAAAAATAGTACTTGGATTGAACAGATTGATAGTTCTTACAATGTTGCCAATCGCGATGGAATCTAGAATATAAAGTAGAAATATGGCTATGACTAAGGTGGTGGTGGAGATGATGTGGTGGAGATGCGGCATCACTTCATGGTCTTGCGTGAAGAGGACTGTGGTGACGGCGGTGGAGATGAGGATGGTGTGCGGATCTCTTCTGGGGGCTGTTTCTTCTCCTTATAAGGGGCTCCAGCGGATGTACTAGCGTTGGCGAATGCCTTCGCGAATTGGCTCTGGACCCTTTGATGACTTTTAGCCGGTTTGATCTGACGGTGCTTCTGACAGGTGGTATAGTGGCAGTACGGTCGCCACAGACCGTACTGGGGGTCGTTAAGTGAGCTGCGAGGACAACTTTAAATGATTTTCTGATCTTTATATTTTCCTTCCTTTTAGACTTGATTTCCTGTCCGATATCCGCAATAAAAATAATGACATGGAAATCTGCAAATAAATTGCACATTGGTGATTAGTGGCAGATTTAGAGTGATATCTCTATCATTTTCATGATAAAGATACAATTTAAACATAGATAAAGACGTGCCTTTTTGGACGCATCACAGACTCAATTTTTCTTTCATAACAACTCGGGAATAAGGCAGTAATAGAAATTGTTCTATTACTTTGGGACATCCACCGTCCTTATTATAAATTCTCTCCGATATATAAAATATATCTATCACACAGAAACATCGTTCTGATGATACTCCTAGTTGATCCGGACCTACCGATATACACAAAATTAGCCCAAACTTAAGTGTGGTTCTCCTACAGGTTAGATAGTGCGTAGACATAAAACTGGAAACTCTATCCTTTTCAATAATAAATAGCGGATCCGTGGACACCCATATTGACTCCCATATACTAAACGAATAATCTATTGAACATGTTGGTTATTATGCAATTCTCCCATTACTGACGATCCCAAACTTATCCGAGACTTATTGATTCCGGTATTGGTGTGAAACTATCTCTGGGTCACTTATACCTTTGTCTTATCTCGTTAACTGGTAATTTTTCTCTTTCTCGCTATTGTATTATGATATCCCACATGATATATCATCATAATGCATTGTGTGTAGAACTTATGGATATCAAGAATACTGAGTGGGCCCAGGTATGTATCTCTCTTTTTACGGAGGAGGAGTTCCCATCTCAGAACATCAAGATAATATACCCATTTAGACTGTAGCTACCTTTTTGTTCACCCAGTTTACGGTGCGAAATCTTGATAGCACCAAAGTAAACCTCTAGAATATGTTATCCCGATAACCTAATGGTCAAAGAACGCATTGTAAGACTAGTCACAATGGGGAGTATCATACACTAGTATCATGCATATGATACTAGTCTATGTTACTACTCTCACAATGGGTAGTAACATATTTGTAGTATCATATATTAGTATATTTATTAGGCTATAGACACATCTTATCTTGGAATCCGTTATATTACGGTATCTACCTATGATACCACTAGCACCTCTCTCCTCATTAAATGAGTGACACATCATCTTTTTTTGCCTACGTGGCACTTATGTTACCACCTATGTTACTCCCATTGTGAGCAGTCTAATATAACCGTGTTGTGATATGATTCTAAGAACAAAGATGTCTTAGTGGAATCTCTTAGCATATCTATCTACTTAAGGAATACCCCAACCATATTGTTTCCACCCAACAATATGCTATTCATTGATGTTGACATAAACAATGTCCATGACCAGGAAAACATAGTCATCCAACATCTAATGAATTAGTCGTAAAAGGCAAGACTAGGATTTGTTTTTGTGTTCATGTTACTACATGTGAGCGTGATTTTTCCTCTGAATCACATATCCAGGAACCACGTTAGTTATAGCATAGTAATATGAATCATAATTATGAAATAAATATATAAATATTATTGTATTTTGGGCATACATCCAACAACGCCTTGCTATTGGCCGCTACACGGAAGGGTAATTTGTGTGAAATAGTTTCATGCAACGTTTATTTTGTGAATTTCCCTTCCTAGTTATTTTTATCCATTTTTCCAATAAACGGCATCTGAACGTGCTATGGCACTCTTGCGGGATAAAATCATTCCAATTATACGCTACATCCTCTAGGACAGAGGATGTATAAATGTGGTGAGCTCACTGGGCCTTGGTTCCACGAATAAGTGTACTTCTACCTTCTGTGGTAAGTACAACATATTAAATTTTGATCAGTTTTATTGGAAAAAGCACTAGCATTTATGGTACCAAATTAGTATCACTAGATTGGTTTTGACACGAAATTTCAAAATATGTCAATTTGATGTCACATATGTTGCTACCATTTTCTATAAAGTTGGTCAAAGTTTGTAATGTTTGACTTAGGATAAAAGGTAGAAGTATACTTACTCGTGGAAAAAGTGAGTAATATGATGTGGTTACTCTTGAGCATGGCATGGATGTAGAAACATGTAGATGCTAGCTCCCCTCTCTCATATTCTTCGATGGATCAAATAGCTTGGTATTTGAATGTGTAGAAGCGCATAGCTGGCTTAGTTTTACCGTTTAATTGAGGTGTAGGTGTATGTGCGGGGGGGGGGGGGGGGGCAAGTGCCCCCTCCGCTCGATTATTGTTTGAGAGTAGTATGTTGTCAGCCAACATTTGAGGATCCGTAATTCATTATGATTCATGAGATTTCATATCAGCTTAAAAACACGAAATGGAGGCTTATGCCAGCATGCCCCACATTTCTAATAGCCAGCTCAACAACATTGTGCACAGACTTGGGGTTGTACCTTGTATCTAACGACCCATCGATGATTGCGTTGATGTTCCTCCTCAGGATGTTCTAAATCTGTGAGCTAGCCTATAACATTCAAACTTATTTTTCAATTCATAATGTAGATAACAAATAATATCAGACTAAATAAATAATGCATCTCAAAGATTATCATGAGCATCGAGTCTAGATTTCTCTGGTGATCGACTCTTCGCATGAGATAAGCTCAAGTATGATTTCACCAAAACCGTAGACTTTACTCTTCTAAATTTTCTTCCCTTTACTATTGCACATATAGTGCTTATTCATAAAAAATACGACAAAGAGAAACAATATGTATTCGATGTTGTAAGGCATGAGACACTTCATCAATTTATAATACATACATCAGCTTCGCGTGGTGCAGATTTGCTAATTGACATGCATGTATGGACTTGTTAGTACTATATATTCAAGCCAATAGATACTCTCTCTGTTTCAAAGTATCTTATGTCTTCGCTTTCATCAATCTCAAACATTAAAAAGATTGAGAAAGTATATAGAAGCAATATCAACATGTAAAAAATAACCCAATTTTTTGATAAACATATGTTCATATTCTATGGATATGCTACTATAGATGTTGATATATTTCATATATATATTGGTCAAACTTTATCAAGTACGGCTTTGACGAACTCTGAAATGCAAGGTAAATTGAGACAGAGGGAGTACATGTATACGATACATGGCATCTCAATGTGTTATTATATTTCTCTCACACTCACTAGATGTATAGTATGTTTGAAAATAGTATATCATCAGAAACTATTTTGAGGATGTGTAGTTCATCATGTTAAATTATATTATGTATCAGTTTAAAAAATGGAAATTCAGGTTATACCCTGATAGCCCCAATAGCTAGCTCACCAATATTCTGCACCAATTGTGGGATGTACCCTGTATTTAACGATCCATAGATGTGTAACACCCCAAATTTTGCTACAGCAGGGTGTGTGGTGTTGTTCATATCATACATGCATGAAACCACAAATTTAAGCAATGTTTAAAACAATTTAAATTGTCAATTTAAATGATTTGAGAAAAATCCCACAAAAAGCACTGATTTTGGTTCCCAAAAATTTGTGTTGAAAAATATTTCAAATACACCAAAGCAAAGCATGGTTCTGTTGGAAATTTCACAAGCTTTCCAAAAGTTATTTTTGTCAAATTTTTCCTTTGCAAAAAGGCCCTAAAATAAATAGTTTTTGCTCTGTTTTTAAATAGAAAAGGACTCATTTGCAGTTTCCAGGAAATGTAGGGGGTTTTCGCAAGACTCCCGTTGTCTTCTTCGTTGCGACAGAAGATGGAGCTGCGTGGCAGCTCGACCACGGCGCTGCCACCTCCTACTCGCCCGTGTGCTTGCGTGGCCGAGGAGATAGGAAGAAGCTGTGCCCCTCCTCTTCTCCTCCTTGCTCACGTACCCCCCTCCATCTCTGTATCTTCCCGGAGAGTGACCTAACCCTAACCGAAACCATGCCTCCGGTCGCCGCACGAATCGCCGACGCCTCCGGCTACCCCGCATGGAATTGGAGCTACCATCGGCTCCGCCTCGGCCTCCTCGTTCTTCCAAGCTAGGCGCCACGAGCTGGGACGACCGGAATTGCCCGATTCGGCGTCGTCGTTTCCGCGGCCGGTAGATGGTCGTCGTGCTCGATGCGGCCGTTCCCGACCCCGCCTCTCCACTCCGGTAGCCCAGCCATGCTCATGGTGAACTTCTCTGCACGCCAGTGCCCTCGCCTAGCCCCCTACCCCTCGCTAGCTCCCTGTACACGTGCCCCGCCGGCCGCCGCCGCGCCATGGTCGCCGGCGAGCTTGTCCGGCGACCTTTTGGTCACCCACCACCATCTACAAGTTCCCCTGGGCCTCGTGCAGCTCCCCTTTGCCACCAATTTGGGTTTCCATCGCCGAATCGAGCGAATTGCAATCGATCTGTGAGATCGAGTTCATGTGACGTCACGGTTACGTCAGCATGACGTCACCGTGTTCTTTTAATTTTATTTAGGAATTGAATTAAATCCTGACACGTGGACCCCTCTGTTATTCAAAATTACAGAAAATTGTCTAATTTTAATAATTCAATAACTATTGTTTTATAATTCAGAAAAATATAAATAAGGCACCAAAATGTTGAGAAAATTATTCTCTACCCAATTATGTCATTTTCATATATGTTTGAGAAAGTCCAAAAAATGGCTTTATTTAATGCTGTTTAATCATTTAAAAATAGAAAAATAAGTTTTTATTCACTAAAATTAGAAAATTAAAAGTTATATACCAAATTGCTCAAAATGACAAATGCAACCTAGTTATGATGTTTTCAACCTCATTTGAGCAACTAAAATGGTACTCATGTTCATAATCACCCGAAACCCCCTCCGGGGCCTATTTCGGGATAAATTCAGTAAAAATGTTTAACTGACATACGAAACCTACCAACCCAACGATCATGTTTAGGGCTTCTTTCAGTGCATTAATTTGCTCATGCATACATATTGCGCATTGCATCGATGCCATGTTTGATTGTTGTTTCCCTTCCGGTGTTCTGCTTTTGATCGGTAGAACGCGACCCCGAAGAGAAGATCGACAACGCCATGACGAATACTTGATCCTAACCGACAAGTCAAGCACTTATTCCTGAAGACTTTATCTGGTTTTCTTATAACCAAGGCAAGCATAACCTCTTATCTGCTCATATATGATTTCAAAGTGATTTGAATCTCGTACTTTGCATTCGGTTCCAAACTATTTGATGTCAGTAGATAGAGTTCTCCTATATACTGCATAACCTAGATATCCTGATCCACTTCACCTAGCAGCTATAGGTTTGTTTGTGCGCGCTCCGCTAAACCTTGTGAGTCTTGCTTAGCCATGCCTAGTTGATGATTCTGGTCAATGCGTGAATCTTCTGTGTCAGGTGTTTATGGTTTGAATTACCTTTGATAACTTGACTAATCACGGCATGGATGTGAGGCCACAATGGGTTGTGGCGTTTTGTCCTGTTCATGCCCCTAGGAGCGAGTTCTCGCCTTCGAGCCAAGACTGAGCGTACAGCCACACGTGGGCCGATGAACCCCGCCCGGCTGACTAACTTGTTTAACCTTATCCATGAGCCACGTAGTTTGAGCTTTCCATCTGCGTGTGAGTCGGAAAATGTTTTGGAGAAAACTAGGTCGTGACCGGGACAAGTGATGGACGTACACGGATCTTGTTCCCGACTCACAGAACAGGTGCCGTCAGGAGGTGGCCAACTCCCTGTTGACGGGGTGGCCCTGTTTGGGTTGACTCATGGATATGGTTCGACAAGGTAAAGGCTGGGAATCGACTACCCTCTGCCGGCACTTCCCGGACTAGTGCTAACCCTGGTGGCACTAAGAGTCGGTTGGTACGTGTGGGTAAAGTTGTACACCCCTGCAGGGTTAAATCTTTTCGAAAAGCCGTGTCTGCGGTTAAAGACGACTTGGTGACGGATTCTGTGATCATAGACAACTTAAACGGAATGATTAAAACTTGCTGATAACGAATGAAGGATGCCTCCTCGGAGATGCCGAGAGGGGTTACCTTGTAGCATGAGATAGTGTGGAACAACTGGAGGAGGTGATCTTTGAAGCACGAGGTGCTGAAATGATTTGGTGGATTAAAAGATGATGATATCAGTAGTTGAGTAGCTTTCTCATCTGTTTTCAAAATACTCTATGAGACGTGCTATTCCTTCCTCAACTTGGAAACAAAGATGGCTTTACGCAAAATGACCTTCATAAAACCTTTCTGAAGATAGCAGATATATAATAGGTTAACTAAGTCTTGTTGAGTACCTCCCGTACTCAGGTTTGCTTAATTTTGGTTCAGGAGAAGATCTCACATCGGTGGTGATTCAACATGGACATCGACGAGTAGTTTGGGGTTCCCAGGTAGCAGCCTGGAATCTATGGGCTGGGACGTCGCCTTATGTTGCGGCCTCTTAGGCCTTTTTGATTCTTGTTGATTAGCAACATAATTTGCCTTCCGTTGTCTGATGTAATGTTGGGTCGTGTGACCTCTGCTTGTACGCTATGCTCTAGTAACATTTGTTTAATAAAGCTTCTTGTTTAGAGTACTGCTTTGATCGGTTGTTGGTTTCGAGCTCATTGTTATACAGTTTTGGCTATGCCTGCATAGTTGTCGCAGTCGAGGGGTTGTGGAGCCGATGATCCATGTCCGAGCCCGCCTGTCGATTTGATCGGCCTGGGGCGAGGTAACCCCAGTAACCCTCGATTGTTGTTGCACTTTCTGGACACATAGCATCTCTGTATAGCTTTGGTCCCGTTTCCTTCAGTTTCATTCGATTCGTGGACACTTTGATATGCATAGTTGGTTATGACTAGCATGGATACAAGGAGTAGTAGACCGGGGATCCGGACTACGTGCCGATGAATCCGGTCTGCCTGCCGTTGTTTGTTGCGGCCGGGGCTGGTAACCCTGAAGCCCTTGTGAGTCCATGGCTAGGAGCACATAACAGTATGTATATCTCTGGGTCCGGGGTCGTGACAAGTCTTGGTATCAGAGCAGGACTGCGTGTAGGAAAACCTTATTGCTTGGTCGATGTCGAGTCTAGTGATTGTGAAAACTACTTTGAAACCTCAAATGAGTTGTGAAAAACCTTCTTAGGATTCTTTTTACTCCTTATCTCGTATCGCTCTAACTCTGGGTCACCTTACCTGTTTTGATTTGAAAAGGTTTTGCTATCCCTTCTAGTCATTCAAAACCTAGGTGTTTTTTTCTGGCAAGGACGTTTCTTTCACCCCAGTTGACCTAGTGTTAAGTTCCAGAGTCGTGTGTGTTCCAAGTTTCGTTATCTCTTAAACTGGGAGATTTCATTTCTATTCCAATCTCTCAGAGTTGTATAGATTCCACATTCTTACTTGTTTCAAAGTTCTAAATCATGAACCTCGAGATCTGCTTTCCATCTCGAATGTATCTATTATCCTCTGCTCAAGTTCTTCCGGAGCTATCGTTGTCTTTTGAAAGATACCTCGTGATTGCTAACTGTGGTGTCCTTTGTGGCACTCCTATAGTAGTTACTCCTTTCGTTGTGTTTTTGCCTTGGACTTGAACCGAAGGTCCCGGAATGTGCTGAATTGCGGTGGGTTGGATCGTGTGGTTTCTTAGCCATGTGATGCTCATGCTATCAGTACAGGATGCTGACCTTTAACCCAAGTTCTGTTTCTTTGGATCCTGAGGAATCTGTTCTACCTCAGGGTGGCTAGGTAATCTCAGCTCCAATAGCCATAGGTTTTCTCTAGGAATCAAAAGGAATCATAACAAGAGTGTTCTCTATGATTCCCATATCCTTGTTCTTGATTCAACTATACCTCCCTTTTAGCATGGATTTTACAAATGTGTATTACACTGTGCATTCACCGTGATCTCTGGATTTTCTGGAGCATGATCTTAATTTCTAGTTGCTTTCCTACCTTTGTCCATGGTTTGGAAACCAAGTTGCTTAGTTGTGTTGGATTTTTTCCCAATACATTTGCTTACGTTTCCGTTAGAACATTCCACCTTGGAATGTTAGGAGAAACAAACTCCGGTACCTCTTCCATCTCTAGGACCAGGTCAAAGTTTTGTAATCCGCAGATCAAAGAAGTTTCATTAGCTTCCGTTCTGTTCCACCCTCGAGTGTCACACTCTTTTATATCAAGAGGTTGTGTTAAGTTTCATGGCCTTAATGATGAAGTAATGCTCTCACACATCTTCACTCCCCCTTCCTCCAAGCTTGAATGCTTGAGAATGATGGGTCTTTTCATCGACATGTGTATCTGCTATTCCTAGCAATTCTTATTGCTTTGGAAATCTAAGAAAACATCTGTATCCTTCTTAGCACTACTGGTCACCCAACCTCTGTTTTAAGTTGACCGTGTTACCAAATCCGTTCTTCCCGATGCACATTCTTCGTCAGAGAGTTAGGTTCATGCTGAAGCTCTCAAGATCATAGCGGTTTCTTTGAAAAGCAAGTTTCCTTTTCGAACTCCAAGACATATCGGTAGGATGTGATATTCTGGTTGTCTTTCTAGAAGTATCACCAGGTTGTCACCTGACCGTGATGTCTAATAAAGGGGTAATTTGAACTACTCCTTTCTCCAAGAAAGCTATGCTGGATACCCTGGACAAGTAGGTTGAGCTTAAACAACAACTTGGAGAGTTGAAAGGCAAAAGCTCTGCCTAACTTGATCCTCTGTTAAGGGATGTCTAGTTCTCCTCATGTTGAAGCAGGATAGTATCTCCGTAGTGGACATGCTATCACTCTACCTTTGATTTGTTTTGGGCTATCAACAGATCAAGTCCAGCTCTAGGGACTATCTTGACGGTGTTTTCACTCATGGTGTTTTGCCCGAGTACACCTTCATGTCCTCTAGTCTGGCCAATGTATTGCCTTGTTCATATATCATATGAATCCCTCTTCTTGGAGTGTTTTGATAAGTGTGTTGTCGAGCCCATCGATGACATTCCTATTTCCTCCAAGTTGCAAGAGGTTCATGCTAAAACCTTGGCACTAATGTTGGAAACTTTCGAGAACCATCTTCGTTTCATCACGAAGTTGTGTTCTGGATGTTCGAAGTGACTTTCTCAGGTCCATGTGCTTATGGTGAAAGTTGTCGCCATGGATTCGAGAATAGTTTTCTTGTTCCTTCGGGAATAATCCCATGTCAGTCCTGCATGTGTGGACTACTCTTGAGATGGTAGGTTGTTACCTCCATTTAGTTGAAGAAGTTTTCATCCACACTAGGCCACAGACTGATTGTTCGTAAAAGAGAAGAAGTTTAAAAACTTCGTTATCTTTACAATCGTTCTTCCCAACAAGGACTCCGATGTGTTCCTTTGCAAGTAGTTCATGTAGGTGCAACCGTCTTTTGCAAGTTGCTAATACATGAGTTCTACAATCTCGCTTACCTTCTTGAGCCTGACATCATAGTCCATATCTTGAGAATCTAGCAAATGTATCTCGTTGATAACCGGTGCAATCTTCCTGATCAAACACATTGAGTCTCAGTTATTCAATCCACTACCCAGAGCTGAATCTCAAGCAGCAACGATGGTTAGTGTTCCCTCAAGGGTATTGAATTAGGTCTGTTTAGAGTCCGGCATGGTTTATGTTGTGGTTGACACAATTAGCCGGAAGACCTATTGTCATATCCCTCTGAATCCGTAAGAACAACCACTCTCCGTGAGAATTCTTGTCTGGCTTAATTCTAATAAGTTCTCCTCCCTGATTTTCCAAACCGGAGTTTTACTTTCACCTGATAACCTATAGAAGTCTTGTCGTGAGCCTGCTGACGGTATCTAGAACATCCAGGAGAACCTGGAAGTTGATCTTTCCAACATCCCTCTGCTGAACCTCCAAAATCTTTGTTCTAGTGGAAACAAGTTCCTCATGAGGATCATCTCCTGGTGTTTTGTGGCCACCATCGAACAATTTCCTTTTCAGGTTGGTGGTACCTGAAATTCTGTTCATCTCACACATTGTGTGAATTTGTCAGTCACTTCAGCCATGGGATCTTAACCATGTGGTAAACGTATTGCTACGTCCAAATCCACCATAGGAAATAGATTCCCTACCCCTTCTGGTGTTTCAATCCTCGTTGGTTAACCAGCTTATGGTATGACCAAGAATTCCTTTTTAACTACGGTGTTCCAACATCCTTTGGTTACTCATCTCATATCGTGAAGTAACATCCCGATCTTTGACAAAGATTTCGACAAAGTTTTGACGGAGTGAAAGTTCTGTTATCTTCCGTGTCCACTCCGAAGGGTGAACATGATCATCTATCAAATTCTCTCCGATGCACGATTACAGTGTTTTCTCGTGTTTTCCCTCGTCCAAGGATATTACTTCGTGATATTCAAGACAATCCTCTCCATCTTGGTTTTCTGCCTGAAGAAACCTCGGTGTCAAAAGTTGTTCAACCTTTCTTTTCCAAAAGGATTTAAAGTCCTGTGCAAAGCTCATATTCTAAATCCTTTCAATACCAATCGTCTGCAAACTTGAAACCATCTTCTATTCACTCCGTTACCTTGATGTATTTCATGCACGATAACTCAACAGTTCTTTATGAACATTCCTGTTATGAGTTAGCCATGAGATACTCGATCTTCATGAAAGATCGTTCCCTAAGAGTTTTCCCTCTCACCTAAGGTGTAGCCGCTGAAGAATCTTCGCAAGCGCTACGGATCAGCCTCTTCAAGAAGAGAACCGTAAGGTCCGAGAAGATCATTCAAACCGGTGTTCCTTCTTTCTTTCTCCTTCAGGAATCTCGGGACGAGATTCTTGTAAGGGGGGTAGATTTGTAACACCCCAAATTTTGCTACAGCAGGGTGTGTGGTGTTGTTCATATCATACATGCATGAAACCACAAATTTAAGCAATGTTTAAAACAATTTAAATTGTCAATTTAAATGATTTGAGAAAAATCCCACAAAAAGCACTGATTTTGGTTCCCAAAAATTTGTGTTGAAAAATATTTCAAATACACCAAAGCAAAGCATGGTTCTGTTGGAAATTTCACAAGCTTTCCAAAAGTTATTTTTGTCAAATTTTTCCTTTGCAAAAAGGCCCTAAAATAAATAGTTTTTGCTCTGTTTTTAAATAGAAAAGGACTCATTTGCAGTTTCCAGGAAATGTAGGGGGTTTTCGCAAGACTCCCGTTGTCTTCTTCGTTGCGACAGAAGATGGAGCTGCGTGGCAGCTCGACCACGGCGCTGCCACCTCCTACTCGCCCGTGTGCTTGCGTGGCCGAGGAGATAGGAAGAAGCTGTGCCCCTCCTCTTCTCCTCCTTGCTCACGTACCCCCCTCCATCTCTGTATCTTCCCGGAGAGTGACCTAACCCTAACCGAAACCATGCCTCCGGTCGCCGCACGAATCGCCGACGCCTCCGGCTACCCCGCATGGAATTGGAGCTACCATCGGCTCCGCCTCGGCCTCCTCGTTCTTCCAAGCTAGGCGCCACGAGCTGGGACGACCGGAATTGCCCGATTCGGCGTCGTCGTTTCCGCGGCCGGTAGATGGTCGTCGTGCTCGATGCGGCCGTTCCCGACCCCGCCTCTCCACTCCGGTAGCCCAGCCATGCTCATGGTGAGCTTCTCTGCACGCCAGTGCCCTCGCCTAGCCCCCTACCCCTCGCTAGCTCCCTGTACACGTGCCCCGCCGGCCGCCGCCGCGCCATGGTCGCCGGCGAGCTTGTCCGGCGACCTTTTGGTCACCCACCACCATCTACAAGTTCCCCTGGGCCTCGTGCAGCTCCCCTTTGCCACCAATTTGGGTTTCCATCGCCGAATCGAGCGAATTGCAATCGATCTGTGAGATCGAGTTCATGTGACGTCACGGTTACGTCAGCATGACGTCACCGTGTTCTTTTAATTTTATTTAGGAATTGAATTAAATCCTGACACGTGGACCCCTCTGTTATTCAAAATTACAGAAAATTGTCTAATTTTAATAATTCAATAACTATTGTTTTATAATTCAGAAAATATAAATAAGGCACCAAAATGTTGAGAAAATTATTCTCTACCCAATTATGTCATTTTCATATATGTTTGAGAAAGTCCAAAAAATGGCTTTATTTAATGCTGTTTAATCATTTAAAAATAGAAAAATAAGTTTTTATTCACTAAAATTAGAAAATTAAAAGTTATATACCAAATTGCTCAAAATGACAAATGCAACCTAGTTATGATGTTTTCAACCTCATTTGAGCAACTAAAATGGTACTCATGTTCATAATCACCCGAAACCCCCTCCGGGGCCTATTTCGGGATAAATTCAGTAAAAATGTTTAACTGACATACGAAACCTACCAACCCAACGATCATGTTTAGGGCTTCTTTCAGTGCATTAATTTGCTCATGCATACATATTGCGCATTGCATCGATGCCATGTTTGATTGTTGTTTCCCTTCCGGTGTTCTGCTTTTGATCGGTAGAACGCGACCCCGAAGAGAAGATCGACAACGCCATGACGAATACTTGATCCTAACCGACAAGTCAAGCACTTATTCCTGAAGACTTTATCTGGTTTTCTTATAACCAAGGCAAGCATAACCTCTTATCTGCTCATATATGATTTCAAAGTGATTTGAATCTCGTACTTTGCATTCGGTTCCAAACTATTTGATGTCAGTAGATAGAGTTCTCCTATATACTGCATAACCTAGATATCCTGATCCACTTCACCTAGCAGCTATAGGTTTGTTTGTGCGCGCTCCGCTAAACCTTGTGAGTCTTGCTTAGCCATGCCTAGTTGATGATTCTGGTCAATGCGTGAATCTTCTGTGTCAGGTGTTTATGGTTTGAATTACCTTTGATAACTTGACTAATCACGGCATGGATGTGAGGCCACAATGGGTTGTGGCGTTTTGTCCTGTTCATGCCCCTAGGAGCGAGTTCTCGCCTTCGAGCCAAGACTGAGCGTACAGCCACACGTGGGCCGATGAACCCCGCCCGGCTGACTAACTTGTTTAACCTTATCCATGAGCCACGTAGTTTGAGCTTTCCATCTGCGTGTGAGTCGGAAAATGTTTTGGAGAAAACTAGGTCGTGACCGGGACAAGTGATGGACGTACACGGATCTTGTTCCCGACTCACAGAACAGGTGCCGTCAGGAGGTGGCCAACTCCCTGTTGACGGGGTGGCCCTGTTTGGGTTGACTCATGGATATGGTTCGACAAGGTAAAGGCTGGGAATCGACTACCCTCTGCCGGCACTTCCCGGACTAGTGCTAACCCTGGTGGCACTAAGAGTCGGTTGGTACGTGTGGGTAAAGTTGTACACCCCTGCAGGGTTAAATCTTTTCGAAAAGCCGTGTCTGCGGTTAAAGACGACTTGGTGACGGATTCTGTGATCATAGACAACTTAAACGGAATGATTAAAACTTGCTGATAACGAATGAAGGATGCCTCCTCGGAGATGCCGAGAGGGGTTACCTTGTAGCATGAGATAGTGTGGAACAACTGGAGGAGGTGATCTTTGAAGCACGAGGTGCTGAAATGATTTGGTGGATTAAAAGATGATGATATCAGTAGTTGAGTAGCTTTCTCATCTGTTTTCAAAATACTCTATGAGACGTGCTATTCCTTCCTCAACTTGGAAACAAAGATGGCTTTACGCAAAATGACCTTCATAAAACCTTTCTGAAGATAGCAGATATATAATAGGTTAACTAAGTCTTGTTGAGTACCTCCCGTACTCAGGTTTGCTTAATTTTGGTTCAGGAGAAGATCTCACATCGGTGGTGATTCAACGTGGACATCGACGAGTAGTTTGGGGTTCCCAGGTAGCAGCCTGGAATCTATGGGCTGGGACGTTCGCCTTATGTTGCGGCCTCTTAGGCCTTTTTGATTCTTGTTGATTAGCAACATAATTTGCCTTCCGTTGTCTGATGTAATGTTGGGTCGTGTGACCTCTGCTTGTACGCTATGCTCTAGTAACATTTGTTTAATAAAGCTTCTTGTTTAGAGTACTGCTTTGATCGGTTGTTGGTTTCGAGCTCATTGTTATACAGTTTTGGCTATGCCTGCATAGTTGTCGCAGTCGAGGGGTTGTGGAGCCGATGATCCATGTCCGAGCCCGCCTGTCGATTTGATCGGCCTGGGGCGAGGTAACCCCAGTAACCCTCGATTGTTGTTGCACTTTCTGGACACATAGCATCTCTGTATAGCTTTGGTCCCGTTTCCTTCAGTTTCATTCGATTCGTGGACACTTTGATATGCATAGTTGGTTATGACTAGCATGGATACAAGGAGTAGTAGACCGGGGATCCAGACTACGTGCCGATGAATCCGGTCTGCCTGCCGTTGTTTGTTGCGGCCGGGGCTGGTAACCCTGAAGCCCTTGTGAGTCCATGGCTAGGAGCACATAACAGTATGTATATCTCTGGGTCCGGGGTCGTGACAAGTCTTGGTATCAGAGCAGGACTGCGTGTAGGAAAACCTTATTGCTTGGTCGATGTCGAGTCTAGTGATTGTGAAAACTACTTTGAAACCTCAAATGAGTTGTGAAAAACCTTCTTAGGATTCTTTTTACTCCTTATCTCGTATCGCTCTAACTCTGGGTCACCTTACCTGTTTTGATTTGAAAAGGTTTTGCTATCCCTTCTAGTCATTCAAAACCTAGGTGTTTTTTTTCTGGCAAGGACGTTTCTTTCACCCCAGTTGACCTAGTGTTAAGTTCCAGAGTCGTGTGTGTTCCAAGTTTCGTTATCTCTTAAACTGGGAGATTTCATTTCTATTCCAATCTCTCAGAGTTGTATAGATTCCACATTCTTACTTGTTTCAAAGTTCTAAATCATGAACCTCGAGATCTGCTTTCCATCTCGAATGTATCTATTATCCTCTGCTCAAGTTCTTCCGGAGCTATCGTTGTCTTTTGAAAGATACCTCGTGATTGCTAACTGTGGTGTCCTTTGTGGCACTCCTATAGTAGTTACTCCTTTCGTTGTGTTTTTGCCTTGGACTTGAACCGAAGGTCCCGGAATGTGCTGAATTGCGGTGGGTTGGATCGTGTGGTTTCTTAGCCATGTGATGCTCATGCTATCAGTACAGGATGCTGACCTTTAACCCAAGTTCTGTTTCTTTGGATCCTGAGGAATCTGTTCTACCTCAGGGTGGCTAGGTAATCTCAGCTCCAATAGCCATAGGTTTTCTCTAGGAATCAAAAGGAATCATAACAAGAGTGTTCTCTATGATTCCCATATCCTTGTTCTTGATTCAACTATACCTCCCTTTTAGCATGGGTTTTACAAATGTGTATTACACTGTGCATTCACCGTGATCTCTGGATTTTCTGGAGCATGATCTTAATTTCTAGTTGCTTTCCTACCTTTGTCCATGGTTTGGAAACCAAGTTGCTTAGTTGTGTTGGATTTTTTCCCAATACATTTGCTTACGTTTCCGTTAGAACATTCCACCTTGGAATGTTAGGAGAAACAAACTCCGGTACCTCTTCCATCTCTAGGACCAGGTCAAAGTTTTGTAATCCGCAGATCAAAGAAGTTTCATTAGCTTCCGTTCTGTTCCACCCTCGAGTGTCACACTCTTTTATATCAAGAGGTTGTGTTAAGTTTCATGGCCTTAATGATGAAGTAATGCTCTCACACATCTTCACTCCCCCTTCCTCCAAGCTTGAATGCTTGAGAATGATGGGTCTTTTCATCGACATGTGTATCTGCTATTCCTAGCAATTCTTATTGCTTTGGAAATCTAAGAAAACATCTGTATCCTTCTTAGCACTACTGGTCACCCAAACTCTGTTTTAAGTTGACCGTGTTACCAAATCCGTTCTTCCCGATGCACATTCTTCGTCAGAGAGTTAGGTTCATGCTGAAGCTCTCAAGATCATAGCGGTTTCTTTGAAAAGCAAGTTTCCTTTTCGAACTCCAAGACATATCGGTAGGATGTGATATTCTGGTTGTCTTTCTAGAAGTATCACCAGGTTGTCACCTGACCGTGATGTCTAATAAAGGGGTAATTTGAACTACTCCTTTCTCCAAGAAAGCTATGCTGGATACCCTGGACAAGTAGGTTGAGCTTAAACAACAACTTGGAGAGTTGAAAGGCAAAAGCTCTGCCTAACTTGATCCTCTGTTAAGGGATGTCTAGTTCTCCTCATGTTGAAGCAGGATAGTATCTCCGTAGTGGACATGCTATCACTCTACCTTTGATTTGTTTTGGGCTATCAACAGATCAAGTCCAGCTCTAGGGACTATCTTGACGGTGTTTTCACTCATGGTGTTTTGCCCGAGTACACCTTCATGTCCTCTAGTCTGGCCAATGTATTGCCTTGTTCATATATCATATGAATCCCTCTTCTTGGAGTGTTTTGATAAGTGTGTTGTCGAGCCCATCGATGACATTCCTATTTCCTCCAAGTTGCAAGAGGTTCATGCTAAAACCTTGGCACTAATGTTGGAAACTTTCGAGAACCATCTTCGTTTCATCACGAAGTTGTGTTCTGGATGTTCGAAGTGACTTTCTCAGGTCCATGTGCTTATGGTGAAAGTTGTCGCCATGGATTCGAGAATAGTTTTCTTGTTCCTTCGGGAATAATCCCATGTCAGTCCTGCATGTGTGGACTACTCTTGAGATGGTAGGTTGTTACCTCCATTTAGTTGAAGAAGTTTTCATCCACACTAGGCCACAGACTGATTGTTCGTAAAAGAGAAGAAGTTTAAAAACTTCGTTATCTTTACAATCGTTCTTCCCAACAAGGACTCCGATGTGTTCCTTTGCAAGTAGTTCATGTAGGTGCAACCGTCTTTTGCAAGTTGCTAATACATGAGTTCTACAATCTCGCTTACCTTCTTGAGCCTGACATCATAGTCCATATCTTGAGAATCTAGCAAATGTATCTCGTTGATAACCGGTGCAATCTTCCTGATCAAACACATTGAATCTCAGTTATTCAATCCACTACCCAGAGCTGAATCTCAAGCAGCAACGATGGTTAGTGTTCCCTCAAGGGTATTGAATTAGGTCTGTTTAGAGTCCGGCATGGTTTATGTTGTGGTTGACACAATTAGCCGGAAGACCTATTGTCATATCCCTCTGAATCCGTAAGAACAACCACTCTCCGTGAGAATTCTTGTCTGGCTTAATTCTAATAAGTTCTCCTCCCTGATTTTCCAAACCGGAGTTTTACTTTCACCTGATAACCTATAGAAGTCTTGTCGTGAGCCTGCTGACGGTATCTAGAACATCCAGGAGAACCTGGAAGTTGATCTTTCCAACATCCCTCTGCTGAACCTCCAAAATCTTTGTTCTAGTGGAAACAAGTTCCTCATGAGGATCATCTCCTGGTGTTTTGTGGCCACCATCGAACAATTTCCTTTTCAGGTTGGTGGTACCTGAAATTCTGTTCATCTCACACATTGTGTGAATTTGTCAGTCACTTCAGCCATGGGATCTTAACCATGTGGTAAACGTATTGCTACGTCCAAATCCACCATAGGAAATAGATTCCCTACCCCTTCTGGTGTTTCAATCCTCGTTGGTTAACCAGCTTATGGTATGACCAAGAATTCCTTTTTAACTACGGTGTTCCAACATCCTTTGGTTACTCATCTCATATCGTGAAGTAACATCCCGATCTTTGACAAAGATTTCGACAAAGTTTTGACGGAGTGAAAGTTCTGTTATCTTCCGTGTCCACTCCGAAGGGTGAACATGATCATCTATCAAATTCTCTCCGATGCACGATTACAGTGTTTTCTCGTGTTTTCCCTCGTCCAAGGATATTACTTCGTGATATTCAAGACAATCCTCTCCATCTTGGTTTTCTGCCTGAAGAAACCTCGGTGTCAAAAGTTGTTCAACCTTTCTTTTCCAAAAGGATTTAAAGTCCTGTGCAAAGCTCATATTCTAAATCCTTTCAATACCAATCGTCTGCAAACTTGAAACCATCTTCTATTCACTCCGTTACCTTGATGTATTTCATGCACGATAACTCAACAGTTCTTTATGAACATTCCTGTTATGAGTTAGCCATGAGATACTCGATCTTCATGAAAGATCGTTCCCTAAGAGTTTTCCCTCTCACCTAAGGTGTAGCCGCTGAAGAATCTTCGCAAGCGCTACGGATCAGCCTCTTCAAGAAGAGAACCGTAAGGTCCGAGAAGATCATTCAAACCGGTGTTCCTTCTTTCTTTCTCCTTCAGGAATCTCGGGACGAGATTCTTGTAAGGGGGGTAGATTTGTAACACCCCAAATTTTGCTACAGCAGGGTGTGTGGTGTTGTTCATATCATACATGCATGAAACCACAAATTTAAGCAATGTTTAAAACAATTTAAATTGTCAATTTAAATGATTTGAGAAAAATCCCACAAAAAGCACTGATTTTGGTTCCCAAAAATTTGTGTTGAAAAATATTTCAAATACACCAAAGCAAAGCATGGTTCTGTTGGAAATTTCACAAGCTTTCCAAAAGTTATTTTTGTCAAATTTTTCCTTTGCAAAAAGGCCCTAAAATAAATAGTTTTTGCTCTGTTTTTAAATAGAAAAGGACTCATTTGCAGTTTCCAGGAAATGTAGGGGGTTTTCGCAAGACTCCCGTTGTCTTCTTCGTTGCGACAGAAGATGGAGCTGCGTGGCAGCTCGACCACGGCGCTGCCACCTCCTACTCGCCCGTGTGCTTGCGTGGCCGAGGAGATAGGAAGAAGCTGTGCCCCTCCTCTTCTCCTCCTTGCTCACGTACCCCCCTCCATCTCTGTATCTTCCCGGAGAGTGACCTAACCCTAACCGAAACCATGCCTCCGGTCGCCGCACGAATCGCCGACGCCTCCGGCTACCCCGCATGGAATTGGAGCTACCATCGGCTCCGCCTCGGCCTCCTCGTTCTTCCAAGCTAGGCGCCACGAGCTGGGACGACCGGAATTGCCCGATTCGGCGTCGTCGTTTCCGCGGCCGGTAGATGGTCGTCGTGCTCGATGCGGCCGTTCCCGACCCCGCCTCTCCACTCCGGTAGCCCAGCCATGCTCATGGTGAGCTTCTCTGCACGCCAGTGCCCTCGCCTAGCCCCCTACCCCTCGCTAGCTCCCTGTACACGTGCCCCGCCGGCCGCCGCCGCGCCATGGTCGCCGGCGAGCTTGTCCGGCGACCTTTTGGTCACCCACCACCATCTACAAGTTCCCCTGGGCCTCGTGCAGCTCCCCTTTGCCACCAATTTGGGTTTCCATCGCCGAATCGAGCGAATTGCAATCGATCTGTGAGATCGAGTTCATGTGACGTCACGGTTACGTCAGCATGACGTCACCGTGTTCTTTTAATTTTATTTAGGAATTGAATTAAATCCTGACACGTGGACCCCTCTGTTATTCAAAATTACAGAAAATTGTCTAATTTTAATAATTCAATAACTATTGTTTTATAATTCAGAAAAATATAAATAAGGCACCAAAATGTTGAGAAAATTATTCTCTACCCAATTATGTCATTTTCATATATGTTTGAGAAAGTCCAAAAAATGGCTTTATTTAATGCTGTTTAATCATTTAAAAATAGAAAAATAAGTTTTTATTCACTAAAATTAGAAAATTAAAAGTTATATACCAAATTGCTCAAAATGACAAATGCAACCTAGTTATGATGTTTTCAACCTCATTTGAGCAACTAAAATGGTACTCATGTTCATAATCGCCCGAAACCCCCTCCGGGGCCTATTTCGGGATAAATTCAGTAAAAATGTTTAACTGACATACGAAACCTAGCAACCCAACGATCATGTTTAGGGCTTCTTTCAGTGCATTAATTTGCTCATGCATACATATTGCGCATTGCATCGATGCCATGTTTGATTGTTGTTTCCCTTCCGGTGTTCTGCTTTTGATCGGTAGAACGCGACCCCGAAGAGAAGATCGACAACGCCATGACGAATACTTGATCCTAACCGACAAGTCAAGCACTTATTCCTGAAGACTTTATCTGGTTTTCTTATAACCAAGGCAAGCATAACCTCTTATCTGCTCATATATGATTTCAAAGTGATTTGAATCTCGTACTTTGCATTCGGTTCCAAACTATTTGATGTCAGTAGATAGAGTTCTCCTATATACTGCATAACCTAGATATCCTGATCCACTTCACCTAGCAGCTATAGGTTTGTTTGTGCGCGCTCCGCTAAACCTTGTGAGTCTTGCTTAGCCATGCCTAGTTGATGATTCTGGTCAATGCGTGAATCTTCTGTGTCAGGTGTTTATGGTTTGAATTACCTTTGATAACTTGACTAATCACGGCATGGATGTGAGGCCACAATGGGTTGTGGCGTTTTGTCCTGTTCATGCCCCTAGGAGCGAGTTCTCGCCTTCGAGCCAAGACTGAGCGTACAGCCACACGTGGGCCGATGAACCCCGCCCGGCTGACTAACTTGTTTAACCTTATCCATGAGCCACGTAGTTTGAGCTTTCCATCTGCGTGTGAGTCGGAAAATGTTTTGGAGAAAACTAGGTCGTGACCGGGACAAGTGATGGACGTACACGGATCTTGTTCCCGACTCACAGAACAGGTGCCGTCAGGAGGTGGCCAACTCCCTGTTGACGGGGTGGCCCTGTTTGGGTTGACTCATGGATATGGTTCGACAAGGTAAAGGCTGGGAATCGACTACCCTCTGCCGGCACTTCCCGGACTAGTGCTAACCCTGGTGGCACTAAGAGTCGGTTGGTACGTGTGGGTAAAGTTGTACACCCCTGCAGGGTTAAATCTTTTCGAAAAGCCGTGTCTGCGGTTAAAGACGACTTGGTGACGGATTCTGTGATCATAGACAACTTAAACGGAATGATTAAAACTTGCTGATAACGAATGAAGGATGCCTCCTCGGAGATGCCGAGAGGGGTTACCTTGTAGCATGAGATAGTGTGGAACAACTGGAGGAGGTGATCTTTGAAGCACGAGGTGCTGAAATGATTTGGTGGATTAAAAGATGATGATATCAGTAGTTGAGTAGCTTTCTCATCTGTTTTCAAAATACTCTATGAGACGTGCTATTCCTTCCTCAACTTGGAAACAAAGATGGCTTTACGCAAAATGACCTTCATAAAACCTTTCTGAAGATAGCAGATATATAATAGGTTAACTAAGTCTTGTTGAGTACCTCCCGTACTCAGGTTTGCTTAATTTTGGTTCAGGAGAAGATCTCACATCGGTGGTGATTCAACGTGGACATCGACGAGTAGTTTGGGGTTCCCAGGTAGCAGCCTGGAATCTATGGGCTGGGACGTCGCCTTATGTTGCGGCCTCTTAGGCCTTTTTGATTCTTGTTGATTAGCAACATAATTTGCCTTCCGTTGTCTGATGTAATGTTGGGTCGTGTGACCTCTGCTTGTACGCTATGCTCTAGTAACATTTGTTTAATAAAGCTTCTTGTTTAGAGTACTGCTTTGATCGGTTGTTGGTTTCGAGCTCATTGTTATACAGTTTTGGCTATGCCTGCATAGTTGTCGCAGTCGAGGGGTTGTGGAGCCGATGATCCATGTCCGAGCCCGCCTGTCGATTTGATCGGCCTGGGGCGAGGTAACCCCAGTAACCCTCGATTGTTGTTGCACTTTCTGGACACATAGCATCTCTGTATAGCTTTGGTCCCGTTTCCTTCAGTTTCATTCGATTCGTGGACACTTTGATATGCATAGTTGGTTATGACTAGCATGGATACAAGGAGTAGTAGACCGGGGATCCAGACTACGTGCCGATGAATCCGGTCTGCCTGCCGTTGTTTGTTGCGGCCGGGGCTGGTAACCCTGAAGCCCTTGTGAGTCCATGGCTAGGAGCACATAACAGTATGTATATCTCTGGGTCCGGGGTCGTGACAAGATGATCGCGTTGATGTTCATGACCTTGATGTTATGAATAGGTGATCTAATCAGTATCGTTCAAACTTTTGTCAATGAGATAATGTAGAGACCCAATAATATCAAACTAAATAATGAATGCATCTCAAATGCTTACTCCATGGGACCATGTTATCATGAGCAGTGATCCTAGAGATTTCACTAGGGTTTGACTCTTCGCATGAGATAAGCTCAAGTAGAATATCTCCAAAACCCTAGAATTTACTCTTCTCACTTGTGTTCCTTATTCCTGTACATATAGTGCTTAGTCATAAAAAATAAACAATATGCTTCACATGCTATAAGGTACGAGACACTTCGGCTATTCGGGATACATACATTAGCTTTCACGTGGTGCAGATTTGCTAATTTACATGCATGTATTGACTTGTTAGAACTATCAATCCAATACATTTTCTATTTCTAATTTATCCTATATTTTAGCTTTGGTCCATCTCAAATGTTAAAAAGTATTGCCGTACGCAAATATTACAACAGAAGACTCTAGAACCCGAAGGGGAGGAGCAACAGACCCAGGAGGTGGCCACACCACACCAGGGCGCGGCCCACACCTGGCCGGTGCCCTCCTGTGGAGTGGGCCCCTCGGGTGGCCACCGATGCCGCCCTTTCGCCTATATATTCCTTCTGCCTCGAAAAACCTAAATACCAGATCGATATTTTACGAAACATCCAAACGCCGCCACCGTCAAGCCTAGTTTGGGAGGGTTCTGAAGCTCTTCCTAGAACCCTACCGGAGAGGGGAATCATCACCGGAGGTCTCTACACCGCCATGCGTGCCCCCGGAGTGATGCATGAGTAGTCGATGGAGGTGTTAACCTCTTGGATGACCCGATCTTCACGAATTGACCAAGAACTCAAGAACACGACGAAGAACACGAAGAACACAAAGGGGATCGAGGAGGAAGGGTAACTAGCGTGAACTGAAAGACTCGATCTCCCGTCAACTAAGCCGCAACGGCCGCCTACGGAACGATCAATCCAACCGAACTCACCTTATCGGAAATTGATTCAACACCCGTGGCCAGTCCACCATGCCAATAGAACCTCAAGGGTTAGTTGAGGAGATTGGAAAGTTCCTAGCTGAATCCCAAGGGGAAAGGATAGGTAACTCGATGTAGCCTTGATGCGATCCTAGATACACATCATAGGAGTAGCCTTCATACGATCCTAGATACAAATCATAGGAGTAGCCTCACAAGAGGGATACAAGAGCAAAGCTCAATTCATCTAATATTCATCCTAAAACTAGATCTGGTCCAAGGGGCTCCTTTTATAGCCAAGGGGTGGGTGGGGGTGGAAAAGGGGGTTTTACGCCACTTTGGCGCAGCAGCAGGGAAGCCGGACTGACCGGCCTGTGAGGCTGGGGTGGGTGTGCAGGGAGGCCGTCCTGGCGTGCATGGGAGCCAGCCTGAGGCCGGGGTGGAGGCCGGCCGCTTTGGGTGGCCACCCGGCTTGGCGCGCAGGGAGGCCGGCCTCCTCTGTTGGGGGTCCGGCCTGAGGAGCTGGGAAGCTGGCCTGGCCGGGCTGTCAGGTCGGGTTTCCTGGCTTCCGCCTCCTTCTTCTTCATTCTCGATGTCTTCTTCTCGGACTTCTTCCATAGATTCTTTAGCATCATCTTGGGCACGTTCTTGAGCATCTTGGGCATCGTCTTGGGGCTCCATGGTGGGATCAAACCTGAGCACGCATAGGGTGGTTCCATGAGGTAGCACACTATTCACCAAGTCATCAAATGCGTAGAGAGAGAGAGGATTGAGTTCACCTTATCATGCATCGCCTTTGCTCGTGATTTTGTTATGGGTCCATTGGGTGTTGGGATTGGTGGAATGGGGTGTGCTGCATCATCTCCCCCCTTGAAAAATAGTCGACCTCGACTCGTGGTCTTCCTCATCACTTGGATATCCATGGAAGAGAGAGAGATCCTTGACGTTGAAGGAGTTGTGGACAAGGTACTTGGATTGCGGTAAGTCGAGCTTGTATGCGTTGTTGTTGATGCGCTTGATGATCTTGAAAGGTCCATCACCTATTGGCTTGAACTTGGAGTTGCGATCTTGTGGAAAATGGTCTTTGCGCAAGTGTAGCCAAACGAGGTTGCCTTCTTGGAACACCATGGGATTCTTGTTCTTGTTCATCATGGATGCTTGGTGCTCGGCATGCTTCTCAAGTATAGCTCTTCTGGATTCATGTAGCCTCTTGATGTAGTCGGTGCTCTTTTCGATGTCCATATTGACTTGTTTGCGTAGAGGCAATGGTAGGATGTCGAGAGCGGTGTTTGGGTTGAAGCCATAGAGAATCTCGAAGGGGCTTCTCTTAGTAGCTTGGTGAAGTGCTCGATTGTAGGCGAACTCGGCATGGGGGATGCATTCCTGCCAATTCTTGAGGTTGGGCTTGATCAATGCCCGTAGAAGTGAAGAGAGTGTTGGATTCACCACTTCGGTTTGGCCATCCGTTTGTGGGTGGTTGGTGGTGGAGAAAAGTAGCTTGAAGACGAGCTTTCCCATCAAAGTCTTCCAAAAGTAGGATGTGAACTTGACATCTTGATCCAACACAATTGATGTGTGCACACCATGTAGACGCACAATTTCCCTGAAAAACAAATTTGCGACATGTGAAGCATCGTCCGTCCTATTGTAAGGAATGAAATGTTCCATCTTAGACAAATGATCAACAACGAAAAAGATTGAGTCCATGTTTGTTTTAGTGTGTGGTAGTTCTAACAAAAAGTCCATGCTAATGTCACTCCAAGGTGTGTGTGGTGTAGGCAATGGTAAGTAAAGACCATGGGGGGTTGGAAGTACACTTAGCTCGGAGCCATGTAGGACATCTCTTGACGAGTCTTTCAACTTGGTGCCTCATCTTAGGCCAATAGTAGTGGTTGGAGAGCATGGCATAGGTCTTGTCCCTTCCAAAGTGTCCCATGAGACCTCCTTCATGTGATTCTTTCAATAACAACAAACGAAGAGAGGACTCCGGAATACACAATTTGTTAGCCTTAAACAAGAAGCCTTTGTGATGATAGTAGTCATAAAAACCTCGATTGGGCAAGCATTTTTTGAAAATGGGTCCAAAGAAAACATCAGAAGAGTATAAGTCTTTGAGCTCATGCAAACCAATCACATTGATTTCAAGGCGGGTAAGAAGACTAACTCTAGCTCCCAAGTCACATAAAGCAGTTCTAACATAATTATTTTCAATAGAACAAGAGATAGTAGGAATACCAGGATCTCCAAGCTTCTTTGGAACCTTGCCATTGAAAGAGTAATTAGCAACCATAGTGGAAATTTCCTCATTAGGAATTTTCCTTTTGTTAGAGAAAATATCTTTCATATATTTAGAATAAGGAGGCAGTTTAATAACATCAGTCAAAGGAATTTGCAAAAACAAAGATTTCATCCATTCACAAAACTTATTATAATGTTCTTTTTTCCTTTGATTTGTGTTTCTTATTAGGAAAATGCACTGCTTTTTGTACCCAAGCCTCTCTTTCATTACCATGTTTATTAGCAACGAAATCCTCCTTAGTATACTTTGGTGTTTTAGTTTGCTTTTCAGGTTCAGATACAGTTTCTTCTTTATCAGAAGCATCACTTTTATCATTACCACTTTCAGTTTCAGCATTATAAATAGATATACTATTAGGATCTTTAGCAGGTTCAGGAGATTCTGCAACAGTTTTATGTCTCTTCTTCTTTTTCTTAGAATGAGAACTATTGTTTTTAGGTTGTTGAGAATCTTGTTCAATTCTTTTAGGATGTCCTTCAGGATACAAGGGATCCTAAGTAGAAACACCACTTCTAGTAATTATTTCACAAACATGTTTCTCTCTAGAAGCATTAGCTAACATATCTTTTTGCACTTTAGTGAGTTGATCAATCTTAGTTTGAACCATATGAAAATGTTTAACAATCATTTTAACATCATTAGAGGTTCTCTCAGTAATACCATGCAAATTATCAATAGCTCTAGACTTTTTCACGAGATGATTTTGCACTCTCATATTAAAGTTTTCTTGTTTAACAACGTAATTATCAAATTCATCTAAGCATTGATCAGGTGGTTTAGAGTAGGGAATATCTCTATTTTCAAAGTATTGTAGAGAGTGTACCTCAACTGTTGATGGATGAGGAATTGGCTTACATAATTCTTCTATAGGAGGTAAATTCTTCACATCTTTAGATTTAATACCCCTTTCTTTAAGAGATTTCTTGGCTGCCTTCATCACTTTATCATTTAATTCAATCATCCCTCTCTTCTTGGGTTCTTGGGTGTTGGTATTGGTGTTGGCTCTGGTGTAGGCTCAAGTATAGTCCAATCATCATTATTTTTGGCTATTTTAGCCAATAATTCCTCAGCTTCTTCTAGAGTTCTTTTCCTGAAAACACAACCAGCACAACTATCCAGGTATGACCTAGATTCAACAGTTAGTCCATTATAAAATATATCTAGGAGATCATTTTTAGGTATGGATTTCCAGGGCTAGCTCTTATTAAAGAACAAAACCTTGACCAATCTTCAGTTAATTTCTCTCCTTGAATTTGCACAAAGTTAAGGATATCCTGCACAACAACATGCTGAGCACTAGCAGGAAAATATTTTTGAAAGAAAGCATTAACCAAACCCATAGGACTAGTAATAGATCGAGGTGACAAATTGTTAAACCCAGTTTTAGCTTCATCTTTCAATGAGAAAGGGAAGATCTTGGTAAAAAAATAAGTACGCAACTTAGTATCATCAGAAAATAAACTACTCAAAGATGAAAGTTCATTCATGTGTTCCACAACACTTTTACTTTTAGTTCCACAAAAAGGTTCCTTCTCAACAGTAGATATATAATATAAATCTAGAGAGAAATCATAATCCTTATCTCTAATGTGTGTGGGAGATGTGGCGAACTTAGCATCAAGAGAAGATTTATATTTAACAGCATGTCTTGCAAGAAGACTCTTAAGAGCACTTGCATCAGTAGTATCCCGAGCTTCCTTAATAAATTCATCATTAAGTTCAATATAGGTTTCATCAAGATCATCAATAGACTCAAGATAATTAACAGTTGTACCAATATTTTCAACAGGAATTTCAGCACTTTCAATTTGTTTGGATTTAGCAATTGTAGCATCTAGGAAAGGACCTAGTGAACCAGTATCATCAAGCACAGTAGAAGCATCATCAAAAGTATCAGAATCATTTTCAGACTCAGCAGAAGTAACAATGTGTGTAGCATGTGGTGGTGTAAGAAGCTTACTCATTACAGGTGGTGAATCAAGAGCAACAGAGGTTTTCAGAGTTGTACCTCACCTTGTAGTGGATGGTAATATAGGAACTTTTCCATCACGAGTTTTCCCCATGATGAAAGACTTGCAGCAAACAATATCACGTTCAGGTGAGCAAATAAATAAAGCTATGCTCCCCGGCAACGGCGCCAGAAAATAGTTTTTTGATCCACAAGTATAGGGGATCGCAATAGTCTTCGAGGGAAGTAAAACCTAAATTATTGATTCGACACAAGGGGAGCCAAAGAATATTTATAAGTCTTAACAATTGAGTTGTCAATTCAGCTGCACCTGAAAATAGACTTGCTTGCAACAGTTTATCAGTGGTAACAGTTTTATAGCAGCAGTAGTAATAAAACAACAACACGAATAAAATAGTAACATCAGTAGCAATCGCGAGAAACAGCAGGATGAAAGTACCGTAGGCAAAGGGAATTGATGAACGGGCGTTGCAATGATAAGATAGTTCATGTAATAATGTAAATATGAGCATTGCAGATAATAATAATAAAGCATCCAAGTTCTAGGCAAACCATATGCACTAGTAGAAAACCCCCAACAATTTTTGGCTCTAGTCCCCATGAGCCTACCAACCGGGTCCAGAGGGGGGCAGGGCAACAGCTCGCCTCGCCTCGAAAGCTTTTAGTCCCGCGTCGTAACATGGCCCGGCATTAAAATTCCTTGGGCAACCGTTCGCGTCGCCTCGCAGACTTTTAGTCCCGGGTCGTAACACGGATCGGGACTAAAAGTCGTCGTGGCAACCATTCGCCTAGCCGAAGAGCATTTAGTCCCGGGTCGTGTTACGTTCCGGGACTAAATGCCCAAACCGTTTGCATCCCACGCTTCGGGAGTTGTTCCATCGTTGGGGAGTTAATAAAAACAGAGAAGCGCTAATTGCTATAGTACCGAGCAGCCCTCTCTTCTCCCTCTTGCTCTCCTCTCACTAGTAGAGAACAGGCCAGTAGCACCGGTTTGTAAGAGCCTTTGGACTCGGATACAAAACCGGTGCTACGTATCCGGGACTAAAGCCCCTCCCCCTTTAGAACCGGTCAGTCACCAACCGGTTCTAAAGGCCTCCACGTGGGCACCGAAGATAGCGCGCAGGGGGAGGACCTTTAGAACCGGTTGGTAACACCAACCGGTACTAAAGTTTTTTTTTTCTTTTTTTTTTTCAATTCCGTATTTAGGGTTTAGGGTTTAGGGCGTGTTCCGTATTTTCAGGGTTTCCGTTTAGTGTTTCCGTTTCTGTTTGCGGTTAAATGTTGATGCACCAAATAGTAGTACATATATACATATATACATGTAACACGAAGTAATCGACGGAGAATTACATAATCCGAAGTTCGTTTTGAATAGTTGTATACTTGCATAGAGAAGGGAGCTAGCTATAATTGGTTCATAATATGGAAAAATTCTCCGTCTTCTGCTACGACTTGCGTGAGAAGAAATCCTGCCAATTCCTCTGCAATAGCCTTGCAACGGTCGATTGGTTTGAGCTGCGCCCGCTTTCGTGCCATCTTGAAAAAGAAGTAGATGAAAACAATTAAGTTATGAACAAAACTAAACATAATTAATGGCAACATAAATAAAGTTGTGAAGATCCGGTTACGTACCTGTAGAGTTCTGGTAGTACGGGATTTCTCATTGATCGTCCTGTGAATGAACTCGCAAACGTAGTATCCACAATAATCGGTTCCCTGTGGTTGTTGCGGGACTTTCTATATACGAGAAACATAATTCAGTCAAATTAATAATAATCAAGAGAATGGTAATGGTATTTAAATCAGGGTACGTAGTAACTTACTTTGTTAATCTGAAAGTTGAGCTTGTCTGCCCATTTACCGGGTTCTTCCTTGATGAACATTTGCCAAACCCTGGGCGACAAAAGAAAAATGGATAGAAGAGTTAATTATTACTTACTTGATATGAGGGGATGAACGAAAAAGAGCCCGATGAACGAAAGAGGTCGATATATATATATATATACTTTTGAAGCATCTGACGCGCGCTCTTCCATGTGTCAGGGCCCCAGGTTAACGAGTCCCAGACTTCAACTTGTCCTTTATCGATTCTAATGATGAACAATATGAAGTGGCCGCTGCGCACGTGTACACACGCAGTCATGCATACTCATCAATTACACTTAACATCAGGTAAGCAAAATGGAATGTCTACAAGACAGTAACACTCACTTGAATCCGTAGGGCCAAAGTATTTCTTTTTTGGTACTTTGTCGCTTCAAAAACCTTAGCAAATCATCCGGTGCATCCTTGTTGAACACTTCTACTGTGTTTTGATGATACGAATACGGGTCAATGAACCCAAAGTCCCAGATTCCTGCCAGCCTGCATTCACGAATCTTCATTCTGCATAGTAGCGTACAAAAAGAATGTCGTGAGTGATAATTATACGGGCTATCAACGCGAGCTTAACTAAATAATTAAATTACACAATTAAATCACTTACAAACAGTAGCAGCTGAGGATAGACTTGTCGAGGGCACGTTGATTGTACATCTGGAAGAAATCATCGAACCCAATCTCGACACCGTAATCTCCGAAGTAGTGTTGATCCTGAATTGTCGCCATGATACAGTCTCTCTGCTGCCTTGCGGCCTCCAAGTACCAATCATGTAAACTCCGTAGTTGGGTTGTTAGAGCACTAGGATTTTCGACCAGAGGGTGCCCGCGCTTGTATGTATATACCACATCAGCAATAGCGTAACCCGCGTCGCCCATGCGTGGACCGGACACTGAAGCCTGGTCAGATAACACCTTGAGCGGGGCAACTGACCGTACTTCTTGTTGTCCGAGCTGGGGAACTTGTTTCCCGCATTTCGGGTGCTCCGCCTGCTTCATCTCCTCCGCCTGCTTCATCTCCGCGGCGTGCTTCTTTTCAATGTACCGTTCATAGTCTGAAAGGGGCGGCGGTGGCGGCGGTGCAGGATAATATAAGTTGTCGATGGTCCGCTCAATTTTCCACTTTGGGATGTTCTTCAGAGTTTCCTTCCATTGGTCTGGAGGGGCCTTATGGGGAAACTGTGCGAACCATGCCTTGGTTTTGGCTTTCACTGTATTGCTTAGTTCCTCCTGAGTCATCAAGCCTGGTAACTTCGGGGGACTCTCGACTTTCTTGGGTTTCCTTGGTCTCTTCTTGGGAGGAGTCCCGTTTCTTCTGAACTGCAGCTTCCGCTTTGTCGTACCCGTAGTGGGCGCATCCGTCGGCTCACGGGAGTGCACGGGCGATGGACCCTCGGCCTCGGGCTCCGGCCAATCTTCGTTGTTGGGTGGACTTGGAGGTTCGTTGGGGGGTGGACTTGGAGGTCGTGCATTCTCTGTACGAAAGTGAAAAAACTATTAAAAATAAGCTTACATGTGGTGCAACATTCAGTAATTGATGGAGGTATGGTGCATTCGTACCTGGAGGAGTCGGTGGCCTTGGCGCCGAGTTAGGGAACACGATGTGTTTCTTATTCCACAAGATGATACCAAGCTCCATTTCTCCCAGTGTCTTCTCGCCTTCACCTCCAGGAATACTGAGCTCAATTGACTGGCACCCCGGCGTAATTGTTGACAACCCTACACGAGCATGGGATGCTGGAATCTGACCACCATGGTAGGTTGCTCCAGGTTGATTCGGTAAAGCATAGCCTGACGCCACCCTAAAGGTTATGTTCCCCATTGGCATATGTATCTCACAGTTTGTCTTCTCCGTGATATCATCCACGGGGTAGTGAGGCGCCGACGGTTCGACTGCACGACCGTCTTCCAGCTGCAGGTGCGTGGAACCCACGCTGCTTCTATGCTGAGATGGGACGGCATGATCGTCTTCTATTTGCAGCTGATCAGAAGCAGGACGATGTTCTACCTCCTCTTCAGTGTCAGGTAAAGGGTGTCCCCCTTTCTTCATGAGAAATTCCACCTTTTGTTCTAATGTCGATAACCGTTCACTCGCCTTTTTCTTGCTTCTATCACGGCTTCTGTAAGTGGCAATGTCCGCTGCAAACCCATCTCTCCACGGGGTATCCGCTCCAAAGCCTCGTGTTCGTCCCCACTTTTCGGGGTTCCCGAGTGCCCTCGTCAGCTCGTCGTTCTCTCTATCGGGAACAAAAGTTCCTTTTCGAACATCTTCTATTGCCTTCTCTAGCTATGCTACGACTGTTGTTATTTTCGCCGACCATGGTCCCTGAGAAACAATCATCCCAGTCTCAGGATCCAACGTTGCTCCATGCGCGAACAACCAGAACTTGGACCTATCGGGCCAGTCATGTGTCTGTGGAATGATACCTCTTTTCACAAGCGCATTTTCATAGCTTCGCCACCTAGGCAGGGCAGTCCTGTAGCCACCTGACCCCAAAATATGGTGATATTGCTTCTTCTTCGCATTCTCCGAATTTTTGGCCGATCGGGATGCAAAGACACCCGATTTCTTGTACGCCTTAAATTCATCCCAAGCGTCGCTTATCTTCACTAGGTTCCCAGTGAAAACTGGATCTTTTTCCTTATATTTCTTCCACAGTTCTTTCTTCCACCTCTGGAATTGTATGGCCATCTTCTTCAAAGCCCACTTCTCGACTTTCTTCTTCTTATCTTCCGCTACGCTGAAATTTAGCCATAGCGTTTCGCAAAGAATTTTTTTCAATCTTTCATCGACATAACTAGCTCCAACGTTGGCCCCGGTCTTCGGCTGATTCCATTCTATTAAGTTGATCGGGACCAGATCTCTTACAATAACTCCGCACTGATTTACGAGTTTGCGATAAGTTTCTGGGGGCTGGAGTGGTTTGCCATCAGCAGCAACTGTATCGATCGGGTAGATTGCGGTATCTTTCAACCTTGCGGCCGGGCCTCGTTTCGACTTTGTCTCAGTACTTGCGCTAGCTGTTCCGGAGGGCGCCTAAATGGGAAAATAATGATTCGTTAGTAAGTGCAATACAAATTAATTGTTGCGTGAACAGTGACTTGAGATATACATTCGCAGAGTTTGTTCTGGAGGGCACTTCTTCATCCTCGACGTTGTCGTCGTCATCATCTACTACATCTTCTATATTCTCATCTCCGTCACCGGAGTCGTTCAAAAATTGATTGCTAAACGCCTGTCCATCGTCGTCATCACGATATATGGCCGTTGCATTATTAAAAATCATCTCGCGCATGTATCTTTCCTTCTCCGCCTCACCCATTCCCGCGAGCTGATCGGCGTGCGGATCATGTGCAGGTTCTTGGGGATCCATAGCTCAACACCTGCTAGTAAAATTTATAAAATGAAGAACACTTAGAGAAATTTTCATCGGGCACTTGGCGAAATTATTTCATCGGACAGTAATAAAATAATAGTTCTGGACATATTAATGAAATAATAGTTCTTGACACACACCAAGAGTTACATAGCTCGGGTTGATTTTTTTTAACCCTAATACATCACGATCGAATAATATCACTTATACATAGTCTCGTGACATCTCTCAAAATAATTAACTCCGACCGGGTCCTAAGCCGCGGGGTGCTGAGTCACGGGTGCTACGCATCCATAGATAAGGAACCCTCACAGGGTCATAGCTCACGTGGTAAGGAACCCTCCGAATAATCGACCAACTGCTGCTATACTGCCTATACTGCCTATCGAGCAAGTACATGTAGCGACGGACGTGCTCGTCCTCCTCCCTGATACGCTGTTGTACCACCTCCTCAGGGGCCGGCTCTCTCCGCACCGAGCGTGGCCCACGCGATGGCCACCAAAGAATATCCGGGTCGACCACGTCACCCGGATTTCTCACCAAGCCGCGTGCCCCGGTACTAAGGAGCTCCCAATGCCAGCCTGGCGGGGCCCAGTCCCGGACATCCCCCGGCGGGTCCAACAAAGACATGAACTAAAAACCTGCCCGGACTAAGTAAATATTCCATAATTAAGTAAAATACCTTTAGTGTTTCTAACTTAGTAAAAAATAGTATATTGAGAAATAAAACAGAAATAAGATGAAAGTTAAACAGGAACAATATGGTAACTTACTTAAATTATATATATATTCTAACTTTCTGAAATTTTCTAACACTAACTTAGTGAAATTTTCTAACACAACATTCTAACAGAAAAATTCTAACACTAAACAAAATTGTAAAAACAAAATAAAGCACTAGAAAAATCTAACACTAACTCTAAAAATTTCTAACACTAAATTCTAACACTAGCACTAATAACTCTAAAAAAATCTAACACTAAATCTAAAAATTTCTAACACTAACACTAACTCTAAAAACAATCTAACACTAAATCTAAAAATTTCTAACACTAAACACTAACACTAACTCTAAAAATTGTAACAGTAAAACAAAATTGAAAAAAAACAAAATAAAGCACTAAAAAAAATCTAACACTAACTCTAAAAATTTCTAACACTAAATTCTAACACTAACACTAATAACTCTAAAAAAATCTAACACTAATTAAATCTAAAAATTTCTAACACTAACACTAACTCTAAAAACAATCTAACACTAAACAATCTAACTAATAACTCTAAAAAAACGACACTAAAACAAAATTGAAAAAAAAAGAAATAGAACTAAACTCTAACACTTACCGTACGTGGCCGGCGACGGGGCGACGGCGATCGAGGGGCGAGAGGCGGGGCGGCGGAGGCGGAGGAGAGACGGACGCGCGACGGAGGCGGACGGCGCGACGGCGCGACGCGGAGGCGGACGGCGCGACGGAGGCGGACGGACGGCCACCGCGGAGGCGACGGACGCGGGGCCGCGCGGGGGATCGACGACGACGGCGACGGACGCGGGGCCGCGCGGAGGCAGACGGCGACGGAGGCGCGGCGGACCGAGGACGCGGAGGCAGACGGCGACGGCGACGAGGCGGAGCAGGGCTTCGCCGTGGTAGAGAAGAAGACGCGCGCGCGAAAGAAATGAGCCAAATTTTTCAGAAGTGTGGAGATATCGCCGCCCTACAGGCCTTTAGCACCGGTTCGTGTTAGCAACCGGTGCGAAAGGGTCTTTAGCACCGGTTGCTAACACGAACCGGTGCTAAAGGCCTGTAGCTGGGGCCACACCCAGACTGCGCGCCCACTACAGGCCTTTAGCACCGGTTTGTGTTAGCAACCGGTGCTAAAGGTCTTAATACAAACCGCCCGCCTCCCGCGCGCGGCGGTTTATTGCTACAGTGCGCGATCGCGAGTCTCTCTGTTTCTTCTCTTCTTCCTCTGTCTTTTCTTCTTCCTCTCTTCATCTTCTTCCACTAAGCACCATGGCTGAAATTTCTAAGAGATATGATGTGCCCACACCATGCGGCAAAATTCTCGACGTGTTCTACACCAACAATTGCGAGGAGATCCCCGGTGCTCTTGGGTATTTGACCAATCTGTATTTCTCCTCTCCCGAAGAACACCGGTTTTTCGGGCTTGATTTAGAGTATACGGCGGATCAACGGAATGTTGCAGTCATCCAGATTGCATTCAAGGAGGCCGTTTTGGTCTTCCAATGGTCAAGGTAACGCACACGTACAATCTTGCATCTTCGATTTGTTTGTTGCATGTGAAGAATACATGTGCTGCCATATATCTAACACGTACACGTATCAAATTTTTGTTGTTGCAGTAGTTCAAAGCATTCTCCGGCACTTGTTGATTTTCTTGTCAACAAGGGGTATGACTTTTGCAGCGTTGACAACACGCAAGACCGTCCGAAGTTGATGCGTTTGGGTATTGTGATACCTGAAGATCACTACATTGATCTTCAGGATCTTATCCATTTTGCTGATTTGAACAGGCCGAAGACCGGGATGGCTCTCATGGCAACTTTCTTCCTCCACGGGGGCTACGAAACCATGAAGACTGATTTCCCCTCGAAGAATCACTGGTTGTGGGAGAAGAACCCACTGGACTGGACCAACATCACGTATGCAGCCATAGATGCATACGTCTCCTACGAGTTGTTCCGCTTCTACTCGACGGGTCCATAGATGTTGTTTGTGTACCGCATCTTGTGTTCGATATATGCATGTAATGGATATATTAGTATGTAATGGATATATTATCATGTAATGTATATATTATTATGTAATGGATATTATTTCTATATTAATTCCTAGCTATACTATTTCTATATTATGTCAAACACACATTTCAAAACAAACAAACAAAAACACATCAAGAAAACAAAACAGAAAAACTACTGTTTCTGTATATGTGATCACTTACCCCAGGCGCACTTTGCACACAATGCGCCTGCGGTAAATCTCTTCTCCCAGGCGCATGTCTTTACTGTGCGCCTGCGGTAAAATTACCCTAGACGCATTTTGCTGTTTATGCGCCTGTGGTAAGTTAGGGTGGGTAATGAGTAAGGCAACGAGAAGTGAGAGCGCAAGTGATACATCGAGCATATATATCGTGGATACATATATATAGATTGATTTAGCGAGATACCATAAAGATTGATTTAGCGATCGCAGTGTCGCCGGAATACAAATTCTTTTATTAAAAAGGGAAAACAGACGAATACTACTCCTCGCCGTCGTCGTCGGGGAACTCGTCGGTGACCTCCTCCGGGTCATCATCGTCGCCGAACTCGTCGGTGACCTCCTCGTCATCATCGGAGGTGCATGATGGTATGTCCGAGATAGGCCCCCACCTCGGATCGTCGGAGGCCCAGACTTCGCCGGCGCGGTCGGCCCGACGAAGCTCTTGCAGCGCCCTCGTCCTCACCTCCCGAGCCTCATCCAACGCGAGGTGCCGTTCGAGGCGGCGCTCCGCCCGCTGACCCGCGCGGGTCTGCCAGAGCTCCTCGTCGGCGCTCTCCTCCCCCGGGTTGTTCCGGTAATAGTCGCGGACGACGCGGTCTTCCCTAGCGTCGACTAGGCCCTGAAACGCGCGGTGGCGGAGGTGGAGGTGGTCGGCGGCAGTGATGATCTGTGGCTTCGTCGCCCTGGCCTCCGCTTCCCAGACTGTGTGGCAGTCGTTGAAGTTCATCAGCGACCGCGGGCGGTTGAGGCGCCAGGCCGCCGCGTCCCAGGCGCGGGCTGCCTCTACCGCCGTCGCAAAGGTGCCGAGGGGGATGCGGTCGTCCCCCCAACGGATATCTGCGCTGAACATTCCGTTCTGCCGTGCTCGGACGCCGCGGAAACCGGTGGTGCTGTTCCTCCTCGGAGGCATGGTGGAAGCGCGACGGTGCAGAGGGATGGAGAAGAAGCGCTCGAGGCGCGGGTGCATATATAGGGTCCTCTGGCTCACAAAGTGTTGAGCTAGGGTTTTGATCCAACGGTTAAGAAACATCTCATCCAACGGCTCACAACAGTTCGAAAGAAACACACCGTAGCCCTGATCGAACGGCTCACAACAGCTGGAAAGAAACACACCCCGGATCCAACGACTCACAAGCGGTTGAAACAAACACACGATCCGTGTAATTCTATCTGATTGGTCCAAACGAAACCCTAACCCATTTAGTCCCGGTTGGTGTCCCCAACCGGTACTAAAGGGACGATCCGTTTCTATTTTTCTTCTTGTCTTTCTTCTGATTGCGCCGTAACCATGGAACATCTTCATCATTTAACTGAATGCTAGGATCATCTTTGACTTTGAAGGGAGGAATTTCATCAAATTTAATGTAATCTGATCACTTACCCCAGGCGCACATTATACACTATGCGCCTGTGGTATAGATCTTAGCCCAGGCGCATATTTTGTCTATGCGCCTGTACTAATGTTACCCCAGGCGCATATTGTATTCTATGCGCCTGTGGTAAGTTAGGGTGGGTAATGAGGGCCAAATGGCTACTGGGTACATATATGCATACCAAATGCACGGCTGGACGTATGATGGCGAATCCGGATGTTTTGTATTTGCTCGATGAACTGAATATATGATGTATCAAACCTTAAAGGGTGGTGTAGAACAAAACAAACGGTATCGCCGTCATACAGCCCAACCGTGGCTAGCTACTGGGTGCATATATGCATACCAAATGCACGGCTGGACGTATGACGGCGAATCCGGATGTTTTGTATTTGCTCGATGAACTGAGTATATGATGTATCAAACCTTAAGGGGGGTGTGGAACAAAACAGACGGTATCACCATCATACAGCCCGACCGTGGCTACTGGGTGCATATATGCATACCAAATGCACGGTCGGACGTATGATGGCGAATCCGGATGTTTTGTATTTGCTCGATGAACTGAGTATATGATGTATCAAACCTTAAAGGAGGGTCTAGAACAAAACAAACGGTATCGCCAGTATACAACCCCGCAGTGGCTACTGAGTGCATATATGCATACCAAATGCACCGCGGGGCGTATGCTGGCGAATCCGGATGTTTTGTATTTGGGAGAGATGAACTGAACGGTGTATGAAGCTGGGCTATATATAGGGTCCTCTGGCTCACAAAGTGTTGAGCTAGGGTTTTGATCCAACGGTTAAGAAACATCTCATCCAACGGCTCACAACAGCTCGAAAGAAACACACCGTAGCCCTGATCGAACGGCTCACAACAGCTGGAAAGAAACACACCCGGATCCAACGACTCACAAGCGGTTGAAACAAACACACGATCCGTGTGATTCTATCTGATTGGTCCAAACGAAACCCTAACCCATTTAGTCCCGGTTGGTGTCCCCAACCGGTACTAAAGGGACGATCCGTTTCTATTTTTCTTCTTGCCTTTATTAAAGGGACGATCCGTTTCTATTTTTCTTCTTGCCTTTCTTCAGATTGCGCCGTAACCATGGAACATCTTCATCATTTAACTGAATGCTAGGATCATCTTTGACTTTGAAGGGAGGAATTTCATCAAATTTAATGTAATCTTCTGACATGTCTGTCTTGTCCTCGACTCCCACGATGTTTCTTTTCCCTGAAAGAACTATGTGGCGCCTTGGCTCATCGTCTGATGTATTCGTTTCCTTATCTTTTGTTTTTCTCGGTCTGCTAGACATGTCCTTCACATAGAAAACCTGAGCCACATCATTGGCTAGGACGAATTGATCATTGCCGTACCCAAGATTCTTCTGATCCACTGTTGTCATTCCGTACTTCGGGTCTACCTTCACGCCTGACAGGTTGAACCATTTGCACCAGAACAAAGGGACCTTAAAGGAAGGTCCGTAGTCAAGTTCCCATATCTGCTCTATGTAACCATAGTATGTGACCCTTTGCCCGTTGTCGTCTTTTGCATCAAACCGGACGCCACTGTTTTGGTTGGTGCTCTTTTTATCTTGTTCTGCCGTGTAAAATATGTTACCATTTATCTCGTACCCTTTAAAGGTCAATACAGTCGAAGATGGTTGCTTGGCCAACAAGTATAGCTCATCTTCAACAATGTTGTCATTAATCAGACGTCTTTGCAACCAACCTCCGAAAGTCTTCGCGTGTTCTTTAGCAATGAAATCTTCAGGTTGCTCCGGATATTCCGAGCGTAAAATATCCGTGTGTTCCTGGATATATGGAGCCGCCAACCTGGAATTAACTAGAACTGTGTAGTGTGCTTGACTGAAAGATTGCTCGTCCATACATGTTGTTGATTTCTTTCCTAGTGTGCCTTTTCCACGCAGTCTCCCCTCATGGCGCGACTGAGGAACCCCGATCGGGTTCAGGTCAGGAATAAAGTCAACACAAAACTCAATGACCTCCTCTGTTCCATAGCCCTTGACCATGCTTCCTTCTGGTCTAGCACGGTTTCTAACATAATTCTTCAAGACTCCCATGAACCTCTCAAAGGGGAACATATTGTGTAAGAATACAGGACCGAGAACGGAAATCTCTTGGACTAGGTGAACTATGAGGTGCGTCATAATATTGAAAAAGGTTGGTGGGAACACCAACTCGAAGCTGACAAGACATTGGACCACGTCCTTCTGTAAACTTGGTAGAGTTGCTGGATCGATTGCCTTCTGAGAAATTGCATTGAGGAATGCACATAGCTTCACAATGGGTACTCGCACGTTTTCTGGCAGAAGCCCCCTCAATGCAATCGGAAGTAACTGGGTCATGATCACGTGGCAGTCATGAGACTTAAGGTTTTGGAACTTTTTCTCTTCCAGGTTTAGTAATCCTTTTATGTTCGACGAGTAGCCAGACGGGACCTTGATACTACTCAGGACTTGGAAAAAGATCTCCTTCTCTTCCTTGGTAAGAGCGTAGCTGGCAGGACCTTTGAAATTCTCTGGATTCATCAGGTCGTCTCGTTCGTGCATACGTTGGTGGTGCAGCCGTGCTTTTGGTGTATCTCTCGACTTCTTCCCATACACGCCCAATAAGTTTAGCAGGTTCACGCAAATATTTTTCGTCACGTGCATCACGTCGATCGCAGAGCGAATCTCTAGGAATTTCCAATAGGGTAGTTCCCAGAATATAGATTTCTTCTTCCACATGGCTACGTGGTTGTCAGCGTCATTTGGAACAGATTGTGCGCCAGGACCCTTTCCAAAGATTACTTTTATATCTTTGACCATGTCATATATATCAGTACCTTTAGGGAGGGTTGGCTTCCTCCGTGTATCTGCCTCGCCTTTGAAATGCTTTCCTTTCTTTCTTACGGGATGCCTGTCTGGAAGAAATCGACGATGCCCCGGGTACACATTCTTGCCTATATGTATACTTTCTGTCTCGCCTAAACAGTGTGTGCATGCGCTGTATCCCTTGTTTGACTGTCCTGAGATGTTACTAAGAGCGGGCCAATCATTGATGGTAACAAACAGCAACCCTCGTAGGTCAAATTCCTCTTGTTTGTACTCGTCCCACACACGTACACCTTCGTCAGCCCACAACTCTAAAAGTTCATCAACCAGTGGCCTCAGGTACACATCAATGTTGTTGCCGGGTTGCGACGGGCCTGGGATAAGCACTGGCATCATAATGAACTTACGCTTCATGCATAACCAAGGAGGAAGGTTATAGATACATAGAGTCACGGGCCAGGTGCTATGACTGCTACTCTGCTCCCCAAATGGATTCAGGCCATCTGTACTCAGACCAAACCTTAAGTTTCTTGCGTCACGTGCAAAGTCCTCGTACTTATCGTCGATGTTTCTCCACTGCGACCCATCAGCGGGGTGTCTCAGCATATCGTCTTCCTTACGGTCTTCTTTGTGCCATCGCAACAACTTGGCATGCTCTTTGTTTCGGAACAAACGTTTCAACCGTGGTATTATAGGAGCATGCCACATCACCTTGGCAGGAACCCTCTTCCTGGGGCGATCGTCGCCCTCAACATCACCAGGGTCATCTCGCCTGATCTTATACCGAAATGCACCGCATACCGAGCAGGCATTTAAATTCTCGTGCTGGCCGCGGTAGAGGATGCAGTCATTGATGCATGCATGTATCTTATGCACTTCCAATCCTAGAGGGCAGACAACCTTCTTTGCTTCGTATGTACTGCAGGGCAGCACGTTATTTCTTGGAAGCATCTTCTTCATTATTTTCAGCAGGTTTTCAAATCCCTTGTCAGATAATCCATTCTCTGCCTTCCATTGCAGCAATTCAAGGGTGGTGCCCAGTTTTTTCTGGCCATCTTCGCAAGTTGGGTACAACAATTTTTTGTGGTCTTCTAACATGCGCTTCAACTTCAACCTCTCGTTTTCACTTGCGCAGTTTATCTGTTCTTCACGAATGACCTGACGAAGATCATCATCAGACTCATCAACAATGTCCTCAAGTTCAGGCTCATCTTCCCCCATTTCAGTATCACCGTGTTCATCGAACATAGGATACTTATCATTATCCTCTTCTTCTTCATTGTCTTCCATTATAACCCCTCTTTCTCCGTGCTTGGTCCAACAAAAATAACTGGGCATGAAGCCTTCTTGCAACAGGTGGGTGTGTATGGTTCTTGAGCTAGGGAAATTCCTCCTATTCTGGCATTTTTTACATGGACAAAAAATAAATCCATTCTGCCTGTTTTTCTCAGCCACATTGAGAAAACTATGCATGCCATTAAGGAATTCGGGACGACGTCGATCACTGTACATCCATTGCCGGTTCATCTGCATTATATAAATTTATCAACAACCATTATGCTAAATCATCATGACTAAATTAATTAATTAATACAAAAAGTTCATCACACGTTAATACCAAACTAGCATATAGTGACCATACATATATAGTTCTCAGAAACATACACACTGAAACCATCCATAAAAACTCTCTCTAATTAATGCATTTAGAAACAACAACAAATGCGATCAAAATCGCAACAAAGGTAACAATTGACCCGACGACATAATGATACCAAGCCTCTTTACTAATTGCATATTTCCTAATCTTTCTAATCTTCAGCCGCATTGCGTCCATCTCGCTCTTGTGACTATCGACGACACCGGCAAGAACCTTTTCCAAGGTCATCTTCTCTCTTTCAGTTTTTTCCAACCTTTCTTCAGTTTTTTTCAATCTTTCTTTCAAGCCAATATTTTCTTGTTCAACTAAGTATAACTTCTCAACAATAGGGTCGATTGGCATTTCCGGTTCCACTACCTCCTATATAAAAATATCTATGTCAAGTTGGTCGGCGTAAGTAATTGTCGTATAATTAGGAAATGAAAATATGTAGTGAAAAAAAAAATATACCACATCCGAATCATAGACTGGACGAGGGCCAACGGGGACGGATATCAAAACCATGGCTCTAGAAAATTATATACAAGTAAATACGTAAATCATACAAATTAAAATTTGTTTTGGTAAATAAAAACAATAGGCTCACCAAGGTTGTGTTGGTGATGGGGCGATTGACGGTAGTGAGGAAGGGGACTAGGCGCGCGACAGTAAAAAAAGCACAAATCATAATTAAGTTTGAGCTCAAATTGCATCAATTTGTATACATAACAAAATGAATAACAAATTCTAGCTTAGCTAGGCATTTCATCAAACACCTAGCTAGCACAACAAAAATGAAATGAGCAAGAAAACGAGCAAAACCTGCAATGCCGGAAGAGGGAACGTTGATGCTAACCGTAGAACCGATGGGTACCAACAATCTTGACAAATGGTGGAGAAAATGGGGATGGATTAGACCTCACAAGAGGAAGGAGAGAGCAAAAATGGAGTTGAGCTCGAGCTGGAAAAAATGAGCTGAGCTCGGGGTGGTATGTAGGGTTTAGGGGAGGGCTTTAGGACCGGTTTGTGTTACAAACCGGTTCTAAAGGATATGACAGCGGGACCCGCAACGCCTGCAAAAAATGAGAAATCCTGTAGAACCGGTTTGTGATACAACCCGGTTCTAAAGGGTCTGCCCATGGGCCCCCCTCCATGCAGCAAATAGCCCGCAAGGCCTTTAGGACCGGTTTGTGTTACAAACCGGTCCTAAAGGCCTTGCGGCCATTTTGCTGCGTGGGTGGGGCCCAGGAACAGACCCTTCTGAACCGGTTTGTATCACATCCGGTTCCATTGGGCTTGGCTCAATGCCCTGTTTTCTACTAGTGTCTCTTTATTCTTCCACATTCTCCACCATGGGAGTAGAGATTATGGACGTGAACTCACATGGTCGGAAGATCGAAGTCGCATACACGAACGAGAGTAGGAGGGTTCCGGCTTATCTTGACCTCTTAAAGCAATGGCTTCGCGAGGATGACGGGGGTTTTCTTGGCCTTGATCTTGAGTACACGGCCGATCAAAAGGATGTGGCCGTCATCCAACTTGCTCAGAAGAGGCGTGTCTTTGTCTTCCAATGGGTAAGGTAATAAGCACTCCGATAGATCTTGTCCTCTCTTTCTTTTTTTCCTATTTTTCTCCTTGATCTTATTTTGATTGGATCGGAAATTGTATAGAATAGCAACATGTATGTGTGTATCCATTTGTATTCATATATAAACTAGAAAGATACCCCGCGCGTTGCAGCGGGATCCATTTAGAAACTATAATAAATTTCATATGCATAATTTCAATGCAGAGGATAGGGTCTCAACATTCTTTTCTAAAAACACATGTATGACATATCATGTTGTCTAAAGAAACATGTAAACAACAGTTGATCTCGAGATAGTAAACATTAATATATACATGTGATGAGTATGTATTATAAATTGTTAATTTGAACAATTAGATGTTTTAATAAATGGATGATGTGTAGCTTGAATGATTAATAAATATTAGTGAAGATGACATGGACAATTGATTGGCTAATAGGATGGATGATGTGGATAGGTTGCATGTTGAGATAGAAAAATAATTAATGCATGTTAGTGGGGTTTTGCTTTATAAGAAGTATAGATTTGTATTGGAAATTCCATTTGTATTCATATAGCAATAATATATTGGCCGAGATTGCATAGGAAAGCAATATACATATCCATGTGTATTCATATAGCAATCTGTATTGGAAATTCCATTTGTATTCATATAGCAATGTGTATTGGAAATTCCATTTGTATTCATATATAGCAATAATGTATTGGCCGAAATTGTTGCATAGGCAATATATATCCATGTGTATTCATATAGCAATATTTATTGAAAATTCCATTTATAAATGTTCCCATTTGAATCATAGCTATATGTAGGTACGTGCACTGGAAACAACATAGTTGTTGCATTGAAACAATATACTTGTTGCATTGAAACTTATACTTGTTGCATAACATTTTATCCAATTTGTTGTTGCATAACATTATTTTTTTAACATTTGTTCCATTTTTTTGTTGCAGTAGTGACAAAAATTGTCCAGATCTGATGGATTTCCTTGTCAACAACGGCATACATTTTGCTAGCGGTGACATAAGGAATGACTGGGCGAAGATGATAAACACCTGGCGTATCGAGATACCATCTCAGTGCCATATTGATATCCAGGACCTATTCCAGCTTCGGTATGAGAGGACTTCCATGGCTGATATGGCGGCCGCATTGATCGACGAGAAGTACAATACCATGAAGAAAGATTTCCTCAGTTTCAGGCACAATCTTTGGGATAAGTGCCCACTTGACCAGGTCGACATTGAGTACGCAGCTATCGATGAGTAACTTTCCTACGAGCTGTAGTGTCTTCGGCTATGGGCAGCGTCACCTTGCCCCCCGGTCTCCTACTGTTTGGGATTCGGAGGATGAGCAGTCCGTGTAGATGGAGCCCTCTCTCTCGTGACGTCTATATATATTATGTATTTCTTGGTGTGTGATGTTTATATATTCGATACCTAGAAGAATTATGTAGGTGTCCTTGTTTAATTATATATATCTATTTTAAATGTTCTTGTTTAATTATATATATATGCATGATCGGTCTGGGCAAGCTTAATTAAGCAATTGATGTATATATGTGATGAAATTTCGGAAATTTAATTTGACACCCGAGCTATGTTAAAATATGGAGTAAGATAAAAAAAATCTATCTGAAGATAATATAATATGTTGAAATGACTAACAATTTGAAGTAAATAATTATTATTTAAATTAATCGATTAATTATTATATAAATTAATTATTATTTGAATTCAAGACTATTATGACTTATTTATTTATGTTTAACTAAATAATTTTTGGATTCACAAAATAAAGATGTGCGACATCATATCTCAAAGGTCAACATGATTGACACCATACTATTGTCAGTAAAACAAAATTTGCTTCTTGGAAGCTAGGTGTGAAGGAACCCAGAAGTTAAGCGTGTTGGGAGTGGAGTAGTCTGAGGATGGGTGACCTCCTATGAAGTGTCAGTTCAGAGTGAAAGAAGAGTGATTAGAGTTAAAAATAATTGAGATTAAGGAAGAATGATTAGAGATAGAAATAATAGAGACTAAATGAAAAGGAAAATCAGAAATAAAAAAATAGAAAAAAGACGAGTCCCGGATTGTATTACCACCCGGGACTAGAAGTCCTGCCCCGAGAGCGCCCCGGGAGCTTCCCGTGGGCTGCCCTCTAGTCGCGGGTCGTGGGCCGGCGGGACAAAACGGGGGGGGGGGGGGGGCGCTCTAGCCCCGGATAAGTAGTCCCAGATTGCCATCCGGGACTATAGCCCCCACGTCCCGGGACTAGATGCCCGTTTTCTACTAGCGAGGCATGTGTTCCAATAAATTCATACGTGCTCGCAATGACAAATTTGCACAACATCTTTTGTTCTACCATCTCATTTGCAGCGGGGCCTCAAGGAAAACTACTGATAATTAAGGTGCTCCTTTTAATAAAGTACCGGAGCAAAGCATTAACACTCTGTGAACACACGTGATCCTCACATCACAACCATCCCCTCCGGTTGTCCCAATTTCTATCACTTTAGGGCCTCGGGTTCCGGACAATGACATGTGTAAACAACTTGCAGATATGATAAAGAAACATAATTATACTCATGAAACAATAACATGTTCCGATCTGAGATCATAGCATTCGGGCCCAAAGTGACAAGTTAAGCATAACAAGTTGCAACAACGGTAGAAAACACTAACAATGGATACTAGGCACTATGCCATAACAATCTGGCATTATTACATGATCGATCTCATATAATTTCTTCCATCCCTCTCAGCCTACAACAGTGTTTACTTGCACATGGAAGAGGGAATCATGGATGGTTGATGGAGAAGAGGTGGTGGTGACAATGTCGATGATCTCCTCCGAATCCCCGTCCCGGCAGGGCGCCAAAACAGGAACTTCTGATCCCCGAATTGAGTTTCGAGGTTGCGGCGGCGCTCTGTTGTATTTCTGTGCAATATGATGAACCTCATGTTGTTTTAGGGTTACGGGCGATAAGTAGTCGAAAGGGGAGCCTGAGGGGGTGCCTGGGGGTCCCACACCACCAGGTGGCGTGGCCACGGGGGGCGCCCGGGGGTGGTTTGGCACACTCTTGGCCCCTCTCCGGAACTCCTTCTGGCTCCGGGGGTCTTCAGGTGTTTTAAAGTCTTTGGGATATTTTCTGGGCATTTTCCCGAAAGTTGATTTTTCTGCAAACAAACAAGACACCAAGGCGATTCTGCTGAAAACAACGTTAGTCCGTGTTAGTTGTATCCAAAACTCACAAGTGTAGAGCCAAACAATAGCAAAAAATGTTTGGAAAAGGAGATACGTTTTGGACGTATCAGGCGTCCGCGGAGCAAGGCGATGGGGTTCGCGGCGACGAGCATCTGGCGGGGAGTAGGACAGAGGCCGAGCGGCCAGGTGCTAGTGATGCTCTCTGCTGCGACTAGAAGGAGATGGACACGGATCCTAGCGGCTTCGCGGATGTTATCCGCCAGGCCCGCAGAATGTTTACGACCCGTCCACGTAGCTGTTTGGGCCTTTGGAGACGTCCGAGTCCGCATGCATCCTGAGCTGTTTGTACATATTTTTAGAAGCAAATTAACGTCAACGCATAAAGTGGCTAGCATATTTTTAGAAGTGGCTAGCACATTAACCTTGCGAGTGGCGGCAGCAGCCCTAGCGGCTGCAAGATCGATCTGACTGAGATGACGGACATGGGATTTGACTGAGGGGCAAAACCGATGTACTACCTCCATTCCGAAAAATAGGTCATATTTCGCTTCGTTTGACCGAGGCTTTGACCAAAGATTACGCATTTAATATGCGACATATGTGGTAGAACTCATAATCATAGTGAAATACTTTTGAATAGGAATACAATGATATTAATTATATGGCAAAAAATTATATATAAATAGATAATTATTGGTCAAAACATTGGTCAAAGGAAACAAAATACGCCTTCTTTTGTAGAACGGAGATAGTATATAGAAACAAAAAGTTTTAGGCTTGCCTCAGGTACGGTTCGTGGTGAACATAGACTGATGGGCTGTTTTTTGTTGTTCGGCTCGATCCATGTATGTGACGGTTTTATGATGCTAAATTTGGGCCTAACTACTACCTAAGCAAACATTGTACGACCACTAGTCTACCATTTGGGCTATATTTGGGCTAAATTACTGCCTAAGCGGACCATTTTGTGCGTCTCTGGAGTGAAATTTAACAGAATTGATCGCTTGTGAAATAAAAATTAACACAATATAATCTGGATTTGAAAAAAAATCATGATCTAACCATAAGTCATGACGCGCAGCCTGAATTATCATGGTACATTGCTCGATGCATCAGTGTAGGGCGCTATGGTACACAACATGGCGCGTACTCTTCCCCGCTCGAAACCCCAGCTTGTGTCGAGCTTCGTCGCTCCAGCAGCCACCCTCTCCGGAGCTCCTCCTCTTCGCCGCCCTCCGTTCTCTTATGCAGGCCTCCTTCGAGCCATCCTAGATTTCTCCATCGAGAGTAGGGCCACAACCGCGTTCTTCTGCCGCACATCCTTCCACTTTATGGCTTTAGCTGCGAGCCGGGAGTAGAATGTTGACGGCCGGTGATTACAAGGGCGCACGGGCGCTGCTACGAAGGTTGACGGCCAATGCTACAATGGCGAGCGGCTGCTGATAACAAAGCTTGGCCGCCGATACTACAATGGTAGACAGAAGTTGTTATGAAGGTTGGCTGCCGGTGCTACAATGGCAGACGCCTGCTACTAAGTTTGGTCGTCGGTGCTACAATGGTGGGTGGCCAATGGTATAATGGCGGACGGCGGTTGCTATGAAGGTTGGCCGCTGATGCTACGATGGCGGGCAGCTAATGCTACAATGGTAGAAGGTGACTGCTATGAAGGTTGGCCACCGGTACTACAATGGCGAGGCTACCATGGGCGTAGAGAAATGCTACCATGGACCTATAGAGATGCTACCATATGGAGTGCTACAAGAAGATGACGATGATGCTCCCATGGGCACACGGAGATGCTACCACGGACGGTAAAGTTGCTACCAAGGTGCATCGGCGTTGCTGCAAGGGCCTACCATGGTGCTGCTGCATCGGCGACGCCGCATCGGTCTTCTCCGACGACGTTCATGGCTGGCGGTGGAGCGATATCTGCGTGCACGGAGGTGGAGGAAGAAAGATAGGTGATGTGGGATGCGCAACCCGAGGACTGCACCGGAGATGCCATGATGGTGTTCTTCGATGACGGCCGTGGCTCCGGCGATAGCCATGGATCTGGCGAGGGGCAATGGTGCGAGGGGGCGGTGCGAAGGGGTGTTGATCTGTGCTGAGCGCGGTGTAGTTTGACTTGTGGGATTTTTTTCCATTTTCTGTTGCTTGTGTGAGTCGCGAGCTGTCTTCACCGGTGCCTCCATAGTGGTAGGAGTGGACACATGTTTAGCGTTGGACTCGGAGGATTTTTGCCCCAAATACTCCGGAGGACGCTTAGCATTATCCTTTATTTTATGTCTCTACCATGCTTATCAACACCATCGTAATGGACGAGAACAAGTGAATTTAACCAAGCTTGCACATCTTACACCGGTAGAACTGGTATGCAGTCCCTCACTTGGCTCTATAGCGAATCAGTAGCCTTGGGTTGTTATAAACGATACTCCATCCGATCCAGAAAAAGCGTCGCTTATTTTGTACTAAGTTAGTACAAACTTTTGTACTAAGTGAGCGACACTTTTTATGGATCGGAGGGAGTAGCATAACATGGAAAACTCTTCCAACGAGGAAGAGAAAAAATCACGGGCACTAGCCAGCAGAAATTCACTATATCGGGTATGGTACGAGTTGTTACCGATTTGGATCCAAATTCTATATTGTGTAGAGTTTTACTCCTTTTATATAATTCATTCATGTAAGCCGCCAGTTTAGAATAAATTGCTTCGGTCCTAACTCTCCTGTGTCGGGCCTCGCTTCGCTCATCTTTATATATCTTCGTATGAATTTGGATCAGACCGAACCGCTATTCCCCCAACTATTTATAGATCTGGGACGACAGGGTAGCTATCCAAGGCAATACGGCCCTACAAACACGAGGCATGCATGTACGATGTATACCACGCATGCATGTGAGCATGTCAGTGCGACAGTAGAATGTACCGGGCCTTTAAAAGGGCACGCCGAACCTGCCTGAATAGCACCAAAGCCTTCGGTCGTCAATTGTAACCTACCAGAGGTAGGGTGGATCAATTGATAATGTGGAATTCGGATACATGAATGTGTTCAAGCCGATCTACTCGAGATCCAACTCAACTACTCCTCTCCACGGCTCTGTCGTTCTGTTCTAGTTCGTACATCCTCGCCAAGGTCTACGACAGCCAGTCCTGCTCCTTAAGTACCGTAACGATTAGTGAAGTTACAAGGCTACTGGGCCCATTCCTGGCTTGCAAGCCAACGTGGTACCTGCCTTTTCCTCTTGGGCCGGCCCATCGCGTCCTCTTCCAGTGTACGAGTAGGGGGTCGCTGACATCCCCCTTCTTCAAAACCTGCTTGTCCCCAAGCAGGCGCAGCTGGGAACTGCTGCTTGAGTGCTTCCATGTCTTCCCAGGCAGCAGCAGACCACTAGTGGAAACAGGGGCATTCATCCCGGTTGGTAAGCCCCATTTGTCCCGGTTGTGCAACCGGGATGGGCCAGCCAGGACAAATGGCCCTCCCCCATTGGTCCCGGTTGTGCCAGGACCCGGAACGAATGGGGCTGACCATGTGGCGAACCTGGCCAGGGACATTCGTCCCGGTTCTTAACACGAACCAGGATGAATGCCTCCTCTGCCGCGGCAGCACTTTTGCCATTTTCTCTGCCACGGCAGAGTTTTTTTTTCTAATTATTGTTTTCCTTTTTATTTTATGTTTTGCGATCAATTTGATTTTACGATACCCCTATCACCATACACTGATAAGGAGCCTTGGTGGCCCCTCCCAGGACCTCCCGGATCCCAAGAGAAGAGAGGAGCCCGGTGGCCCTTCCCTGGACCTCCCGGATCCCACGAGAAGAGAGGAGCCTCGGTGGCCCCTCCCCGGACCTCCCGGATCCCACCAGTGAATAAGTAATACATATATATAGCAAAAGAAGGAAAACTTATATTGCAGAAGCTAAGTATATCGAGCATATTACATGACCGATGGAATGAATTACATAATCAAATTCAGTTCCAACCGGCGCTATAGTACTCTCCATTTACATTTAGGATCTCTGCATCTAAGAAGCCCGCAATTTCCTCCTGAATTGCTCGTATGCGGTCCCTTGGTAGAAGACCGTCCCGGAGACGTTAGATCCAATATAAAGAAGAGTGGTCAATATATATTAATGAAACTAAGTAACTAAAATAGATGGTAATAAGAAAAATTGACGACTGACGTACCTGAAGGTGGTTTAAATCTCTGCCCTTGGGACAGGTCATCTGACGAATGAACTCGCAGACGTAGTATCCACACAAGTGATTCCCGTCTCCCTGTTGCAAGCACTTTACGAGAACATGGTTTCAATCAAAATAATAATCAACCAGCCATGATAATGGTATCGACACTAGAATCAAGGAGATGCGCGGATATAGATAGTAGTACTTACTTTCACAATATCAAATATAAGCTCTGATTTCCATTCACCCCTGTACTTTTTTGTGAACCTCTTCAAAACGCTGCCCGGGAAAGAAAAAGAATAAATAGAGTTAGTAATTACTTGATATCCGAAAATGAAACAAAGTAGTCGATATAGTGCCATATATAAAGACTGAAATTAATAAAGATTGAAATTACCGCTGGATCATTTCCTGCATGGGCGCCCACATCGCTAGGGGTTTACTTTTTGGGTCCATTGCCAGTTCTTTTCCTTTGTCAACTTGGAAGATTAGCAAAATGTAGTGGAAGCTGCGCACGCAGAACTCATCAATTATACACTGAACATCGAGTAAGGAAAACAGAATGTGTACAACACAGTAACACTCACCCGAAGTTGTAAGGAAATAGTATTTCCCGTCGGTGTTATTGAAACCTTATTGGCCTGAGAATATTATCTTCTGTATCCTTGCGAGATAGCTCAAGAGTCTTATGATTAACAAAATGTGGGTCAATGAACCCAATATCATAGATTTGTCCTCTTTTGCATTCGAGAATCTTCATTCTGCAATTATAATATAATGCGTGTACTATATATATATGAATATGCAATGAACGAGGTGAGCTAGCTAGAGACTTAATTAGAGAAATAAGTACTTAGAGACAATAGACACTAACGATAGATTTGTCGAGGGCCTGCTGCTGGAATAACTGAAACAATTCAGAAAATTGAATCAGAACCATTCCATCTCCATACTCGTAGTGCTCGTCTCTAACTGCGAGACATATCTAGTCCTAAGATTTCTGAGCGGCTTCTATATACCAATTATGCACTCTTCGCATTTTGGTTGGTAGATCCTTTACCTCCTCGGGTTTGACGAGAGGATTCCCGTGCTGGTATTTGTACGCACAATCAGCTTCGGGGAAGTAGTCTATTGTTTGCATATACTCAGCAATGGACAAACCCGCAGCAGCTACCCTTTCTCCGTACAGTTCTATAAACTTCGGATCAATTTGCTCGTCACCATTAGTGCTCCGCCCCACCTGGATATTGGAAATCACTTTGAGCGGGGACATGGATTGTTTTTTCTGCTCTCCGAGCTGGGCAACTGATTTCCCCCTTTTTGCGCTTGCGCTACTACTCTTCGTCGACCACACCATTTCCTGGTGTGACTTCAGAATAGAGCGGTCATAGTCAGATGACAGACTTGGCTCGGGTTGATGAAGAGTCTTCACCATTTTCCACGCTCATTCTACATCTTCTTCGGTCTCGGGGAAATCTTCCTTTTTCTCCTCCTTCCGCTTCGATTTCCATGCCTCGTATTCGTCCCTTGCGAGTTTCTGGGTTTGCTCAGGAGTATAGTTGTAAGGTAACTTGGGTAACTCCTTTGGTACCTTCGGGAGGGGTGACCGTTGACGTTTGGGTGATCTTTTACGTTTCGGCAAAAACTTAGTGGGCGGAGAAGGCTGACGCGGCGGCGTAGGCGACCACGCTAGAGACGTGCACGGCGTAGGCGACCACGCTGGAGACGACATGCATGGCGGAGACGACCGCGCTGGAGACTGTTGCGCTGGAGAATGGTGAGGAGTCGATGGACTTGCCGTCTGATTTGGAAGCACAATGCATTCCTTTAGCCATAGAACGGTCAACTTCTTGGCTTCTCCGAGTTCAGTCACCTCTCCGTCTTCACCTTCATGGAATTCAAGCTTCACCCGCTCGGATCCGTTGACAACTTCATCGACCCCAACAACAGCGTAGCCCCGTGGAACCGGAAGACTATGTTGAGTTGGTTCGTTGCCAATTAGTAAGACATAGCCGACCGCCCCCTTGATGGTTATATTGACGACCTTCACGTGGAGCTCACAGGTTGTCATCTCCGTGATATCATCCACCGGGTGCATCATCGGTGGTGCATCATCACCCGGGAGCTGCGTGGACGCAACGCTGCTTTTCCGATGAGAATGTGCGGCGTCGCTAGCATCGACTTCACCTTCTACCATGTGTGGTACGCCGGTAGACACTAGCTGCTGGCTAAGTGTGTTAATTTTCTCATGTTGCTTCATTGCTACCTCCTGCGTCCGCTTTATCTGTTCTTCAAGTTGACGCCTCCAGTTTTCCTGACTAGCTGCTTCAGCTGCTTCCGCGGTCTTTTTCCGTTGACGACATCTATCGGGATATTTCTTTTTGCTGTCGTCAAACCCAATACTCCACGGAGGATTGCCTTTTGTGCCTCGTGTACGCCCTACGTGTTCCTTATTCCCGAGGGCGCGTGTGAGCTCGTCGTTCTCTCTATAACCTCCCCTCTTCAACATCCTTTATTGCGGTTCTAAGATCTTCTATGGGTAGAGGATTCTCTTTATGCCTTAGGTTATATATTGCTTTTCCTTCGGCATCCAAATTGCCCCCATACCTGTAGAACCAAGACCTTGTCCGCTCGACCCACAGGAATGGCTCGGGAGTGATCCCCTTCTCAAGCAGGTCGTTCTCCCATTTCTCCCACTTGGGCATGGAACCCTTGTAGCCAGCTTGCCCCATAATATGGTGATATACCTTTTTGGCGGCGTTTTTCTGATTTTTTTTGAACTTTCCGTTGCATTCTCTGACAGCTTGTACTTCACAAACTCTGCCCATAAGGGTTTTATTTTCTCATACCCTTGAGTGAAATCCGAAGTCTTTCCCTTCCTAACAAAGTCAAGGTTCAATCTTTTCTTCCAGTTTTTGTATTGCTGGGCCATCTTTTTCAAACTCCACGCCTTGACCTTTCCCAGTAACTCAAGTTTCTTTTTAGTAACATCAACTTCACCATCTACCTCCTCATTCTCATCCACCTCCGGAAAGGGTAAGGTGAAATTACACATGATCTTTTTGAAAAGATGATCTTTGGCTTTTTTGCTGACAAATGAAATTCCTTGTCTCCGCGGATCTTTTGGCTCATTCCACTCTTGAACAGTGATCGGGATGTGATCCCTAACTTGCACTCCGCATTGCTTCACAAACTTTTGGGCAACATCAGCGGGAAGCTTGGGTGCGCCGTCTGCTGCGATCGTTTCGATCCTATATCTTTCAAAACTTCTTTGTTGCGCCTCGTTTAATCTTTTTTCCGGTTGATATGTTTGAACCGGATGGCTAAAAATATAAAGACTGTTAATACATGTATATAGACAACGGATGCTTCATTAATTAACATATCTATATGTACCTCGGTGCCGGTGTTTGTAATTTGTACGGCTCCATCGGAGCCGTCGGCTTCTCTCTCATCGAATCCGTCGGTTTCTCCCTCACCGGAGTCGTCGGCTTCTCTCTCACCAGAGCCGTCCGCTTCTCCCTCAGCAGAGACGTCTCCTCGGGTGAGCTCCGGATCTCCCCCCCCGGAGTCGTTCATCCACTGGCTCACATCGACCTCTCCCTCGGGCCCGTGGATTAAACCCGCGAGAAAGTTTTCCGCATCTTCGTCTCTTGGCAACATACTTTTCTGAAAATACACAAAATTCCCTAAGTTAGAAAAAAAGAGTAATTATATGTTCCAGATCCATTTCATCAAAATTGCTTATAGATAATAGCTAATGGTACTTATACCTAAACAATTTAGAAAAAAGAGTATCAATATGTTCCAGATCCTCATTTCAATTATAAAAGCAACAATGATGAAATATTTAAACGTATCAATACACACCAAGAGTTACATAGCTCGGGTTCATTTTATTTAACCCTAATACGTCACGATCGAATAATATCACTTATACATATCATGACATCTCTCAAACTAATTAACTCCGACCGGGTCCTAATCCGCGGGGTGCTGAGTCACGGGTGCTACGCATCCATAGGTAAGAAACCCTCACAGGGTCATAGCTCACGTGGTAAGGAACCCTCTGAATAATCGACCAACCTCTGCTATACTCCATATCGAGCAAGTACATGTAGCGACGGACGTGCTCGTCCTCCTCCCTGATACGTTGATGTACCAGCTCCTCAGGGGCCGGCTCTCTCCGCACTGACCGTGGCCCACGCGATGGCCACCGAAGAATATCCGGGTCGACCACGTCACTCGGATTTCTCACCTAGCCGCGTGTCCCGGTAGTAAGGACCTCCTAGTGCCAGCCCGGCGGGGCCCAGTCCCGGACATCGCCCGACGGGTCCAACATAGACATAAGCTAAAAACAGACCCGAACTAAGTAAATATTCCTAATTAAGTAAAATACTTTTCTAACTTAGTAAAAAATAGTAAATGGAGAAATATGACATAAATAAGATGAAAGTTAAACACAAAGGATCAAATTGGCCCTTCTCATATCTTGTGCTTGTTACGAGGTAGTATACGTGATGGCGATCCGGAGAAGGATGAAGACAAGGGTTTCTGAAATTCGTTGAAACTAAACAAAATCACATACGTAAGTGTTTGTGAGATCCAAACAAAGTTGGACCATTTCGTGCACATACATAATGGGGACATTCTTAATAACCCCGGACGTGGCTATTAAGAATATCACCATTACGTATATATACCAAACGGTGCAACTCAGTTTAGATCTCACTAACAATAATATTACATATGCGACGTTCCTTAGTTCCAACTGAAACCCTCATCTTCATCCTTTCCCCGGATCACCACCGCTTGTAGTACCTCTTAACAAGAACAAGGGTTTCTGAACTTCAGTAAGGAGTATAACTAGCAGATCAGATCGAGTCTTTCCGAGTAAAGTTGCGACTCGAACGGGACATAACAGTTGTAGCATCCCAGATTATCCATATCATGTGTGAAAACATTGCAGATCACTTCCTCTTCTTGTTGAAGAAAGAACAAGAGGGAGTGATCTACAATGTTTTCACACATGACTGGATAATCTGGAATGTTGTTATGCCCTGTTCGAGTCACAAGTTTACTAGGAAAGAGTGGATCTGATCTGCTAGTCATACTCCTTACTAGGCCTTGATGTGAAGTTAGACCTTCACATTTTGTGCTTGCTACGAGGTAGTACACGTGATGGCGATGCGGGGAAGGAAGGGTTTCTGAACATCTTTGAAACTGAACAAAATCATATATGTAATATAGTAAGATCTGAACAAAGTTAGACCCTTTTGTGCACATCCATAATGGCGACATTCTTCATAACCCCGGACGGGATTTCTAAGGAATGTCACCATTACGAATGTGCACTAAAGGGTTCAACTTCATCCGGATCTAACGAACCATATTACATATGTGACATTATTTAATTCCGAAGAAATCCAGAAACCCTCATCTTCATCCTTTCCCCGGATCACCACCGCCTGTAGTACCTCTTAACAGGAACAAGATGGTCATCGGGCCTTGATGTGAAGCTGGACCTTCACATTTTGTGCTTGCTACGAGGTAGTACACGTGATGGCGATGCGGGGGGAGGAAGGGTTTCTGGACATCTTTGAAATTAAACCAAATCATATATGTAATATAGTGAGAGCCGGAAAAAATTGGACCCTTTTGTGCACATGCATAACGGCGACATTCTTCATAACCCCGGACGGGATTTCTGAGGAATGTCACCATTACAAATGTGCACCAAAGGGTTCAACTTCATTCGGATCTCACCAACCATATTACATATGTGAATTTATTTAGTAACAAAGAAATCCAGAAACCCTCATCTTCATCATTTCCCGGATCACCACCGCCTGTAGTACCTCTTAACAGGAACAAGATGGTCATCGGGCCTTGATGTGAAGTTGGACATTCACATTTTGTGTTTGTTACGAGGTAAGTACACGTGATGGCGATGCGAGGGAAGGAAGGTTTTCTGGAGTTCTCTGAAACTAAACAAAATCATATATGTAATAGTGAAATCCGGAAAAAACTAGACCCTTTTGTACACATACATAATCGGGATATTCTTCATAACACCGGAAGGGATTTCTGAGGAATGTCACCATTACGAATGTGCACTAAAGGGTTCAACATCATCCGGATCTCACGAACCATATTACATATGTGACATTATTTAGTTCGAAAGAAATCCAGAAACCCTCATCTTTATCCTTTACCCAGATCACCACCGCCTGTAGTACCTCTTAACAGGAACAAGATGGTCATCGGGCCTTGATGTGAAGTTGGACCTTCACATTTTGTGCTTGTTACGAGGTAAGTACAGGTGATGGCGATGCGAGGGAAGGAAGGGTTTCTGGAGTTCTCTGGAACTAAAGAAAATCATATATGTAATAGTGAAATCCGGAAAAAACTAGACCCTTTTGTACACATACATAATAGGGACATTCTTCATAACGCCGGAAAGGATTTCTGAGTAATGTCACCATTACGAATATGCACTAAAGAGTTCAACTTTATCCGGATCTCACAAACCATATTACATATGTGACATTATTTAGTTCAAAAGAAATCCAGAAACCCTCGCATTCGTTCCTTTCCCCGATCACCACCACATGTAGTACCTCTTAACAGGAACAAGATGGTCATCGGTCTGTGTGCCTCATAACAGTTCCAAATTTTTCTAACTTAGTGAAATTTTCTAACTTAGTGAAAATTTTCCAACTTAGTGAAATTTTCTAACACTAACTTAGTGAAATTTTCTAAAAATTCTTAAGTGAAATTCCTAACACTAAAATTCCTAACACTAAAAATTCCTAACACTAAAAATTCCTAAGTAAAAATTCCTAACACTAAAAACTCCTAAATAAAAATTTCTAACACTAAAATTTCTAATTTTTCTAACACTAAAATTTCTAACAATAAAATTTTCTAAGTACAAATAACTAAATTCTCTAACACTAAAATTTCTAATTTTTCTAACACTAAATTCTAACGTTTCTAATAGTAAAAAAAATTTCTTAAGTGAAATTCCTAACACTAAAATTCCTAACACTAAAAATTCCTAACACTAAAAATTCCTAAGTAAAAATTCCTAACACTAAAAATTCCTAAGTATAAATTTATAACACTAAAATTTCTAATTTTTTCTAACACTAAAATTTTCTAAGTACAAATACCTAAATTCTCTAACACTAAAATTTCTAATTTTTCTAACACTAAATTCTAACGTTTCTAACAGTAAAAAAATTCTAAAAACAAAAGCACTAAAAAAAATTCTGACGTTTCTTACCTAGGAGCGATCGGAGACGAGATCGACGGCGAGGGGTGATGGTCGAGCGGAGAGCGCTCGTCCACGGGCGCGGGCCGGCGTTGGCGCGGCGGCGAGCTCGTCCATGGCGTGGGCGCGGCGTGGGCACGGCGGAGGCGGGCGTGCGCGGCGTGGGTGACGTACGGGCGTGGGCGACGGCGACGGGCGCAGGCAACCGGGCTCCTCCACTCGTCGACGGTGAGCTCCTCCACGGGTCGACGATGGCGCGGGAGACGGGCAGCCTGGCGGCGTCGTCGCAATCCAAAACCTGCGCGCGGTTATGATTTTGGGGGAGGGAGACGACGCATATATATAGGAAGGGGCATCCGTCCCGGTTCGTAGGAACAACCGGGATGAAAGGGTCTTCCGTCCTGGTTGTTGCTACGAACCGGGACAGATGCCTCACACTTTTTTTTTGCAGGGGCACGTGTAACGCGCGCGTATTTTAATTATTTTTATATTTGAAATTTGTTTCTTTATGTTTTTCCAAAACTCCTATAAAATATTAAATAACAATCAGATAATTATAAAGTAACTGAATATATTCATTTCCAACATATTTGGTGAAGTTTAAAATTTTGAATTATTTGTACTTTGAATTAATTAATTTAAGAAATGGAGAAAATATCAAATAATTTAATAAATTCTAAAAACTGCAAAAAATGATATAAAAATTACAGAAAGATAAATGCAACTCACTTCTGATGTTTTAAAACTCAATTGGGTGACTGGTAAGGTGATTTCCATATTTTGTTTCCTTTATGTTTTTATTGTTTTCCTTTTTGTTTTCTATTGTTTTCCTTTATGTTTTCTATTGTTTTATTTTGTTTTCTGTTGTTACCTTTTTTGCTTTCTTTTATTTTATTTTGTTTTTTATTGTTTCCATTATGTTTTGTACTGTTTTCCTTTATGTTTTCTATTGTTTTATTTTGTTTTCTCTTGTTTCCTTTTTGTTTTCTCTTGTTTTATTTTGTTTTCTATTGTTTCCTTTATGTTTTCTATTGTTTTTTATATTTTCTATTGTTTTTTATTTATGTTTTCTATTGTTTTATTTTGTTTTCTGTTGTTACCTTTTTTTGTTTTCTATTGTTTTATTTTGTTTTCCATTATATCCTTTATGTTTCAAATAATAACTCCACACGTTTCAAATACAGAACAAGGTACGTTAAATTTATAATAAGTGCACATCAGACCAGTTGATCCATGCATATACATAGTTTCGTCGCATACAAGGCAGACATATATTTACGTAGTATCAAACCTTTTGTCAAAACTTCAAGGGGTGTAGAACAAAACAATCGGTATCGCCATCATACAGCCCGACCATGGCTATTGAGTGCATATATGCATATCAAAAGAACGGTCGGACGTATGATGGCGAATCTGGATGATTCGTATTCAGTCGATGAACTAAATGATGTATCAAACCTTTTGTCAAACCTTCAAGGGGAGATGTAGAACAAAACAATCGGTATCGCCATCATACAGCCCGACCGTGGCTATTGAGTGCATATATGCATATCAAAAGAACGGTCAGACGTATGATGGCGAATCCGGATGATTTGTATTCGGTTGATGAACTGAATGATGTATCAAACCTTAAAGGGGGGATGTAGAACAAAACAATCGGTATCGCCAACATACTGCCCAACCGTGGCTACTGAGTGCATATATGCATACCAAATGCACGGTAGGATGTATGCTGGCGAATCCGCATGATTTGTATTTGCTCGATGAACTGACTGATGTATGAAGGTGGGCTATATATAGGGTCCTCTGGCTCACAAAGTGTTCTGCTAGGGTTTCGATCCAACGGTTAAGAAACACCCCTGATCCAACGGCTCACAACCGCTCGAAAGAAACACACCGTATTCCTGATCGAACGGCTCACAACAGCTCGAAAGAAACACACCCCTGATCCAACGACTCACAAGCGCTTGAAAGAAACACACGGTCTGTGTGATTCTTTCTGATTGGTCCCAACGAAACCCTAACCATTTAGTCCCGGTTGGTAAAACAGGCCGGGACTAAAGGGACGATCCGTTCCCCAACGAAACCCGAACTATTTCGTCCCGGTTGATAAAACAGGCCGGGACTAAAGGGTCTGTTTCTTCTCACTATATATATGTATGCATTGCCACCATTAGCATAAACACATATAAACTCACCACTCTCTCATGGCTTCTACCATACCCACTCTAACCTTCCTCCAGGCGGAGGCACTTTCCGCCTCGAACTACCCCTGCCCGCCCGGCTACAGCGTTCCCGCCGGTTGGATGCTGAGCGCCGGAGGAGTGCCGGTCCCACCTCTTCCTCAAGGTGTGGCGCGTCGGGCGGCCATCACGAACCACTACTACCACGAGCTCACGCTGGAGCAGCGGAGGAATCCCAGTTGGAATCCTGACTACCTCCCTACTTGGGACTCCTTCTTCATTAATCGGCGTGAGAGTGCGCTCGCCAGGTACGAGGAGAACGGCCCTCCTCCTTCAAACTTCAACGAGGCCGGTCGTCAGCTGTGGTGGGGCCACGGACGGACTCTTCAGAGCGTCATAAACTACATCAGGGCCGGCGATAACCCCCGACTGCGCTACCCTCACGCCCAGTCCTGGCGTCGTGAGCCTCCGAGGGAGTCCAGAGCACCGTCCGACGATAGTGACGACGACGGCGGCGACTACGAGTCAGTGTACTATAGGCCTAGGCAGGAGTATGACTAGTAGATCAGATCCAGTCTTGACATTATGTAGATCTATGCTCTCGGTTTAGGTTTAGATCCACTCTTGCCATTATGTACTGCCTTTTTTTATCTATCCAAGATGCATGTTTGTGTGCAATATGGGCGCGAGCACCGGCGCGACAAATTCCTTTATTAAAAACAGAAAACAGACGCGCTAGCGCGCCGCAGTTCGCCGGAATACAAGTTCTTTTATTAAAAACAGAAAACAGACGAACACTACTCGTCGTCGTCGTCGTCGGGGAACTCGTCGGTGACCTCCCTGGGTCATCGTCGTCGCCGAACTCGTCGGTGACCTCCTCGTCGTCGTCGGAGGTGCATGATGGTATGTCCGAGATAGGCCCCCACCTCGGATCATCGGAGGCCCAGATTTCGCCGGCGTGGTCGGCCCGACGGAGCTCTTGCAGCGCCTTCGTCCTCGCCTCCCGAGCGGCATCTAACGCGAGGTGGCGTTCGAGGCGGCGCTCCGCACGCTCAGCTGCGGGGGTCTGCTAGAGCTCCTCGTTGGCGCTCTCCTCCCCCGGATTGTTCCGGTAATACTCGCGGATGACGTGATCGTCCCTGGCGTCGACTAGGCCCTGAAACGCGCGGTGGCGGAGGTGGAGGTGGTCGGCGGCAGTGACGATCTGCGGCTTCGGCGCCCTGGCCTCCGCTTCCCAGAGGGTGTGGCAGGCGTTGAAGTTCATCAGCGACCGCGGGCGGTTGAGGCGCCAGGCCGCCGCGTCCCAGGCGCGGGCGGCCGCCACCGCCGTCGCAAAGGAGCCGAGGGGGATGCGGTCGTCCCCCCAGCGGATATCCGTGCTAAACATTCCGTTCTGCCGTGCTCGGACGCCGCGGAAGCCGGTGGTGCTGTTCCTCCTTGGAGGCATGGTGGCGGAGCAACGGTGCGTGGAGAGGAGTGGTCGCGTGGACAAGAGAAGACGCTCGAGGCGCGGCACTTTATCACGCGCCCTCTTGGCCACGCGTCACAACTCCCGCGCCACGCGGCACACCTCCTTCGTCAACATTGTCCGTGCTTCCAAGATGCATGTTTGTGTGCATAGTCGTTTCAAACCGAAACCCTAGAACGTTAGAAGGAGATAGCAAGTTTTTGTGAACACTTTTTAAACAGAACTATGATCATATATTCCACGTTTATTATTACACATCACCAACAACATCCCTGTCTAGTCGTCTGAATTTTCTTCGTGTAGAGATGGTCCATGAACCCTAGTCCCTTGCTTATAATCGCTTCGGCCGTAACCATGGAGCATCTTCATTATTTAACTGGATGGTTGGGTCAGCTTTCACTATGAATGGTGGAATTTCAACAAACTTATTATAATCTTCTGACATGTCTGTCTTATCCTCGATTCCCACGATGTTTCTTTTCCCTAAAAGAACTATGTGACGCTTCGGCTCATCGTATGATGTATTTGTTTGCTTATTTTTTGTTTTTCGGTCTGGAGGACATGTCCTTCACATAGAAGACCTGAGCCACATCATTGGCTAGGACGAATGGTTCGTCATTGTAACCAATATTGTTGAGATCCACTGTTGTCATTCCGTAAAGCGGGTCTACCTTTACCCCTTCTCCATTCAGGTTGACCCATTTGCACTTGAACAAAGGGACCTTAAAAGAAGGTCCATAGTCAAGTTCGCATATCTCCTCTATGTAACCATAGTATGTGTCATTTTTTCCATTCTCGTTTGTTGTATCAAAGCGGACACCACTGTTTTGGTTGGTGCTCTTCTTATCTTGGGCGATCGTGTAAAATGTATTTCCATTTATCTCGTACCCTTGAAAACTCCTAATAGTCGAAGATGGTGACCCGGCCAACATGTACAGCTGATCTTCAACAGTGGTGTCATTTATAAGATGTGTTTGCAACCAACTTCCGAAAGTCTCCATGTGTTTGCGTTTAATCCATGAGTCATCCTTCCCGAGGTTTGTGGAGCGTACAATATTCTTGTGTTCCTCGAGATACGGAGCCACGAAGATGGAATTTTGTAGAACTGTGTAGTGTGCTTTAGTGAAAGAATGCCCGTCCCTGGGTATCATTGTTTTCTTTCTCAGCGTTCCTTTTCCCCTCGGTCTCCCCTCATGCCGCGATTCAGGAACACCAATCGTCTTCAGGCCAGGAATAAAGTCAACACATAACCCAATGACCTCCTCTGTTCCATAGCCCTTCGAGATGCTTCCTTATGGCCTAGCACGGTTATGAACATATTTCTTCAAGACTCCCATGAACCTCTCAAAGGGGAACATATTGTGTAGAAATACCGGACCGAGAATATGAATCTCTTCACATAGGTGAACCAGGAGATCAGTCATAATGTTGAAGAAGGATGGTGGCAACACGAACTCAAAACTAACAAGACACTGGACCACATCCCTCTATAATCTTGCCATAATTTCTTGATCGATTACCTTCTGAGATATTGCGTTGAGGAATGCACATAGCTTCATAATGGGTACTCGATCATTTTCCGGTAGAAGCCCCCTCAATGCAATCGTAAGGAACTGCGTCATAATCACGTGGCAGTCATGAGACTTCAGGTTTTGGAATTTTTTCTCTGCCATGTTTATTATCCCCTTTATATTCGACGAGAAGCCAGACGGAACCTTGATACTGTAAAGGACTTCAAAAAATATTTTCTTCTCTGCTTTAGTAAGAGCGTAGCTGCTTAAGTAATGGCGCCCTGTATCCGTGTGCTTGTTGCTTGGGTCTTTCATACGTTGCTGGTCCTCCCGTGCTTCTGGCGTATCTTTTGACTTCCCATACACGCCCAGGAAGCATAGCAGGTTGACGCAGAGATTCTTTGTCACGTGCATTACGTCGATTGAAGAGCGGACCTCTAGAACTTTTCAATAGGGTAGCTCCCAAAATATAGATTTCTTCTTCCACATGGGTGCGCGCTTATCAGGGCTGTTCGGAACAGGTTGGCTGCCATCACCCTTCCCAAAGATTACTTTTAGGTCCTTGACCATATCGAATAAATCATTACCACTACGGAGGTCAGGCTTCTTCTAGTTCCTTGACCATATCGAATATATCATTACCACTACGGAGCTCAGGCTTCTTCCGGTTATCTGCCTCACCTCTGAAATGCTTCCCTCCTTTCTTTCTTACGGGATGCTTGATCATAAGAAATCTACGATGCCCCAGGTATACAACCTTTTTACATTTATCCAAATAAACAATGTCAGTCTTATCTAAACAGTGTGTGCATGCATTGTATCCCTTGTTTGTATGTCCAGAAATGTTATTAAGAGCAGGCCAATCATTGATGGTTACGAAAACCAACGCCCGTAGGTCAAAAGGCTTTTGTTCGTTCTCATCCCACACACATACACCTAGTTTGCCCCACAATTGTAAGGGTTCTTCCACTAATGGCCTTAGATACACATCAATGCTGTTGCCAGGTTGCCTCGGGCCTTGGATGAGAACTGGCATCATAATGAACTTGCGCTTCATGCACAACCGAGGAGGAAGGTTTTACATACATAGAGTCACGGGCCAGGTGCTATGACTCGAGCTCTACTCCCCAAAAGGATTAAAGTCATATGTACATAGACCAAACATAAGTTTCTCACCTCTCCTGTAAAGTCCGGGAAGTCTCTCTCGATCTTTCTCCACTGCGTTCCATCGGCGGGGTGTCTCAACTTTCCATCTTTCTTACGGTCTTCTTTGTGCCATCGCAACAACCTAGCATGCTCTTTGTTTCTAAACAGACGTTTCAACCGTGGTATTATAGGAGCATACCACATCACCTTTGCAGGAATCCTCTTGGGGGGGGGGGGGGAGGGGCTCGCCGTCAACATCACCAGGGTCATCTGCTCTGATCTTATACCACAGTGCAGTGCATACCGCACATTCATCCAAATTCTCGTACTTCTCACCGCAGTAGAAGATGCAGTCATTAATGCATGCATGTATCTTCTGCACATCTAATCCTAGAGGGCAGAGAGCTTTCTTTGCTTCGTACGTACTCTCAGGCAATTCGTTATCCTTTGGAAGCTTCGGCTTCATTAGTTGAAGTAAACTCTCAAATGCCTTGTCGGTCACACCGTTCTGTGCCTTCCATTTCAGCAACTCCAGTGTGGTAATGAGTTTTGTGCTGCCATCTTCGCAATTTGGGTACAACAACTTTTTATGATCATGTAACATGCTGTCCATCTTCAACCTCTCCAATTCACTTTCACAGTCTTCCCTTGCATCAGCAATAACTCGGCCAAGATCATCATCGGGCTCTTCTAATGCCCGTTCTTGATCACCTACTTCTTCTACATTGTCTTCCATTGCAGTATCACCGTATTCAGGGAACAAATGATCTTCTTCTTCTTCTTCTTCTTCTTCTTCTTCTTCTTCTTCATTGTCTTCCATCAGAACTCCTCTTTCTCCATGCTTGGTCCAGCAATTATAGCTGGACATGAAACCTCTCCGAAGTAGGTGGCCGTGAAGTACTCTCGAGGAAGAGTGCTCCCTGACGTTCCGGCAATCAACACATGGGCAACACATAAAGCCGTTATCTTTGTTCGCCTGAGCTACAGCGAGAAATGCATTCAGGCCTGCCATATACTCGGAAGTGCGTCGTTCACCGTACATCCATCGCTGCCGTGCATCCATCTGCATCGTATAATTAAGTTTGTCAAAAAACATTACAATAACATCTTCAATAGAGAAATGACCACAGTACATTGAAAAATATAACTTTTTTATGTATCAATTACAGATGAAAAAGATAAGTTTGCTAACCTGGGTCGAAGATACCATTTTATGTGAGCTAATGTGTGGCTCGGGTATTTCGTCGAACACCTCGTGTGCATAGTAAAATAACACACAATAGCACCCATCTCTCTCACCCCTCCAAGAAAAAAAACAGAGGGAGGGGGCAACTGGGAGGCAGTATATGTAGAGGAAGGGGGCATTGGTCCCGGTTTGTGGCATGAACCAGGACCAATGCCCTTGCGCGTGCCACGTGGCCTGTGGCGAGGCATTTGTCCCGGTTCATGCCACAAATCGGGACAAATGCCTGCTAACGAACCGGGACCAATGCCCTCAGGCGATTTCTGGTGCCTCGGTGATGGCTAGGTTGAGACTCCATGTGCAGAGTGTGTAGCTAGTGGCAAGCCTTCTTCCCCATGAGGGTGACTGAGGGTTTATATCGAACTCTTGGGGAGCCAGTATTTCAGCAGTTGTCTTCCAAGCTTCCTCCAGGATCCTGCAAACAAATAGAGAGTTTTGTGCCCTCAACCTCACCAAGTGGTTGTCAAACACAAGGTGTGAGACTTCTAAATTGCAATGCAAAACTGAAAGTAAATGTGCAATAATTAAATCTACTACTAAATGCAAATGAGAAAATAAATATGCAATGGATTGTTTTTGTATTTTTGTGATGCAAGTGGTGATGGAGATAATGTAAATTCGAATTGGAGATGCAAGTAAAGTAAAGTGCAAGTAAAGTAAATTGCAGCAAAGTAACTAGAGTGTTTTCTTATAATTAAAATAGGACCGGGGTTCATGGTTTCGCACTTGCATTCTCTCAAATAAAGTGGTAGACGGTGGACATAAAGAATTACATTTGAGATTACAATAACATGTTTAACATTGAGTACTTTCATATGGGCATCACGTCCTAGCATAGAGATCTCTACGGTCATACTGATCCCTCTTATACTCCACCAAGATGCGAAATAAATCATAACATCTCGATAATTAAGGAAAAACCAGAGTATAGCTTAAAGCAATGTGACATGAAGTTGAAGTAAGAACTTGCTAGATCTAGTCATGGAGATTGATTAGTGTCACTTCAAATCCCCGGTAACAAGGTACTCCTTTTATCCCTAGTGAGGTAACTAAGAAAGGTTTAACAAAACCTAAGTGGATCGCTGAACTTCTGTCACTTTCACAGCACTAGCCACCCCCCGTTACTCCAACTAATGCACCCATCACCCCACACACGCTCTCAAGAACTAGATTGATCAAAGCTAGCAAATAAGAACTGGGTACATAAGATACATCTACTCAAATAACTCAAGAGAAACAATTGCAATCTCAGATTCAATAACTCATAGAAAAGATCCACCACATAGGAATTACAACGGTGCCCATAATCATGTGAGGCAGCTCATACGGATCTAATTAGTGAAGAACATAGAGAGGGAGATACAAGTGCTACTTCCACAAACCCATAGCCCTGGGACGGACTACTCCCTCTTCATGGAGATGTCGATGGAGATGACGTTGGAGGGGTAGGAGATCACACCGGCGGCGCCCCGCCGGAGGTTTCCCCCTCCAATCTGGAACTCCAGGTCTCTGTTTCGGTGTTTCGGTGGCGCCCCCTCCGTAAGGGTACGGGGGACCCTTTTTATAGTCGGTTTTAGGTCAAGTCGGAGTCGGTAAGTCGAAGATGGAAGGAATTGGGGCCACATGGGCCAAAAGGGGGCCTCTCACGCGGCCAAGGAATCTGGCCGCGTGGAGGGTCCTCTTTTGGGCCTCCTTGCCCAATTCTCGTGGATCCTTCACCAACAAGTCTTCTCCTTCCAAAAAAATGACCCCCGCAGATTTTTAGGTGATTTCGCGGAAGTTTGCCCCTGAAACGTCAAAAATATAGAAAACGGGGTTTCTGATAGGCAGGGTTAATTCCATAAAAGTTGGGGGACTTTGTAATTTAACCCCAAAATACTATAAAACATTGAATTATACCCTTATATGATGCAATATGTAATAGAAAACCATGTGAAAATATGCAAAATTCATCTATGCATTTTACATGCATCACTCGAGCGCACAAACCGGGACCAATGCATAGCATTTGTCCCGAATTTTGATGCAAGCGGGACTAATGCCTTTTCTAGACCTGGACGAAAGCTTTTGTTTCCACTAGTGGACGCCGGTGAACCACTCCACTGCACGAGCACTTGGACCACTGTATCGATGCCCCTCTGGCGTACACGACGATCGAGTATCTGCGCCGGAACCTGAAACATAGCATCGTCAGCAGGCAATTCAGTTTGTACCTGGTGTCCTTCCCCGAGGCACTGCTTTAGTTGTGAAACATGAAACACTGGGTGAATCCGACTGGAGGGTGGAAGTTCCAGGCGGTATGCCACCTCGCCAATGCGTTCGATCACACGAAACAGGGCCGAAGAACTTGAAAGACAGTTTGTGATTCACTCTCTTGTGAACCGAAGTTTGGATGTATGGTTGCAATTTCAGAAACACACGCTGTCCCAGCTCGAAGGTGCGTTCTGAACGACGTTTGTCAGCTTGCGATTTCATTCTCTGTTGCATCCTCAACAGATGCTGTCGAACAGAATCCTGCACCAGCGATCTCTTAGACAACCATTCCTGAATGTCCTTTGCAGCGACATGGTCAGTGGCCGTGACACCAAAACAGCGAGGATGGCGACCATACAGTACCTCAAATTGTGACTTCCTGAGCGAAGAGTGCCAGTTCGTGTTATACCAAAACTCACACAGGCCAATCCACTTACTCCATTGCTTTGGGTGGGAACTGATGAAACATCGGAGGTAACATTCGATGGATTGGTTGACGCGCTCTGTCTGACCATCTGTCTCCGGGTTATATGCAGTACTCAAGTGTAACTCTGTTCCCGTGGCCCTGAAGATAGCCTGCCAAAACTGGCTAGTGAACACTGGGTCCCGGTCAGAGACTAAGGCAAGTGGCATACCGCGAAGTTTGTGGACATGGGCCAAGAAGAGCTCAGCAACAATGGATGATGTGTACGGATGTTTAAGTGGCAGGAAGTGTGCATATTTAGAAAACTTGTCCACAACAACAAGCAAGCAGTTGTAACCTTTGGAAAGGGGCAATCCATCGATGAAATCCATCGTAGCTAACTCCCAAGGTTCAGAGGGTACTGGCAAGGGCTGAAGGAGCCCAGCAGGAAGTGTTCTTTCCGGTTTGGCCTGTTGACAAATGTGGCACTGACGAACAAACTCTCGGACCATCTGCTTCATACCCTGCCATTTGAATAATGAAATAAAACGCCGGTAAGTTACCGGGAATACAGAGTGTCCCCCAATAGGTCTGGAGTGGAACGCCTGTATGACCAACTGTTGGAGCTCAGGATCGCTACCCAGCACGATCCTCCCATCATACCTCAACAATCCTTCCTTAAGAGTATACTTAGATGACGCAGTTGGGTCCAATGCCATTTGCTGCAGCAGGTGTTGCACCTTAGCATCCTTGGCATAACTGTCAATCACCTTGTCAAGCCACACTGGCTGCACAGGTTTTCTCGACAAGGCATCTGCAGCTGCATTGTGGATCCCCTTTTTGTACACTACCTTGTACTGAAGGCCCATGAGTTTGGTCAAGGCTTTCTGTTGCAAATCTGTATGAAACCGGTGGTCTGTCAAGTGTGCCAAGCTTTTATGATCAGTTTTAATGACGAACTCTGCGAGTTGTAGGTAGGGACGCCACTGCTGCACTGCTAACAAGATCGCCAAGTATTCTTTCTCGTACACTGAGAGTCCCTGGTTGCGTGGTCCAAGGGTTCTACTGACGTATGCTAGAGGATGGCCACGCTGTGAAAGTACTGCCCCAATAACGACGTCGCAAGCATCCGTTTCAATCACAAACTGACAAGAAAAATCCGGCAGGGCGAGCACAGGTGTACTGATCAGGGCTTGCTTCACTGTTTGAAATGCAGTTTCGGTAACCGATGACCAACGGAACACGACCCCTTTCTTCAACAGTGCCGTGAGAGGCTGGGAAATCACTACATAGTTCTTGATGAATTTCCTATAGTATCCTGCCAAACCCAAAAATCCCCTCAATTCTTGTGCATTGGTTGGTTGGGGCCAAGAGCGAATCATCTCAATCTTGGACTCGTCTGTCGCTACTCCAGAAGCTGAGATTACATGACCCAGGTACACAATCCTTGTTTGAGCAAATGCGCACTTCGGTAATTTGGCTTGCCATTTGTCACATCTGAGAATATCCAGTACAGACCTGAGATGAACGAGGTGATCTTCCCATGTGGGGCTGTAAACAAGGATGTCATCGAAGAATACCAGCGCGAATCAGCGCAAGACTGGTGCCAGGGACGCATTCATAGCATTTTGGAATGTTGCTGGTGCCCCTGTTAAGCCAAACACCATGACCTTAAATTCATAGTGACCGTTGTGCGTTTGGAACGCTGTTTTATGCTCTTCTACGGGCGCGAGTCTGATCTGGTGATAACCAGCGCGAAGGTCTAGCTTAGAGAACCAGCAAGATCCTAATAACTCATCTAGTAATTCATCTATCACCGGTATTGGGTACTTCCCTTTGTTCGTTAACTCATTCAGCTGACTGTAATCAATCACTGGCCTCCAGCCATTGTCAGATTTGCGTACCATTATGGCTGGAGACGAGAAGGGGCTACTACTGTGGGTAATGACCCCTTGCGTCAACTGTTCCTATATCTGTTTTTCCAATTCCGTCTTTAGCTTAGGAGCTAGAAGATATGGCCTCAACGAAACCGGCCGTGCTCCTGGTATGAGAGGTATGTGGTGATCATACAACCTCCTAGGTGGTAATCCAGCTGGGACAGCAAAAACATTAGCATATTGCTCCAATAGTGTCTGAATATCGGGGCGTTGTTCAGTCACTTCTTCTTCAGTTACAAGTGTTAACTAAAGTGCCAGTAGGCTCGGCGTGCACACTGTTCCTCATCTGATCCATGTAATACTATCAACTGTCCCAGATATTGGAATGACAACCACTTTTGACCCCAATGAGTCGTCATCGGGCTATGCTTAACTAACCAATCCAAGCCAATAATTCCATCACAACTCTCCAACTGCAACAACCTGAACTTGTCAGTGAAGGAATGCCCTTGGGACGACCATTCCAAGGTAGGAAAAACAACAGGACTATCCAGTATTCGCCCTCCAGCCACCCTGACCTTCATCCTTCTCCGTTCTTGTGTTAAATTTTGCAGTAACTGCATGTGTTTACTGTCCACAAAGCAGGCTGAACTTCCTGAATCCAATAGGAACATCATGGCCACTCCTTGTACTGTAACAGAAAGTTGCATAGTTTTCTGGCATTGCTATTTCTCCGACAAAGCAGCTGCAGATAGGAGCATATACTGCGTCCCTTCTTCCTCCTCTGGTGCAGAATTCCCTTCCATTTCAAGACAGTGCATGAAATCTATCATCTCTTGGACGACATGGAGTTGGATGGTCGTTTTACACCGGTGATCCTTTCCCCATTTCTCACCGCATGTGAAACATAGCCCTTTTGCTCTTCGATATGCCTTCAGTTCTGCCCATCTATCACCACCCATTGGTTTACCTGTTTCAGGTCCCTTCTCTCTTCAACCGGTTTCTGTACCCAGCGTGCTGGAGGGGACGGTGGCAGAGGTAATGGTTGCCCCTTGCGCGCAGTCGTCACACTCTGTGCCTGCACATTCAACGGTGAACTGCCGTCCCCCAGTTCCTCATACAACAGTGCGAGGGTGTAAGCTGCATCCAAATCCTTCGGTTGCTGGATGGCCACCAGAACTCTGACGGCTGGTTTCAGTCCATCCAGGAATCGAGTCAAGTAATGAATCGGATCAGGATTTGATTCATATGCTGAGGTCTGATCTAGCAATTCCACGAAACGATCCACGTACTCTTCCACTGATCTGGTCTGGCAAAGCTTGAAGAGCCTCCTGACTAATATCTGGTGCTGGTTCCTAGCGAAACGGTTTTGCACTGCCATTGCAAACTCATCCCAGCTCGCATGAGGTGTTTTCGGCAAGAAGGACTCCAGCCAGGTCGCTGCTGCTCTAGTAAACAGGGATGCGGCATACTCAATTCGGTGCCCCGGCGGCGTACTCCACCGAGCATAGTACTCCTCACATCATCGTTGCCACAGTTTTGGGTTCGAGCCATCAAATTGGGGTAATTCCACGCGCGGGGCAGGAGAATGTCGATCAGTTGAATATTCATCTGAAATGAATTGTGGAGAAGAATTCATCCGGGCGAGTTCCGTACCTCTGCCCGGAGGAGACATGTGTGAAGCACATGCCATCCCCCGGCGTAAAGCTTCATCGCGGTGCCCAATTGGGCCGGATGAACCGTCCCCAAGCGAACAGATTCGCGTTGCCGGTGATCCCCCCCGTAGCGCTCGGAGTCGGACGGATGGCTCGATCCACGCTCGCAGCCAGCTTGGAGATATCGGCGCTGAGCGAATTTATGACGGAATCGAGTTCACCGCCCAACGATTCCTTGACACCCTGCAGATCCGCCTCCATCTGCTTGTGCACGGCCTCCAGATTACTGCCGATTCCCCCGATTTGCTTGCCAGTGTTGGTGACGAACTGCCGAACCGCATCCAGAATCTCCTTCTTGTGCTCGAGGAACTTGGCTTTGTACGCCTCGTCGGTGTCAGCACGGAGGATCTCGTACAACTTCCGCGCCTCCGGCGACAATCCTTCCATGACGGCGATACAGCGGCGAATCGCGAAGCGGGTGGCGTGGTGGTGGGGAGGAACCTCCAGATCGGGGATCGTGGTGGCTCTGATACCACTTGTAACCTACCAGAGGTAGGGTGGATCAATTGATAATGTGGAATTCGGACACAGGAATGTGTTGAAGCCGATCTACACGAGATCCAACCCAACTACTCCTCTCCACGGCTCTGCCGTTCTGTTCTATTTCTTACTTCCTCGCCAAGGTCTACGACAGCAGTCCTGCTCCTTAAGTACCGTAACGATTAGTGAAGTTACAAGGCTACTGGGCCCATTCCTAATTAACTTGCAAGCCAACGTGGTACCTGCTTTTCCCTCTTGGGCCGGCCCATCGCGTCCTCTTCCGGTGTACGAGTAGGAGGGTCGCTGATATCCATGCAGAAGACCATGCCCCCCCGGGCTGGGGATAGAGACGACGAACGAGGTCACGGTCGACGGGTCGAATCTAGCTAGGTTATCAGGACACGTACTTGAGCAGAGCATGTACAGGCGCGGCAGAACGGAGGCGACTGATGGACGGATCTGACGCTTCGCTTTATGGCATCCATCCATCCATCGTACGTACGCATCTTCCTCACAAAGCTCGTAGCTTCTTGCATGCACGCACAGTGCGTTTGCCTTTTTGATTTTCCCTCGCTTTTGGGATCGCTTGACATTGAGAACATGCAGACCGAGGTTGAGGCCAAGTTGACTGAATTTCTACAAAGTCCAGCGCGTAATCGAGATCTCAGGATGGATTGATGTGGATGGATTTGGATGGATTTGGATGGATGGAAGGTAGCGGGCGAGCTGATGCGGCTGTCGCGTGGCGAGTGGCTACCTTGGCGTACGTACGTGGAAAGTTGCAGCGCGCGATCGACCCGTCCCCGACGGACGGTCGCCGCCGTGCCGCACGAATGCTGTCGACCGGTCGTCCTTGGATTCTCTCCTATCCGCCCTTCCACATCCCACGACCGCGGCGCGTACCGGCCGGCCGACCACTTCCATGTCGATGCAACTGTGTGCCTTCGCGATCCATGTACATACCGCGAGGATTATATTACTAGTAAAATATTTCTTCACCCGCGAAAGTACCCCTCGTGCATTCATAAGTAAAAGAGTGGTTTTCCTTTCTGGTTGTATCACTTTGAGTCCAACGATTGGGTTAATAAAAGCTCGGTTTATCGAAAATAAGCAAAATGCATTTTTATCATATATGGAAGGTCAAATTTTGACCACAAAAAAAATTGTATACTATGTGAATTGAAACCGATGATCATACTTGTTTTTATATTGAAAATCAGCTTCCCTTAGTTGCGATTTTGAGATAATGAGGAAGTTAACCTTGCAAAGAAGATTTTTTTTTTGATTGACATGAGTTAAGAGCTGCGTTGATTCGCATATGCAAGAAGCTGACGGGTTTCCGAGTGCATATATAACACACACACACACACACACACACACACACACACACACACACACACACACACACACACACACACACACACACACACACACACACACACACACACACACACACAAATTGTTTGGATAGAACATAGGAAAAGTGTCTCTTAAATCCTTAAAAAATAAGAAGGAATTCCACTTTTTACCCCTACTTGTGCATTTCTGACAACAACTAAATTTGGGTTTGAAAAAATTCTTAGAAAGGGCATTATGTTAGAATGTTCACTGAATGGGGCAATATGTCATAAATGAACAAATGTGAGGTAAAAGTGAATTTACTCTAAAAAGGCGCCAAACTATATATTCAATTTCATATGGAATTGAGGTACAAAAATCTAATTCACATGATTTTTTGTAGCTTCGTTTGTTTAATCTAAATGCAACCAATAGGATATAAATCCTAAGGATTGAAATGCTATAAAAATTTACATGGATTTCTAAAGGCCGAAAGAGGGCCTATAAACTTCCCTAAACAATAATATTAAACACCAAATTTAGTTTATCTTGACATTTACAAGTATCATTTCAGTTTGTGCATTTTTGCCTTGAATATTGTTGAGGAGGAAAATGGGTCCAAATTTTTTATGTGATTATTCACATTTCTAAAGAATATTTGTGTGGTATTTGCACAAGCACTGCGTGATAATTTTTCATCGAGCCTTGAATTTGAACCACTAACTTAAGCTTTACATTTTTTTCTAATGGGGCTAGATTATTTATATCAGCCACAGAAATAGCTGCACGCCAAGTTCTGGAACTAGGTATATTTGCTACTTCAAGGCTTCGAGAAAGTTACTTCCCGGAGTAATCATATCACGTCACAGAAATCTGCACACCAAGTTCTGGAACCTGCTATATTTGCTACTTCAAGGCTTCAACAAAAGTTACATAAACCAGGTGGTAGCTAGCAAGTCCGTCAATCACCAAGACTTTGCTGCTTTTTATATAGCAGATAGACCATCTACACCGGCCGGTGTCTACACGGCTGAAAAGTGCCTGAATATATAAAATAAAATATATTATAAAATTGCAATGGAAAATGCACACTTGTTTAATTACACATGATATTTGTCACGTAGCAAAACGTCGCGTACATCAGCTAGTAGATTCTATGTGAAGAACTTTTCCTCCTGTACGTGTTGACGCCGTAGGATAATATATACCACATAAGTTGGCAGAATTCATTTGGTCTAACCTCAGCGCCATGGGGCATTTGAACGACCATTTTAGCACATCTGGTTTTTGATAAAACTTCAAGATAAAATTAACTGTCTCAATTTTTTTACTCCCTCCGATCCATAAAACGCTTTTTATGAATCGGAAGGAGTATCTTTTTTCTACGCAAAAGAAAAAAAAAACTATCTCAATTTTTTTAAATCAGATTTGACCCTTTTTGGTACCACCAAATCTCGCTGTGGCCGTAGAGTTTAATGGGCTACTGCCCGGAGCTTTGGCGCTACGTCCGTCAAAACGACAATTGCTTTGGAGGTGCAGCTGTGGTACTGCCAATGGCTCCTGCGATACCTCACGAATTTTACTGAGAAAGAGGGGTCAGAACCTATTAAGATTTTCAAGCAAAGTTTATTTAGGCTGAAGCTTCGTTAATATATTAGATTTAAGTCGCCGACTCCCAGCTGCATCTCTTCCCCTATCCATTTTCTGGGTCAGTTTCCTCTTATAAATGTGATCCCAGTTTGCTACTCCAACCACTACAAAACTATATATCGCGTCTTCCTTTTTAGTACTTCATTTACATCTCTAGCGTGTCAATTCCATCGAGCCTTTCAAACTAATAATTTTTGTAATCGACTCTATAGTTACTTCAATAAATGCTCGTTCTCTCATTATATTGGCATTTTAGTAAGATTATTCCTGCATTTCGAATATTCACTATCATTTTGATGTTTTGGACAGGGGTGCTATTGATATATTGGTAATTTCACCTCTTCCAATGCAAGCACCTCATAGTAGGCACTTACATGATTCATTATATTTTGATTAGTGCGAGTTAAGTATATACATATTCTTCTAAATTAACATTGGTGTTTAATCAGTTTCTCACACTTCAAAATAAGCATCAAAGCTATCATGTAGAAAGAAAAGGTGTACAATTTATTTCACTAAGCAGTTATTTTCTGCCTGCTCGGATACTCTCATATTAATCAATAAGGTTTTACCGACTTTAGTTTTACATCTTATTATTCCAAAACTAAACATATTTCACTACAAATGTGCAAAAAAGCTATCTTTTATAAGAAGCTCAAATAAATTCTCTCGTGGAAAATTATACCAAACTACACACTTCATAGTCATCAGATCTAGAGCCTAAAATTAACATTCTCGTTATATATATATATCTTTAACCTGCCATAAATCACATCCTCAAGCCCAAAAAAATCATCTCTTTCTGGAGCCATCAGCGCAGTCGCCCTCGCCTGAGTGCACTACTTTTTTGTGTGTCGAAAACCAAAAATTACTCTCCCTCACCAAGTCCCCACTTCATGTTCATCCCACCACACATTGCCGTATTCTGATGCTCCAAGATAATCACCTCCGGCGATGCAATTGCACGGTAAAAGAGCATGAATATAATATTTTGCAGATAGGAGCTTGGTAGTCGGTGGCCCTTCATGATCAAGGGTAGTTACCAATCTTTGTTTGAGGAAAAGATAGACTCGCCAAGGTCTAGCCACATGCGCGATACTTATCAAAAGCCTACGTCATCATATAATTGGGGTACATCACCCAAATCAATGAGATAGTTGAGAGGTTTGAAATCGAATGGACGCATATTCTTTAATCTGATATGTGCGGCTGATTCACGTTGCTTTTTAACTCAGCTTATCCACTCGATTGTATTTTTTTATGTTGGATCAAATTCCACCACTTAGACATCTTCCGTTGGTCCCCTACGTGTGATAATAAAGGTGGATTTCCCAATGCGGCGCTATCTAGTTAGCGCTCACGAAAAGGGACGAAATGTGCATGGATCTCCAAAAGAGAAAAAAAACAGGTTACAAACTCTGACCATATTCATTTCTCTGCGTGATGCATCAAAATCTTGACTGAGTCTTGGTTTTCATATGCCACCTAATGTTACAAGGACGACCAGGATAAAAATAAAATTCCCCTTTATAAATGTACATTATATTAGCATCTAGTGGACAACACATCACCAACAACTAAAGCAGGGGTCGGCTGATTGAGATTATTATTTATTTGTTACAGTTGCATCAAACAAGCAGAGTTTCTATTCCTACCAACATAAAAAGGAATCTGTCACTACCACCAACGTAAGCATATTAGCTATTTTTAATATCGCTACCTACATCTTCTCTCGTGAGGAATCCACGGTTGCACATGTGCTCACGGTCGTGTGTCATGGCCAGATATGACAGAGAGGTAACAGTATATCCAGTTTAAAGTCTTGAAAGTACTAATTCTATGCTAGCCAACGCCAATGGCAGTTGGGTACGACCAAACTTATTCTTAGCAAAATATTGCAGAATTCACTGGTGAAATAAAAATTAGCTAGTGGCCACAGGCGAATGTACTGCCGAAGGCATGCAGCAGTGAGATCACTGTTCCATACAGCCTCGATCGAGACAGGATTTGGTATTACAGTACATGGTTTGTCCTTAGCTATGAGCATGTTCTATGGATCGAGATGTACTAATATGTTAATATATTTGTTATGCTTTAACACGCATGGACAAACAACCACTAGTGGAAACAGGGCCTTTTGTCCCGGGTCGTAAGGGCCATTTGTCCCGGTTGCGCAACCGGGATGGGCTAGCCGGGACAAATGGCCCTCCCCATTGGTCCCGGTTGTGCCAGCACCCGGGATGGTAAGGCTGGCCCACGTGGCGACTCTGGGCCAGGGACCGCGAAGGAGTTCGTCCCGGTTCGTTTTAGGGACCGGGATGGATGCCTTCTTAAAAAAAGAATAAAGTCCGCCCATTTTCCCTGCCGCGGCAGGTTTTTTTTGTTCGTTTTTTTTTTTCTCCTGCCTCGCAATCGCCAACCGGCCTCCCCTTCCCCAACCGCTCCAGGCCCACGTCTTTAATTAAGCCCACTGACACATTTTTTAGTCAAAAAGGCCCACTGGCCCGCGTCTTTTATTTATGGACAGTCAACGGTTCGAAGGGCCCACTGGCCCGCGTCTGTTATTATGGCCAGTCAACAGGGGCCACTGGCCAGCGGCCTGGTGGCTGGTTCGCCAAGTCCATTAAACTAAGACCGAAGGACGGTCAAAGGGCCGCTGTCCGCCTCGTCTTCCCGCCCCGCCTCGTCTTCCCGCCCCGCCTCGGCTTCCCACGCCCCACTCCCCACGCGCCACGCCTCGGCTCCCCGCATTCATGGCCGCCTGCAACCGCCGCCACGTCCAGGCCGCCGGTTGGCATGCCAGCCCACCCCGGGTCCTTTATAAAGGACCCCCGCCGCCCGTACAACCCACCCACCCCGGACGCGCCCAAGGCAGAGCAACCCTAGCCGCCACCATGTCCCGCTGGTTCTCGAACTCCGGCAAGCGCCCACGGAACGACGACGGAGGCTCGTCGAGCGGCGCCGGCCGCATCCCACCCCCGCCGGCGGAGGACTTCGGCTACGGCCCTGGAGGTGTCCGCCTCGGCGGGGCGCCGCACGTCCCCGCGCCACCACCGGCTGCACGCCCGCCGCCCCGCGCCGCGCCCCCGGGCAAGCGGTTCCGCAGGTACGTCCGGGTGGACGAGGCGGAGTGGCACTGGAACAATGCCACTCCGGTCTTCTACAACGACGTGCACCTCCCGGACGGTTGGCACCTGAATCCCCAGCGGATCCCAGTGCCGCCGGCCCCGACCGGCGCGGCGCTGCTCGAGGAGATCGAGCGCCGCCGCGAGCTCCTGCCGGCCCCCGTCCGCAGGGAGCGGATCTACGCGCGCAGCTCCCCCTACTGGGCCGCCTGGCTCGAGCAGGAGCACGAGCAGCGCCGCCGCTCCTTCATCCCCGCCCCCCTCGAGGCCAACGTGGACGACTACCCCCCGCCAGCGCCCGGCCGGGAGAGGGAGCTATGGCTCCTCGTCGACGAGCCGGAGGACTTCTCCGGGGAGCCGGACCCCGAGCTCCGGGCCCAACTGGAGAAGGCCTGCGAGCGCTCCCGCCGCTCCCTCGTCGACGACGAGATCAAGAGGTGGCATCGCGTCGTGGCCGCCGCCGCCGCCGACGCCGCTGCCATGCCACCGCCGCCGCCACCCCCTAACGAGCCTGCCATCCCCTGGTGGCAGGCCATGAACGCCGAGCTGGAGGCGTCCGAGGACATGCCGGAGCCGCAGCCGCTCCCACCAGGCCTGGAGTATGGCATGACCTGGTGCTGGACCGGCGGCGTTTGGGCGCCGGGGTCGCCGGAGCAGGAGGAGGAGCTGCCCCCGCCACCGCCGCTGCCACAGGAGGTACTGCCCCCGCCGCCGCCGTACGCGCCCCCGATGGCCCCCCCGGCGAGCCCGGCCCAGCCGCCTGCCCACCTGTGGAAGGCACCCGAGTATGTCCACCTCTCCGACGACGAGGACTAGGTCGCCGCCGCCCCCCTATTATCTATAGACAACGCCCCTAGCTAGCTACCCCCCAAGAAACGGCCGGCCGCCTGTGGCCGCGCCGCCGCCCCTAATGCAAGTACGGCCGGCCGCCTGTGGCCGCGCCGCCCCTATGTAAGCAAGGCCCCTGGCCCTATTTTAATATAAGTTGTGTTCCCCTAACCTACTGTGCCCCTAGTCCATCCCCGCCGGCGTTCCGCCGGCGAATCTGTCCACTCGTTCCCGCCGCCGGCAGGGCTTCGCCCAGCCATATCCACTCGTGCCCGCCCCTGGGTTGTCCGCTCGGCCTGGAGAGAGGGCCGCGCTTTTTTATACACTTGGGCCTTTAGTCCCGGCCCGTGCCACCAACCGGGACTAGAGCCCTTTGGTCCCGGTTGGTACCACGGCCCGGGACCAAAAACAAATTTCGAATTTCGGTGGCACCTCTGCGCGCCCAAAATTTTTTAGCGCCAAAATTTGAAAAGTGTTAAGTTTGCACATTAACAACTTTTATATACTTCCAAATTTGACAAAAATTCCAACATGAAAAATGCTAGAATTTGCAAAACTAATTTAAATCCATTTTTCGTTTAACTAAATAATTATTCTAACTATTGAAACTATTAATTATTTTTTCATTTGTATATAATTTGAATATAAATTATGGAAATGTTACTAAGAGCTGGCCAATCATTGATGGTCACGAAAAGCAACGCCCGTAGGTCAAATGGCTTTTGTTCGTTCTCATCCCACACACGTACACCTGGTTTGCCCCACAGTTCTAAGAGTTCTTCCACTAATGGCCTTAGATACACATCAATGTCGTTGCCAGGTTGCCTCGGGCCTTGGATGAGAACTGGCATCATAATGAACTTGCGCTTCATGCACAACCAAGGAGGAAGGTTGTACATACATAGAGTTACAGGCCAAGTGCTATGACTGGAGCTCTGCTCCCCAAAAGGATTAAAGCCATCTGTACTTAGACCAAACCATAAGTTTCTCGCCTCTCCTGCAAAGTCTGGAAAGTCTCTCTCGATCTTTCTCCACTGCGATCCATCGGCGGGGTGCCTCAACTTTCCATCTTTCTTACGGTCTTCTTTGTGCCATCGCAACAACCTAGCATGCTCTTTGTTTCTAAACAGACGTTTCAGCCGTGGTATTATAGGAGCATACCACATCACCTTAGCAGGAACCCTCTTACGGGGAGGCTCGCCGTCAACATCACCAGGATCATCTGCTCTGATCTTATACCGCAGTGCAGTGCATATCGGACATTCATCCAAATTCTCGTACTTCTCACCGCGGAAGAGAATGCAGTCATTAATGCATGCATGTATCTTCTGCACATCTAATCCTAGAGGGCAGAGAGCTTTCTTTGCTTCGTACGTACTCTCAGGCAATTCGTTATCCTTTGGAAGTTTTGGCTTCATTAGTTGAAGTAAAGTCTCAAATGCCTTGTCAGTCACACCGTTTTGTGCCTTCCATTTCAGCAACTCCAGTGTGGTACCGAGCTTTGTGCTACCATCTTCGCAATTTGGGTATAACAATTTTTTGTGATCCTGTAACATGTTGTCCAGTTTCAACCTCTCCAATCTATTTTCACAGTCTTCCCTTGCATCAGCAATAACTCGGCCAAGATCATCATCGGGCTCTTCTGATGCCTGTTCTTGATCACCTCCTTCTTCTGCATTCTCTTCCATTGCAGTATCGTCGTATTCAGGGAACAAAGGATCTTCTTCTTCTTCTTCATCGTCTTCCATCACAACCCCTCTTTCTCCATGCTTGGTCCAGCAATTATAGCTGGGCATGAAACCTCTCCGAAGTAGATGGCCGTGAAGGATTCTTTCGGAAGAATGTTCTCTGACGTTCCGACAATCAACACATGGGCAACACATGAAGCCATTATCTTTGTTCGCCTGAGCTACAGCAAGAAATGCATTCAGGCCTGCCATATACTCGGAGGTGCGTCGGTCACCGTACATCCATCGCTGCCGTGCATCCATCTGCATCATATAATTAAGTTTATCAAAATACATATTAATACAGAGATAACCACAGTACATCGACAAATAATACTTTTTTATGTATCAGTTACAGATGAAAAAGATAATTTGTTAACCTCGGTCGAAGAAACCATTTTCAGTGAGCTTGTGTGCGTCTCGGGAATTTCGTCGAACACCTCGTGTGCATAGTAAAAAAAAAACAGCAACACCACACTCTCTCACACCTCCAAGCAAAAAAAAAGATGGAAGGAGGGGGGGGGGCTGGGGCAGTATATATAGGGGAAGGGGGCATTGGTCCCGGTTCGTGGACTGAACCGGGACAACAGGTCATGCGCGTGCCACGTGGCCTGTGGCTAGGCATTGGTCCCGGTCCGTGGCACGAGCCGGGACCGATATGCCCCCCACGAACCGGGACCAATGCGCCCAGGCGATTCCTGTTGCCCAGGGCGCACGAACCGGGACCAATGGAGGGCATTTGTCCCGGATTTGGTTGCAACCGGGACAGCTGCCCCCCGGCCCCCTGGACGAGAGGGGTTGTTTCCACTAGTGAACCTATACGACAAAGTATGTCTTGTATCGTACAAATACAATATGCCTTGGACGGAGAAAAGGAATTTTAAGTTTGGCGTGTTTGTTTTTTTGTTACCATCCCAATAAGGTTTTTTTATTTTTTTTATTTTGACAACTCCATCCCAATAAGGTACATTCACCGCAAACCTGGATGACAAGACAAAGAATGTCTTGCAGATAGCACACACGGTGTGGTTTGACCTTTAGACCAGTAACCAGTGGACATGACATGACTCGTTAAAATTACTACTCCAGTGACTGATGGCCATCACACTAAGATTGTTTTGATCTCTTCTCCACTTGCCTAAATCCAGAAGTTTGACCGGAAAATTCTTAGCGGCGATATGGAAATAACTTCCCAAAGAAATACTCACTCCGCTATCAAAATATAAGATGTTTTAGCATTTTGTAGATATAATGTATCTACACATGTTTTTTTTCGAGTTTTTGTCTAGACATGTTTTAGTCTGTAGATTCATATGCATATTACACTAAAACATGTCTAGGTATAAATTATCTAGGAAATGCTAAAACATTTTATATTTCGATACAGAGGGAGTAGCAAATATGTTTTTATGACCAAACAGACCATAGATTGTGGGCTTATGCCCCGTTTGAGAATTGGGTAAACAAAATCTCAGGGCATCTCCAGCCGTCCCCCCCAGAGCCCCCCAGGGGGCTTTTTTCGCGGCGGAAGTGGCGAATAGCGCCGCTTCTTCACCACTCGGCCCCCCCCAGAGGCCTAAATAGCGCCGTTTCGGCGCTATTTAGCGCCGCGGCACCAAGGCCGAACCCAGCGGGACGAGAAAGCGCGGGAACAGAACCGCCCCGTGATCGTCTTCTCGGCTGCCGCGCGGTCAAAGGCTGCCGCCGTTTATGGCGTGGCGGCCGCCCAGTGCATGCGCCCCGCCCAAAGGCTGCCGGCGTAATGGCGTGGCGGGCGGCAGCGAGGGGACGCGCGCACGCAGTAAATGCCCGGCCGCTCGCCGCGCTATAAAACCCCCCCCCCCCCCGCCGCGCGCCGCGCCCCACCATTTTTCCACCGGCGAGCTCTCTCTTCTCTTCTTCCTCTCGACGCTCTCCTCCCCTCTTCTCTCCACGAAAATGGCCGGCTACAAGGACGGGGCTGCGGCCAACGGGTTCCCGCGCCATAACCTGCGCCGGAGCGAGGCGATGGCGCTCTACCGCGCGGGCTACCCATGCCCGCCGGACATGCGCCTCCCTAGCTCCGCCGCGGGGGCGAGCCGCTGGGCGCTCAGCGCCGGCGGTGTCCCCGTGCCTCCCCTTCCTAGTTCTGACCCCGAGTTCCGGCGCGCCATCCGCGAGATGCGCGACGGCATGCAGCACCCCGCGAACTACCCGCTGACCGGCGTGGACGAGTTCTGGTGGGGGCAGCTCACGAGACGCCGCGATCGGGAGCTCGACTCCGAGAACGACAACGGGCCGGTCGACGGGCGCTTCAACGCCAACGGGCGGCGCCGCTGGTGGAGCGCCCCCAACAGGACCTTGGAGGAGGTCCTCGACCACATCCACGCCGGCAACCAGCCGCGCCTGGAGATGCCGCCGCTGCAGGCCCAGCCGTGGGTGGCACGGCGGACCGGCGCCTCTTCCTCGTCCGCGACGTCCAGCTCCTCCGTCGGGCAGTCCATCTCCACCTCCCCCCCTTTCTGAACGCCGGCGCGCCCGCCCGCAGGCGCAGCGGCGGCGCGCTCCGCATCGGCGGCGCGCTCCGCATCGGCGAGCCACGCTTCGAACGCGTTGTTCGCCCGAAGACGGAGGACGGCGGCGACGACGACGATGCAGAGTGGCCCGACCAGAAGGTCGTGGAGCAGCTGTCGCTGAACACGCTGCAGCCACTCGACGACGACACCGCCACTCGGTGGAGCCTACGGGAGACCACCGAGGCGGAGCTCGAGCTCCAACGCCGCCTGCTGGCGGAAGCCGAGCAGCGCAAGGCGGCGCGCGAACGTGAGGCCGCCGTCAACGCGGCCCGCCTCCGCGTCCCTCCCCCGCCGTCGCAGAAGGAGAACGAGTACATCATCCTCGACCCGGACTCCGACGACGAGGGCGTGATCCAGCAAGCCCTCGAGGCGAGCAGGTGGGAATGCGGCGGCGGCGACGAGGGACAGGGGACGAGCAAGCGCCCCGGCGACGGCCCCGGCGACGACGACGACGACGACGGCGGCGATTACAGCCAGGCTATCGCCGCCAGCCTCGGCCTAAAGTAGTTTAGTTTAAGTTTCTAGTTTAATTTTTTCGTTCTAACTTAAATTCGCGCCGAATATGTACGCACTTCGCAAATTTCAATAAAAATCGCCTAGTTTGCAATTGCGTTTGTTTTGGGCCGAATCTTGGGCTCGGGACGCGACCGGGAAACCTACCCCCAGGTTCCAGAATAGCGCCGTTTAGCGCCGCGGCGGCCCCAAAACGGCGGCGTTTTGGGCCCTGGGGGCGCAACGACTGGAGATGCCCTCACTAAACTATTTACTAAGATGTAATCATTGTGAGTTGTTGGTCTTGGCCTTGGCCGGTGTTTTCCCCTGCTTCTTGGGAGCCATGTGATTGACCTGCAAAGCACGAGGTAGAAAGATACAAGGAATAAGACTCGGAAGCCATGAGTTGTTTGAGTATTAGCAAGTGATATCGAGACAACATGGAAGTTGCATACTATCCGGGTATCAATCTGCAGAGTAAGGGTCAAACTATCCGGGTATCAAGCATCATAATAAAAGTTATGGAGGCCTATGCACTGAAAGAGCCTTTGAGGGCGATGAATGGTTGCACAGGTACCTATTGCGAATAAAAAGAACCGGAAAAGGGAAGATTTTCCGGGTGACGGAAACAAGGGCGGAAAATTTGGGCGGCCCGAGCCCAGATTGGAGACTCCGTTTCTAGATTCGTGGTAAAATTAACGACTATGGGTGGTAGGAAAGTGAAATAAAGTCTATATCCAATTCATTGGATGAGCTAGAATGAATACGAGCAACTTAATTCGGCGTGACCAGGAAAAGGACCGGCGAGTTGACTTAGATCTAATCTGGAGAAAATCAAGAAATTGCGGAGGCTAGTTAATGGATGAGAGAGGCTTACTCGAGGGGATTGCAGTGAAGCTCGACGGAGGCAAATGGCACAAGCCTGGTGCCCCTTTGCGATTCCCGGCGGGCAGGTCGGGGGTCCGGCGGCGGATCTGGGCGGTGGCGCGGAGCGCACCATGGCGGAGCGTAGCCGACGGCAGATGGGCTCCGGCGATGCACGCGAGGCTTCCGTGGTGGCACTCTGTGCGCTAGAGTACTGAGGAAGAAAGGAAGAAGAATGGGGGGAAATGAGCTGTTGGGGTTGGGGTTACCCCTAAGAGCCAATTTATAATGGCGTGAGTGGATAAGCCCAGTTCAACGGGTGGGAGCCGGAAGTTACGGAGTAACGGCTATCTGTTTAAGTTTTGCGAGATACGCTTTAAATGTTGGGCGAGGTATCCGGACAGAAATTGGAAGGAGATATTCTTCATAATATCAAGATCAATTATCGAGTAAAGTACAGGATTATCTAGACATTTTTATCAGGGCTTAGACCGAAAAGCTAAGTGTTTGGAGAGAAGCCGGGTTACTATATGGCCACCATGGAGTCGGGCCTTGTCGGATATATACTGAATAGGAGTATAGAAGATGGTAGACAAAGAGCCGGACTACCAGGGTGGCCTACGTGGTAATGGGCTTAGGTCCATTGGGCGGCCCAGTAGTCCGACGCGTAGAAGCCGGATTCTAGAAGAACCCGGATCACGGCCCGCGTGATCTGGCTTGGAGGAGAAGACGGATTCCTTACTTTCCAAGTTACAAGTTAAACGTAGTCTTCTAGGTTTCCTGTTCTGTAAGCCCTAATCCGGCTATTATATAAAGCCGGACGGGAGATAGATTAGATAGGCACAAGTTAGACACAAGTTCAAGCTCTACGCAACTCGCCGAGAAGTTCATCCTCGTCGAGTAGCTAGATCTATTCCCTCACATTGTAACCCTGTTATACGGGCTTTAGTCCCAATTAGTGAGAAGTGCAGGAGTAGGTACGCCGTACTGTCGCGACGTACCGAACCTGGGTAAAATCCCGTGTTCTGTGTTACTACGCTATCCCGTTACCCCACGTCTCTACCGTAGTCTCATGGCACCCCCGTCTATGAAAACTACTACGATGTCTCGACAGTTGGCGCCCACCGTGGGGCAAACGACGTCAGGCGTGAAATTCCGATCTGGGATACTCGGCGGAATTGGAAGATCGATCACTGTCGGAAGCTTGGAATTCGACGACGACGTCGGGCGCTTCCTCGACAACGGATCCTACATACCGGCGCAAAACCACCTGGTAAGTGCCTGCGTGTTACCGATTGGATCTGCTAACATCTTTATCGGACTAACTGCAGAAGCAATGGGGTTTTGCGGTGGAAGTAAATTTATCCCACCCGCCCTATACCCAGCCGAAGACGACTATGATCTCGGATTCTGCTCAGATCGCCGACAAAACAGTGATACACACTTTATCGGCATGGTGCAATCCGAAATCGCTGAAAACACGGATGACGGAAATCCCGTGCAAGAGGAAGACAACAACCTACCCGTCGTAGAGACGGAAGAACAAATACCCGTCATAGAGACGGAAGATCCGACACCCGTCAACCAGACGATGAACTCGGAAGCAGAGTCCGTGCTTGCCGCCATTGAGGCGAGATTGGAGTCGGAAACCGGATCGGATAACTTCGACTCCGAAGACGAAGACGAGGATGCCTTCGTAAGAAAGGTTAAGTCCTTTCAAGAGGGATTCCATGAAGTGCTAATGGCAAAACCAGCTGATACAACGGGTGCCGGCAGCCAGGAAAGCCCTAAAACCCCTCCGCCAGTGGAAGAGAGAGAAGACGGAGAAACTTCTCCGATATTCCCCAATGTTAAGGAGATGACAGAGGATGAGCCTGTCAAGAAACCTCCCTCTTCCAAGAAAAAGCACCGTGCTTCTAAAAAACTCCAATACAAACTCCGGAAGAAAAAATCAGCCGATCTCGCTGATGAAAACCTGGAAGCTGGAGATATTAGCGGCACAAAGCCCGCGGAAAAGAAATCTAAGGAAATCACTGCTCCGCCAATGACAGAACTGGAAGAGCAAGAGCTATTACAAACACCAGTGGGACCAGATGAACCCCCTGAGATGCTGGAAGCCAGGAGACAAGCTTTCCAACGGCAACAGCAACATCTGCTTAGATCTCGGCAACATCTCCAACAAACCCATAATGACATCAAAGTCATGAAGGAAGAAATAGAGGAGTACGAGAGAAAGCATAGATCTGCCTTAAAACCTACTAGGTTACCCGGAATCGCAAGACCGGAAGAACTGCCGCCAAAAGAAAGGTTCTATAACCCATCTTGGCAAAAGCAGTTAAACGGCAAAGATGCCAAGGGCGAACCAATATACAAAACCGCAGCAGAAAACGCGGAAGCAGCGTTCGCCATCCTAAACAATGATCTCTACTCCAACGGGGAAAAACTCCAGGGGGTGTATGCTTTCTTAGGAAAAGCATTACAGCAGCAGCAGCGAGGCCAAGAACGATCAGGGAGGCTGCATGATAATTCCGCTCTCTGCAAAACAGCTACTTGCGCTGCTGGAGCACCTGGACCGGAAGAACCCGGAGATTCGGATAAAAAAGAGGATCCGAGAAAAGACAAGAAAAACCCCGACAACCGGGACGCAGCGTCTAGAACCGGACCTCATCTCCCGAAAGATGGATATAAACCACACGATCGGGAAGACAAACACCGAAATGACGGCAAAATAATGCCACCTCCGAGAAACCCAGCTGAAAAAGCTGGAAGATATGATATACCTCACAGACGTGAAAGATCCCGGACACCTCCTAAGGATAAGGAAAGGCATAGAAGCAGATCTCCGCCTAAAGGACGTGAACACGGAAGAGATAGAGATAACCTCGGAAAAGCGCGTCCGCGCAACAATGGAAAAGAAAGGAGCAGATCCCCTTCTGTCCATTCAGCCGGGAGATATTCTGCACACATTGATAGAGCAGAAAAGGATGATCTATACTTTGGTCCTAAGTGTTTTACTGACAGGATCCGAAGGATAACCCTGCATTCTGGCTTCGCCAAAGTTGGTCCAACCTACCAAAAGTATACCGGCAGTACAAACCCGGATACCTGGCTCTCAGATTATTATACAGCCGTCCAAATCAACAATGGGACAGACCTGGAAGCTGTCAAGTTTCTTCCCCTAATGTTGCTAGACGGAGCCAGAGATTGGATCAATGGTTTACCATCAAGAACTGTCGACAGTTGGGATGATATGGCGAGAGTATTCACTCAGCATTTTCGGGGAACATACAAACGCCCAAATAGCATCAACCAGCCGAACCGCTGCACCCAATTTGAGGACGAACCATACGTGGATTTCATCTCCAGATGGACTGCAATGAAGAATAGTTGCTCTAGAGTAACTGACGTACAAGCAATGCATGCTTTCGTCAATGGCCTAAAACCCGGACTTGTACCGTTCATGGTTGGTTCTAAACAGCACAAAGATCTCAGATCTATGCTTACAACCGCTAATGAGCATGCTGCAGCCGAAGATGATATCAGAGCAAGAGGAGGCAATATTGAGTCACTAATACTCGCCAAGAAAACCCCTCGTTCTGACAAAAAAGGAACTCCAGAGTCAACGACAAAGCCCAAGGAGGTCAACATAGCCTTTGGAGGAGAAAAGGTGAATAAGTGGAAAGGCCGCAGTCCAGATCCAATCAATTACACTCCCGAAGATTGGGAGAGAATTAAGTCGGAACCCTGCGTCCACCACTCGCAATTTGGGAAACCAACCCACACAAACGCGCAATGCCGGCTAAACAAGCATATGAAAGGCAATGCAGGATCCGGAAATAAGGGGAAGGGTTCCAAAAGGAAACTTGCCAAACAAAAGCCAGAAGCTGAAAAAGAAGACAGTGAATCGGACACTGATGACAAAATCCAAGAACAACAGCGAAAGGGCGAACCCAAATTTCCGAGAGTTGACGGAGAAGCAATGTTAACTTTCTTAGCAACCCCGTCAGCAAAGGTGGCCAAAAGAACACTTCGGGAGATAAACGCAGTTGTTCCTGCGACCCCGAAATTCTTGAAGTACTCCAACACACCGATAATCTGGGATCAGTCTGATCATCCCGGAAATATCCCTGAACCCGGCACACAAGCTCTTGTTGTAAGCCCTATTGTTCAAAACACTAGGCTAAGGAGAGTGCTGATGGATGGAGGATCCAGCATCAATATAATGTATCTGGATACGCTGAAGCACTTGAAGATCTCCGAGTCCCAGCTCAACTACAGCAATATACGCTTCCATGGCATTGTTCCTGGCAGGCAAGCACGATCCCTAGGAGAAATTTCCCTAGATGTCACCTTCGAAGATAAAGATCACTTCCGGCAGGAAAAAGTATCCTTCGAAGTAGTGCCGTTCGAGAGCGTGTATCACGCAATACTCGGACGTCCGGCTTTCGCCAAATTTATGGCAAGATCTTGCTATATCTACAACAAGCTGAAGATGCCAGGACCCAAAGGAGGAGTAATCACCATTGCCGGTGATTTCAAGCTAGCAAACGAGTTGGAGAAAGAAAATGCCCTTTGCGCTCAGAGAGTTATAGCAAAGGAGGAACTGAAGGAATTAGCAAAGGAGGTATCGCCGAAAGAAATGCCGGCAGGAAAAGAAACTCGGAAGCCAACAGATAGCTTCAAGGCGTCCGAGAATACAAGACAGGTAATCCTAGATCCCAAAGATCCGACAAAATTCGTCGTCGTAGGGACTGGGATGACTGACAAATAGGAAGGCGAGCTCATCAAGTTCCTCCGTGAGAACTGGGATATTTTTGCCTGGTGTCCAGCTGACATGCCAGGCGTACCCAGGGAACTTGCTGAGCACCAACTCAAGGTTATTCCCGGATCAAAACCCGTCAAACAAGGTCTCCGTCGATTTGACGGAAGAAGACGGAAGGCTATTGGCAAGGAAATTATCCGGCTTTTAGCAGCGGATTTCATCAAGGAAGTAATCCATACTGATTGGTCCGCAAATCCGGTATTAGTGCCGAAGAAAGACACCACTGCTCTTAGAATGTGTATAGATTACACAGGATTGAACAAGTTGTGTCCGAAAGATAGGTTCGCGTTACCGCGAATCGATCAAATAATAGATGCCACTGCAGGCTCCGAGCTTTTATGCTTTTTGGACGCATACTCCGGGTACCACCAAATACGCATGAAAAAGGAAGATCAAATCAAGACTTCTTTTATAACCCCGTATGGGACGTACTATTACATAACCATGCCTTTTGGCCTGAAGAACGCAGGTGCAACCTACCAGCGTTGCATGCAACGCTGTTTGCATAGTCAAATTGGCAGAAACGTTCATGTTTACGTGAACGATATTGCCGTCGTAACCAAGGAAAAAGATACACTCCTTGAGGATTTGCGAGAAACTTTCGAAAACTTGCGCACTTACAAGATGAAGTTGAATCCATCTAAGTGCGTATTCGGGGTTCCCTCAGGAAAACTTCTGGGTTTCATTGTTTCCCACAGAGGAATAGAAGTTAACCCGGAAAAGATCAAGGCAATCTTGAACATCTCAAAACCTACATGTGTAAAAGATGTCCAAAGATTGACGGGTTCCGCTGCAGCCGTCAGCAGATTTATCAGTCGGCTGGGGGATAAAACCTTACCACTCTACAAGTTGCTGAAAAAATTCGACAAAGTCAAGTGGATTGCGGAAGCCTGGGAACGTCTAGAAAGTTATGTACCTTTCCGTACTTAGTTCAATTCTATGTAAACATCTTTTGAGATCATGAAATAAAGTTGTCGGAATGCTGTCATCCATATTCTTTATAAGTGTAAAGTGTTTCCGCCTCATCTATTTCCCAATGATCTTACAAATGGCTCAACGTTAACCCGAATTGTGCTTGCGTACTCGGCGTTACAAAACTGAATGATTTTTCAGCCTATTAACGGCTAAGGGAAACTTGAATTGCCTGTGTGCCCAAGTTTCACTTAAAACTTTCCTTGAATTCTCTAAGTCTTATCTGATTGTGTGTGTGTTGGGTTACTGGAACTAGTTAGTAAAAATGCCTTTAGCATGATCCATGTTTCCGAGTTTCAAAACTGCTTGGTTCGTCCCCAGTTACTCGGCATGAAGATTCATATTGCTATTTGAGCCATTTCAAACACTAAGGACAGTTAAAACATACACACCAGAGAACTTAGAAGATAAAGGAATGATCAAAACCCAAAAAACTTGCAAAGAATTTCATAATTTAAACTGCAACAGACGGAAGTTTCATTCATACAAAAGAAGCATTACATTTTGGATTACATTAAAAGAACAGTAATGCTCCTATTGTCTATTTTTTCTATCTAGGTTCCAGGTAACCCTTCAAGCATCTGACTCCTCCTCGCTGCTTTCGTCTTCCGGGATTGGAGGGATCTCCGCTTCTGGATAGTTGACGGAGATATTTACCATGGAGGCAATCTGGGTGGCGTGGCCTTTGACTTCACCAAAGATGGTGTTTCGCTGCATATCCGTGTATCCTTGAGGGACACCGGATGCCACGCGCCAGGATTTAGCACTAGGGTAGTGCATGCGCATGAGGCCAAGAGCCATGCGCGCACCACCCCGTGCAGCGGAGCGAAGGAGAGATTCCTTAGACTCCGCCACCTCCATGATGGCACCCGGAAGTTTTTCAACCTCCGAGCACTCCCCAGATTTTTCGGGAAGAAACTTGTCCACCAGCTGCGTTGCAGCAGCCTTGATCAAATTCCATGTCTCCCCGAAAGCTCGGATGCCTGCAATCCGAGTGCCATCTGGGGTATCGCCTGTTTTTTCCAGTAAAACACCTAAAAAAGTTAGATGGAAAAACAGAGCAAGTAAAACTTGGAAAAACGACAAATGAATAAGAGATTTACCGATGAGCTTGTCGATCTCGGAAACTTCCTCCAGGCGAAGGTTCAGAGCGTCGGTCAAATCCCGAATGGTGGATTTGTCCTTCTCCGCCTGCTCGGAAGCCTTGGAATTAGAAACTCCAAGGGCCAGATTACTGGCTTCCAAGTCTTGTTGTGCTTTCACAAGGTTCTTGTGAAGCTCAACATTCTCCTTGCGGAGAATTTCGGCATTGCCAGAATCTTCTGCTGCTTGTTTAGCCTCAGCTAATGCAGCTGAAAAGCAAGGAAAAAATCCGAGTTAGCCAGCTCCTCGGAAAAAACTTAGGCAAATAATTGAATTGGAAATTTCAGGAGGAAAATGTGTACCTTGTGTTTCCGACAATGCGAGCTTCGCTGATTCCAGCTCTGCTTCCCTTTCTTCAAGAATAGAGAGAAGACTTCTAACTTCTTTATTCTTGATGGTAAGCTTCCTGAAAACTTCCCTGTTGATGGCTTCGGAGGTTTGCTGAAACATGGCAAGGAGAAGAATGAGTACAAAAAGCATCAAAGCAAAAAGCACGCATTTTAATTAATGCTTGGGGGCTAGAGTTATATACCTGGCTCATGCGCTGCAAACCTGCCAAGTTTTCTTTGAACTCTTTCGCGTATTCCGCGAAGAGATTTCCGGCTGCGTCCAAGCCGTCATTGATAGCTTTGAAATCCTTGTCAAAGGTGGGAATTTCCTCGTCAAAAGTCCGAGTTAATTTTTCCACCTCTGGGGCCGCCCTTTCCCTCGTGTCCGGGTCGGACACAATGGGCTGGCTGGGCTCTGGGGGCTTGGTGGTGGGGGCTGCAGTAGGCTCTTCCGCCATCGTGCTTGGCGTGTCCGGGGCGACGGCGGGAGAAGGTTGGCTGCCTCGGCTGGAAGAAACCCTGTGTTTCTTCAGCTTCTTCGGCTTCAGGGTGGAAGGTGGCAGGCTAAAAACATAAAAACCCGGAAAAGGTCAAAACACCGAAGATGGATGAAAAAAGTTCCCATAAAAGAAAATTCCAGAAGAAAGAACCTGGAGGTGGCGACGGGGATTCCGTCAAGATCGATAATTTCGTCCGAGGAAGTTATCTTCTTGCGCTTGCGTCCACCTGTAGTGGCGGTGCGCAGCGCGTCCAGCTCAGCCTCAGACACCAAGTCCGAGTCTGAAAGATCCTCGAACTGTCGAACAAGCAAGATCAAAATCAGAAGCTAGGAAATCCGAGATAAAATAGAACTGTACCCAAATGACTGAAAAATTACCTTGGGAACCGGATTTTTGGCCGTGTACATTGGCCGACTCTCTGTGTATTGGTCGCGCGATGCGACCAACTGGTTGATGCGCCGCCGAAGTTCCTTTGCGGGCCAATCCTTGGCGGATGTCCGCATCGGATCGTTGACTCCCGTGTATTCGCACAGGAAGCGGCCGCTGTGGTTGGATAGTGGCTGGATCCGCCTAATCAGCCAGCATAGAACCGTGTCCATGCCGGTTAGAGGTGGATCCATGGAGGTGAGCTTGGCGATGCGCCGCTTGATCTTTAGCAGATCTGGCGGCAGAACTTGGACGGCTTCTGTTCCCCAGTTATCCTGGGGAACGGTAGCGGAGTTCACAAAAGGTGGAACCCCGACGGCCTTTTTAGGAAAAGGCACGTCGGGATGATAGAAGAAAGAACCCGTCCAAAATTTGACGGATTCTGAAGTTTTGATCTTGGGGAACCAATCCTCTCGGAATCTCCGAAGAGTGAAGGATATAGTTCCGCAAGTTGGGAGTGCGCCCTCCGAAGAGTTTCGCTTAACTCCAAAACAGTACATCCAGAAATCTAACCTAGGTTCTAGCCCTAAGTAGCCTTCGAACAAGGCCTGAAAGCCGGCCATGTACATAATGGAATTGGGGGGAAGATTGTGGGGCTGGATGTTGTAATGAGAGAGAACCTGGAGGAAGAAAGAAGACGGTGGAAGTCCCATACCTCGCAAAAGGTGGGAAGAAAGGAGCACCCTTTCGCCATCTCGTGGCGCGGGTTCGGTTTCTTCTTCTGGCAGCCGCCATTTCTTCTTGAGAACCAGGCCCTCCTTTTCCAAGTTTGGAAGGAGAGCCGGGGGAATACTGCAGGCACTCCAGTTGCCTGCAGATTCCGCTTCCTCGTCCGCTCCGGTGGCGGCGGCGGCGGCCTCCGCGGCGGCGAGTTCGTCGCCGAGGAGCTCGATCTTTTCTTCCGCCATTTCAGGTGCAAACGGCGGGGTTGTCGCGGCGCTCGATGGCGCAATGTCCGCGGCGGTGGAAGTGTTTCCTCCACCCGCCGCGGAAGCAGCAGTCTTCTCTGGCTCGCCGCCAGCGTGCGTCTGTGATCCCGGCTGCGGATCCAGATCGTTGACAAGCTCGTCGATGGCGGTGCGGGTTGGTGACGACGGCGAGGAGGCCATCTTTCGGTGGTGCTTTGCGTTTCGGTGCGTTTGATGCTAAGTGCGCCTGGGACAAGGACTTGCTCTCAAGCTCGCGTGCGCAGCAATGGCGTGGGCAGTGAGGGAGTGAGGAAAGTTTCGGAGGAGGACGATGACGGCTATTTATAGCCAGGAATCCGTTTAGATACGTGCCAACGGCTCTTTCGACCGTTGGATGTTCGACGCGTGTCGCTCGCCGGAAACTACGGGAAATATAACGACAGGGGAATGATGGCTATCTCCTCGTTTCCCGTGAGAATCTGTCAGAGATACGTTGCAGGGTTTCCCGCGTGAAACCAAGCGTCGCTTGCGTCAGCATGATTAAAGCGCTGACGTTAGAAGTTCCTTTTCCGCGAAGGATCGCGAGAAGAAAAGCCGGACTTTCATAGTTCCGAGTTTTATGTTACCATCTCCTTCAAAAGGAAAGTAGAAAGAATCAAGACTGCTGAATCAAGATTTCCCGGACAGAATGTATTTGACGGAAGACGGAGAATCAGAGTTTTGATCCTTCCTGGGGGCTACTGTCGGATATATACTGAATAGGGGTATAGAAGATGGTAGACAAAGAGCCGGACTACCAGGGTGGCCTACGTGGTAATGGGCTTAAGTCCATTGGGCGGCCCAGTAGTCCGACGCGTAGAAGCCGGATTCTAGAAGAACCCGGATCACGACCCGCGTGATCTGGCTTGGAGGAGAAGACGGATTCCTTACTTTCCAAGTTACAAGTTAAACGTAGTCTTCTAGGTTTCCTGTTCTGTAAGCCCTAATCCGGCTATTATATAAAGCCGGACGGGAGATAGATTAGATAGGCACAAGTTAGACACAAGTTCAAGCTCTACGCAACTCGCCGAGAAGTTCATCCTCGTCGATTAGCTAGATCTATTCCCTCACATTGTAACCCTGTTATACGGGCTTTAGTCCCAATTAGTGAGAAGTGCAGGAGTAGGTACGCCGTACTGTCGCGACGTACCGAACCTGGGTAAAATCCCGTGTTCTGTGTTACTACGCTATCCCGTTACCCCACGTCTCTACCGTAGTCTCATGGCACCCCCGTCTATGAAAACTACTACGATGTCTCGACAGGCCTAGCTATTTATCAGAGCGCTTTAACCCGGCCTTCATGCATTCGTGCATCTGATGTTTTTGCAGGGAATAGCAGGCGCTTCAAGGAAGGATCCGTGAAGCCCAAGCTATTCTGGGGACTACTGATGGAGGGATAATAACCCGGTAGGCCAACTCCAAGGTGTAACCCGGCCCAAAGGACGCTGTGCAAGATCCGGCTAAGGATAAAGAAACTTCTGGAAGGCCCAAGTTTGTAGGCCTCGTAACCCGGATTGTGGGTTACGGTAAAGGAAAGTTAGGGTTTGTGTGCGGTGTCCGGGTAGGATTCAGAGTGCGCCTTGGAGGGCAAGCCAGGGGGGGTCTGGGTGCTTTATAAACCGACCCCTCGGTCTAGTTTAGAAATCTAAGAACCCTAGCAATATCGTTTGGTATCGAGTATCCAGTGTAACACGAGAGTTGAGTTAATATCTTGAGATCGGAGACTCGGCGACTTGATTGCCGGCTATCAGATCGAGTTTCATCATGTTTTCCTCTGAGCTAAACCCTCTCCCAAACGCCTGTGTCGTCTTGCCCCAAGATCCGTTACCCCCGGTAACGTCTGCCATGATTATCCCACGACATGTGTCCTCTGGATGATTGTATTTGCTATCTCTGCTCTAATGAGAGCTATTTGCAACTTATTTTCATCTTTTGTGTCGTAGAGATCTGTGGTGATATCACTTGTTCCAATGCTGTTGACGTACCATGTGTGTATGTTTTGAAGTACGTCAATGGAAGTATATGTATTTCTATGGGATGGTTTGCGCAGACGATGAATAGTAAGAGAATAGTTGTCACACGTTTACGTGTTGGCCTGCTCATATTGAGATGCGGGTGCCGGTATGCCCCGTAAGCCATTTATCTACTGTTTAACGGACTGTGAGTATCCCCTAGAAGTCCGGGTGCGACAGGACTATAGCCCCCCACGTCCCAGGACTAGATGCCCGTTTTCTACTAGCGAGGCACGTGTTCCAATAAATTCATACGTGCTCCCAATGACAAATTTGCACAACATCTTTTGTTCTACCATCCCATTTGCAGCGGGGCCTCAAGGAAAACTAATGATAATTAATGTGCTCCTTTTAATAAAGCACCGGAGCAATGCATTAACACTCCGTGAACACCCGTGATCCTCACATCAAAACCATACCCTCCGGTTGTCCCAATTTCTGTCACTTTAGGGCATCGGGTTCCGGGCAATGACATGTGTAAACAACTTGCAGATATGATTGAGAAACATAATTATACTCATGAAACAATAACATGTTCAGATCTGAGATCATGGCACTCGGGCCCAAAGTGACAAGTTAAGCATAACAAGTTGCAACAACGGTAGAAAACACTAACAATGGATACTAGGCACTATGCCCTAGCAATCTGACATTATTACATGACCGATCTCATAGAATCTCTTCCATCCCTCTCATCCTACAACGGTGTTTACTTGCACATGGAAGAGGGAATCATGGATGGTTGATGGAGAAGAGGTGGTGGTGACGATGGCGATGATCTCCTCCGAATCCCCGTCCCGGCAGGGCGCCAGAACATGAACTTCTGATCCCCGAATTGAGTTTCGAGGTTGCGGCGGCGCTCTGTTGTGTTTCTGTGCAATATGACGAACCTCCTATTATTTTAGGGTTATAGGCGATAATTAGTCGAAAGGGGAGCCTGAGGGGGTGCCTGGGGGCCCACACCACCAGGTGGTGTGGCCACGGGGGGCGCCCAGGGGTGGTTTGGCCCACTCCTGGCCCCTCTCCGGAACTCCTTCTGCCTCCGGGGGTCTTCAGGTGTTTTAAGGTCTTTGGGATATTTTCTGGGCATTTTCCTGAAAGTTGATTTTTCTGCATAAAAACAAGACACCAAGGCAATTCTGCTGAAAAAAAGTTAGTCCGTGTTAGTTGTATCCAAAACTCACAAGTTAAGATTCAAACAATAGCAAAAAATGTTCGGAAAAGGAGATACGTTTTGGACGTATCAGGCGTCCGCGGAGCAAGGCGATGGGGTTCGCGGCGACGAGCATCCGGCGGGGAGTAGGACAGCGGCCGAGCGGCCAGGTGCTAGTGATGCTCTCTGCTGCGAGTAGAAGGATAAGGACATGGATCCTAGCGGCTTCGCGGATGTTATCCGCCAGGCCCGCATAATGTTCACGGCTCGTCCATGTAGCCGTCTGGGCCTTTGGAGCGGCCAGGCGGACATCCGAGTTTGCCTGCATCCTGAGCTGTTTGTACATATTTTTAAAAGAAAATCAACCTCAACGCATAAAGTGGCTAGCATATTTTTAGAAGTGGCTAGCAAATAAACCTTGCGAGCGGCGGCAGAAGCCCTTGCGGCTGCAAGATCGATCTGACTGAGACGATGGATATGGGATTTGACTAAGGGGCAAAACCGTACTACCTCCATTCCGAAAAATAAGTCGTATTTTGCTTCGTTTGACCGAGGCTTTGACCAAAGATTACGCATTTAATATGCGACATATATGATAGAACTCATAATCATAGTGAAGTACTTTTGAATAGGAATACAATGATATTAATTATATGTCAAAAAATTATATATAAATAGATAATTATTGATCAAAGCATTGGTGAAAGGAAATAAAATACGCCTTCTTTTGCAGAACGTAGATAGTATATAGAAACAAAAAGTTTTAGGCTTTTCCGTGCCTCACGTACGGGTCGTGGTAAACATAGGCTGATGGGCTGTTTTTTGTTGTTCGGCTCGATCCATGTATGTGACGGTTTTATGATGCTAAATTTGGGCCTAACTACTACCTAAGCAAACATTGTACGACCACTAGTCTACCATTTGGGCTATATTTGGGCTAAATTACTGCCTAAGCGGACCATTTTGTGCCTCTCTGGAGTGAAATTTTACAGAATTGATCCCTTTTAAAATAAAAATTAACACAATATAATCTGGATTTGAAAAAAAATCACGATCTAACCACTAGTCATGACGCGCAGCCTGAAGTATCATGGTACATTGCTCGATGCATCAGTGTAGGGCGCTATGGTACACAACATGGCGCGTACTCTTCCCCGCTCGAAACCCCAGCTTGTGTCGAGATTCGTCGCTCCAGCAGCCACCCTCTCCGGAGCTCCTCCTCTCCGCTGCCCTTCGTTCTCTGATGCAGGCCTCCTTCGAGCCACCCTAGATCGCTCCGTCGAGAGTAGGGCCACAACCGCATTCTTCTGCCGCACATCCTTCCACTTTATGGCTTTAGCTGCGAGCCGGGAGTAGAATGTTGACGGCCGGTGATTACAAGGGCGCACGGGCGCTGCTACGAAGGTTGACGGCCAATGCTACAATGGCGAGTGGCTGCTGCTAACAAATCTTGGTCGCCGATACTACAATGGTGGACATAAGTTGCTATGAAGGTTGGCTGCCGGTGCTACAATGGCAGACGCCTACTACGAAGGTTGGTCGCTGGTGCTACAATGGCGGGTGGCCAATGGTATAATGGAGGACGGCGGTTGCTATGAAGGTTGGCCGCCGATGCTACGATGGCGGGCAGCTAATGCTACAGTGGTAGAAGGTGACTGCTATGAAGGTTGGCCACCGATACTACAATGGCGAGGCTGCCATGGGCATAGAGAAATGCTACCATGAACCTATAGAGATGCCACCATATGGAGTGCTACAAGAAGATGACGATGATGCTCCCATGGGCACACGGCGATGCTACCACAGACGGTAAAGTTCCTACCAAGGTGCATCGGCGTTGCTGCAAGGGCCTACCATGGTGTTGCTGCATCGGCGACGCCGCATCGGTCTTCTCTGACGGTGGAGCGATATATGCGTGCACGGAGGTGGAGGAAGAAAGAGAGGTGATGTGGGATGCGCAACCCGAGGAGGGATGCTGCACCGGAGATGCTACGATGGTGTTCTCCGATGACGGCCGTGGCTCCGGCGATAGCCATGGATCTGGCGAGGGGCAGTGGTGCGAGGGGGTAGCGCGAAGGGCGTTGATCCGTGCTGAGCGCGATGTAGTTTGACTTGTGGGATTTTTTTCCGTTTTCTGTTGCTTGTGTGAGTCGCGAGCTGTCTTCGCCGGTGCCCCCATAGTGGTAGGAGTGGACACATGTTTAGCGTTGGACTCGGAGGATTTTTGCCCCAAATACTCCGGAGGATGCTCAGCATTATCCTTTATTTTATGTCTCTACCATGCTTATCAACATAATCGTAATGGACGAGAACAAGTGAATTTAACCAAGCTTTCACATCTTACACTGGTAGAACTGGTATGCAGTCCCTCGCTTGGCTCTATACCGAATCAGTAGCCTTGGGTTGTTATAAACGATACTCCATCCGATCTAGAAAAAGTGTCACTTATTTTGTACTAAGCTAGTACAAACTTTGTACTAAGTGAGCGACACTTTTTATGGATCGGAGGGAGTAGCATAACATGGAAAACTCTTCCAATGAGGAAGAGAAAAAATCACGGGCTCTAGCCAGCAGAAATTCACTATATCGGGTATGATACGAGTTGTTACCGATTTGGATCCAAATTCTATATTGTGTAAAGTTTTACTCCTTTTATATAATTCATTCATGTAAGCCGCCAGTTTAGAATAAGTTGCTTTGGTCCTAACTCTCCTCTTTCAGGCCTCGCTTCGCTCCATTTTAAATTTCCTTTATCTTTATATATCTTCGTATGAATTTGGATCAGACCGAACAGTTATTCCCCCAGCTATTTATAGATCTGGGATGACAGGGCAGCTATCCAAGCCAATACGGCCCTACAAACACGAGGCATGCATGTACGATGTATACCACGCATGCATGTGAGCATCTCAGTGCGACAGTAGAATGTACCGGGCCTTTAAACGGGCACGCCGAACCTGCCTGAATAGCACCAAAGCCTTTGTTCGTCCATTGTAACCTACCAGAGGTAGGGTGGATCAATTGATAATGTGGAATTCGGATACAGGAATGTGTTCAAGCCGATCTACTCGAGATCCAACCCAACTACTCCTCTCCATGGCTCTGCCGTTCTGTTCTAGTTCTTACTTCCTCGCCAAGGTCTACGACAGCCAGTCCTTCTCCTTAAGCACCATAACGATTAGTGAAGTTACAAGGCTACTGGGCCCATTCCTGGCTTGCAAGCCAACGTGGTACCTGCCTTTTCCTCTTGGGCCGGCCCATCGCGTCCTCTTCCAGTGTACGAGTAGGAGGGTCGCTGACATCCCTCCTTCTTCAAAACCTGTTTGTCCCCAAGCAGACGCAGCTGGGAACTGCTGCCTGAGTGCTTCTATGTCTTCCAAGGTAGCAGCGGACGCCGGGGAACCACTCCACTGCACGAGCACTTGGACCACTGTATCGATGCCCCTCTGGCGTACACGGCGATCGAGTATCTGCGCCGAAACCTGAAACATAGCATCGTCAGCAGGCAATTCAGTTTGTACCTGGTGTCCTTCCCCGAGGCACTGCTTTAGTTGTGAAACATGAAAAACTAGGTGAATCCGACTGGAGGGTGGAAGTTCCAGGCGGTATGCCACCTCGCCAATGCGTTCGATCACACGAAACGGGCCGAAGAACTTGAAAGACGGTTTGTGATTCGCTCTCTTGTGAACCGAAGTTTGGATGTATGGTTGCAATTTCAGAAACACACGCTGTCCCAGCTCGAAGGTGCGTTCTGAACGACGTTTGTCAGCTTGTGATTTCATTCGCTGTTGCATCCTCAGCAGATGTTGTCGAACGGAATCCTGCACCATCGATCTCTCAGACAACCATTCATGAATGTCCTTTGCAGCGACATGGTCAGTGGCTGTGACACCAAAACAACGAGGATGGCGACCATACAGTACCTCAAATGGTGACGTCCCGAGCGAAGAGTGCCAGTTCGTGTTATACCAAAACTCACACAAGCAAATCCACTTACTCCATTGCTTTGGGTGGGAACTGATGAAACAACAGAGGTAAAATTCGATGGATTGGTTGACGCGCTCTGTCTGACCATCTGTCTCCGGGTGATATGCAGTACTCAGGCGTAACTCTGTTCCCGTGGCCCTGAAGATAGCCTGCCAAAACTGGCTAGTGAACACTGGGTCCCGGTCAGAGACTAAGGCAAGTGGCATACCGTGAAGTTTGTGGACATGGGCCAAGAAGAGCTCAGCAACAATGGATGCTTTGTACGGATGTTTAAGTGGCAGGAAGTGTGCATATTTAGATAACTTGTCCACAACAACAAGCAAGCAGTTGTAACCTTAGGAAAGGGGTAATCCATCGATGAAATCCATCGTAGCTAACTCCCAAGGTTCAGAGGGTACTGGCAAGGGCTGAAGAAGCCCAACAGGAAGTGTTCTTTCCGGTTTGGCCTGTTGACAAATGTGGCACTAACGAACGAACTCTCGGACCATCTACTTCATACCCTTCCATTTGAATAATGAAATCAAACGCCGGTAAGTTACCGGGAATCCAGAGTGTCCCCCAATAGGACTGGAGTGGAACGCTGTATGACCAACTGTTGGAGCTCAGGATCGCTATCCAGCACGATCCTCCCATCATACCTCAACAATCCTTCCTTAAGAGTATACTTAGATGACATAGTTGGGTCCAATGCCATTTGCTGCAGAAGGTGTTGCACCTTAGCATCCTTGGCATAACTGTCAATCACCTTGTCAAGCCACACTGGCTGCACAGAGGATACAACAAACAATTCAGAACTGCCGTCAGGTTTCCTCGACAAGGCATCTGCAGCTGCATTGTGGATCTCCTTTTTGTACACTACCTTGTACTGAAGGCCCATGAGTTTGGTCAAGGCTTTATGTTGCCAATCCGTATGCAACCGTTGGTATGTCAAGTGTGACAAGCTTTTATGATCAGTTTTAATGACGAACTCTGCGAGTTGTAGGTAGGGACGCCACTGCTGCACTGCTAACAAGATTGCCAAGTATTCTTTCTCGTACACTGAGAGTCCCTGGTTGCGTGGTCCAAGGGTTCTACTGACGTATGCTAGAGGATGACCACGCTGTGAAAGTAGAACCCTTGGTCATCATAGCTTTTTGGAACGTTGCTAGTGCCCCTGTTAAGCCAAACGCCATGACCTTAAATTCATAGTGATTGTTGTGCGTTTGGAACACTGTTTTATGCTCTTCTTCGGGCGCGAGTCTGATCTGGTGGTAACCGGCGCGAAGGTCTAGCTTAGAGAACCAGCAAGATCCTGATAACTCATCTAGTAATTCATCTATCACCGGTAGTGGGTACTTCCCTTTGTTCGTTAACTCATTCAGTTGCCTGTAATCAATCACTGGCCTCCAGCCATTGTCAGATTTGCGTACCATTATGACTGGAGACGAGAAGGGGCTACTACTGTGGGTAATGACCCCTTGCGTCAACTGTTCATGTATCTGTTTTTAGAATTCCGTCTTTAGCTCAGGAGCTAGACGATATGGCCTCAAACGACACCGGCTGTGCTCCTGGTATGAGAGGTATGTGGTGATCATACAACCTCCTAGGTGGTAATCCAACCGGGGCAGCAAAAACATCAGCATATTGCTCCAATAGTGTCTGAATCTCAGGGCGCTGTTCAGTCACTTCTTCTTCAGTTACAAGTGTTAACTGAAGTGCCAGCAGGCTCGGCGTGCACTGTTCCTCATCTGATCCATGTAATACTATCAACTGTCCCAGATATTGGAATGACAACCACTTTTGATCCCAATGAGTCATCATCGGGCTATGCTTAACTAACCAATCCAAGCCAATAATTCCATCATAACTCTCCAACTGCAACAACCTAAACTTGTCAGTGAAGGAATGCCCTTGGGACGACCATTCCAAAGTAGGAAAAACAACAGGACTATCCAGTATTCGCCCTCCAGCCACCCTGACCTTTATTCTTCTCCGTTCTTGTGTTAAATTTTGCAGTAACTGCATGTGTTTACTGTCCACAAAGCAGGCTGAACTTCCTAAATCCACTAGGAACATCATGGCCACTCCTTGTACTGTAACAGCAAGTTGCATCGTTTTCTGGCATTGCTGTTTCTCCGACAGAGCAGCTGCAGATAGGAGCATATACTGCGTCCCTTCTTCCTCCTCTGGTGCAGAATTCCCTTCCATTTCAAGACAGTGCATGAAATCTATCATCTCCTGGACGACATGGAGTTGGATGGTCGTTTTACACCGGTGATCCTTTCCCCATTTCTCACCGCATGTGAAACATAGCCCTTTTGCTCTTCGATATGCCTTCAGTTCTGCCCATCTATCACCACCCATTGGTTTACCTGTTTCAGGTCCCTTCTTCTCTTCAACCGGTTTCTGTACCCAGCGTGCTGGAGGGGGCGGTGGTAGAGGTAATGGTTGCCCCTTGCGCGCAATCGTCACACTCTGTGCCTGCACATTTAACGGTGAACTGTCGTCCCCCAGTTCCTCATACAGCTGTGCGAGGGTGTAAGCTGCATGCAAATCCTTCGGTTGCTGGATGGCCACCAGAACTCAGACAACTGGTTTCAGTCCATCCAGGAATCGAGTCAAGTAATGAATAGGATCAGGCCTTGATTCATATGCTGAGATCTGATCTAGCAATTCCACGAAACAATCCACGTACTCTTCCACTGATCCGGTCTGGCAAAGCTTGAAGAGCCTCCTGACTAATATCTGGTGTTGGTTCCTAGCGAAACGGTTTTGCACTGCCATTGCAAACTCATCCCAGCTCGCATGAGGTGTTTTCGGCAAGAAGGACTCCAGCCAGGTCGCTGCTGCTCCAGTAAATAGGGATGCGTCATACTCAATTCGGTGCCCCGGCGGCGTACTCCACCGAGCATAGTACTCCTCACATTGTTGTTGCCATAGTTTTGGGTTCGAGCCATCAAATTGGGGTAATTCCACGCGCGGGGCAGGAGAATGTCGATCAGTTGAATATTCATCTCAAATGAATTGTGGAGAAGAATTCATCCGGGCGAGTTCCGTACCTCTGCCCGGAGGAGACATGTGTGAAGCACATGCCGTCCCCCTGGTGTAAAGCTTCATCGCGGTGCCCAATTGGGCCGGATGAACCATCCCCCGGCGAACAGGTTCGCGTTGCCGGTGATCCTTCCCACCGTAGCGCTCGGAGTCGGACGGATGGCTCGTCCACGCTCGCAGCCAGCTTGGAGATATCGGCGCTGAGCGAATTTCTGATGGAATCGAGTTCACCGCCCAACGATTCCTTGACTCCCTGCCAGGGCCGGCCCTGAGGGGGGCAGGAGGGGCAGCCGCCCTGGGCCCCCTATCCCAAGGGGGACCCAACTAGGTAGGTATTCATGTAAGGAAGGAGAGGAGCTTCGGGCACCATTTGAGACCTGTATCGAGCTTTTATTCCGTGTGAATCTGTCTTTCCGAAGAGGAAAGGAACGGTTCGTCCGTTACATCCTCTAGTGGGCCTTTTCCTAGTTAACTTGGGCCTTTCATCTTATTAGGTATTATGAGCCCAAGAGTTAATTGAGTAAAAAAAGTACGAGGTGATGATTAGATGGGTGGGGCCAGTGGAGATACAATGGGTTGAAGTACCGATCTGATTATAGCACACCATCTACACGTTTGCTGAATGATCATACTTCTCTTACAAAATGTCTTGTTCCATCACAGGCTCATTGTTCTAAATTTTTGCGAAATGTGGAATAACAAATTCTAGTGTGACAAGGGCAGATAATCCTCATGCTCATAGAGTGTGGCGCACAAGCTAATTGATTAATTGTCAGAGTGTGCCCATTGGACCTTGCGGCAGATATTAGTCCGGCAACGACCAAATGGTCTGATTTGAACCCTAAAAAAAAAGCACACGGGAAAGAATTTCGCGAAAAAAACTACAAAGTCAAGACCACGTACTATGTTTCATTTTCACATGGTGTGTGCCATTCGTAGCACCGTTCGATCGTTGTATGGATAGTCATATGACGTCGACCCTCACGTGGCCACATCGAGAGGCGAGAGGCCCAGAGACAACAAGTGTAGACCTCATTGCGTCCACCAGAGGCTGCAACAAAATGGTGATAATCCCTAAGAGTATTATTGAAGTACCATCGCAATTTAAATTACATCTAGACATGTTACAAGAAACTTTTAACACAGTTTGTTTGTGAAAAAAACACAACGTATATGAATATGTTGCTATTGGTATTCTTTTTTTGATGCACTTTAACTGGCATATATGCACATATATTTATTATTACTCTGATTTTGTATTAAGGGTCCCGACTTCTAGTTTCGCCCTGGGCCCCCAAAATGTATCAAGACCGGCCCTGCTCCCTGCAGATCCGCCTCCATCTGCTTGTGCACGGCCTCCAGATTACTGCCGATTCCCCCGATTTGCTTGCCAGTGTCGGTGACGAACTGCCGAACCGCATCCAGAATCTCCTTCTTGTGCTCGAGTAACTTGGCTTCGTACGCCTCGTCGGTGTCAGCATGGAGGATCTCGTACAACTTCCACGCCTCCGGCGACAATCCTTCCATGACGGCGATACGGCGGCGAATCGCGAAGCGGGTGGCGTGGTGGTGGGGAGGAAGCTCCAGATCGGGGATCGTGGTGGCTCTGATACCACTTGTAACCTACAGAGGTAGGGTGGATAAATTGATAATGTGGAATTCGGATACATGAATGTGTTGAAGCCGATCTAATCGAGATCCAACCCAACTACTCCTCTCCAGATTGACCTAACCCTCGCGCCGCCGCCCTCGGCGGCTTGGGGGACTGCGCCGCCGCCGCCCTAGCTCTCCCCCACCGCCCCCTCCCCCCTCGTCGTCGCCTGAGGTTCCGCCGGGCCTTCCCTGGGCGATGCCCGTGATGGCGGCGGCAAGGCGTTCTTCCGCGCTTGGAACGGCAGTGCGCGCGGTGCTGGAGGTGGTCGTGCATCGTTGTCGTCGTGTAACCGCCGGGAGCGGCATCTCGGCGGCGTGGCGGCGGAGATCCGCAGCCGACGGTGGCTACCGGCGGCGCCCTACCGTGCGACGATGGCGAAGCTTCTGTGCGGTGTGGCGGTGGGGATCCGACGGCTCCCCTCTGTAGCACCCGGGGGATTTTCCCCCAAATTAGAAGTTGATTGTTTTACTTTTAGCATTGCATGGCATTGCATCATGCATGAAGTGCACCTTGTTTCCAAACCAAATTAAAAAAAAAATGTAAACATATTACAATGTTTCCAAAAACATTTGCAAACAAAACAACTCAAATCGTTTTTCAATAGTTTTGAATTTGAATTATTCAAATTGCTTGGTTAATAAAACCCCTTCTGTAAAAACACTAATTTGAATTTAAAATTTAAATTCAAACATGAGCACAATTTCAAAATTTTCAAAACTCAACTGTCATGCACTTGGGTAAATGACATGTTGAACTCAGTAAAAAATATTGCATAAAATAAATAAACAACACCCTAAACCCCTTTCTTTTCTCTCTTATCTCTCTTTTACAAAAAAAAGAAGAAATAAAAACAAAAAGGGAAGGCAGGCCAGCCCAAGTGGGCCAGCCCACCTACAACCCCATGGGCCCGATCCCAGCCCACTGCACCCTTCCCCTACCTCTGTCCGTACGGGAGCAGGTGAAAAGCAACGCACCACCGATCTCCACCTGCTCCTCCTCTCTCCCTTAAAGCCTCTCCTCCCCTCCAACCCTAACCCTAGCCCAACCACTCTCTCCTCCCTCTCCTACCCGCCGCCATCTCCCTCCTTCTTCCTCCTAGGTTCCCTCCCTATTCTCTGAACCTTACTGTACCCGAGAAGGATGCCTCCATGGCCGGCAATTGGAGACCTTGGCACCACCTCCACGGCCGTCCTCGAGCCGTTCTGCTAGCGGGAATGGAACCAGGACAACTCCCTCCACCTCCTCGCCTCCAAGATCGGTCCCGAGGACCACCACCGCGAAGCCGTCGAGCTCCCTCATCTCCTCTGTTCGGCACCTGCAGTACACGACCGCGTCCACGGCGCCTCCGTCGAGACACCCCACGGTGAGCGCCTTGCCTTAGGGCTTCCTCCTGTTCCCCGTCCTTCCCTCCTGCTCTGAGCGCCGGCCGTCGAGCCGCGCTGCTGGTCTCCGTCGATCGCCGGCGTCGTTCTGTCACCGTCGCACACAGTACAGCCTCTGTTTTCAGTTCGTTAGCAGAACCGCGCGCAGGAACCCTTCTTATTGGGCCAGATCCGTATCTACTCAACAACCGAGCAGCTAGCCCAGTGGCTAGACCACCAATCCGCGCGAGGGAGAGATCCCCGGTTCGATCCCCTTCCGCAGCAAAGCCACCCTTTTTTTTTGTCCATTTTCTTTTATTCTCGAAAATCCAGAAAACAGAACTGAATCTTTATTTGTAAAATCCATAACAAATTGAAAAATGCTCCAATTTCAATGATTCAAATTTCTATGGATTCAGCATCTTGTGCTCTTTCTGTTAGTAACAAAGTTGCAACATGTTTCTGTAATAAATTTTGCACTAAATAATTAAATACAGAAAAGGCTATTAAAATTTGAAACTTTGGAAATTCATAACTTGAGTTCGGTTCACCCAAATTGAGCAAACTTGGGCTCTAAAATGTTGTCTTAACAAACTATACACAGTGGTATTTTATTTGGTCACAATTGAATTAAATTTGAACATGTTTCCTTCTGTTTACTAAAAGGGGCAGAATAAAAATGCTTATGGAAAAATGCATATTAAATTCAATAATGATCCAAAAATTATGTTTAATAGCTCAAAATGTTCAGTGAAACATTTGCTACATGTTTTCAACCTTTTGAATACAATTTGTTTACTGTTTTTCCTAATTAAAAGTGGTGCAATAATTCAATGCTTTTATTAAACCTTTTAAATTGCAAAAATTCATAATTAAATATTTAAAATTCCAAATTTGGCAAATGAGGTATCAAATTGAAGCTAATGTTGTTTACCTTCTGTTTTCATCAATTATGTTGCATTTAATCCACTTTAACTCAATGTTTATTTGTAGTTCAATTAATCAACTATTAATGCATATGGGATTTTCCAAATGCAATTCAAATTGCATATGGGCCCATTTAAATTGTTCCTTGTGTCCTTTAGTTTATTTTGATGCACCCTTTAACTTGTCATGCATATAAAATAGGATCATGCTGGATCTTTTGCCGTAGTAGTAATTGTTGCATCCGGTGTTTGTTCTAGTTCGTTGCTTCTTCGCGGATAGGACGTTGAGATGATGTGAGCAACGACAAGTTCTTCGGATGTACCTCTACTTGCTGGATTCCAGGCAAGTATACTCACTTGCTACCTATGGCTGCCTTTCATCACTTGTTATCGATTCTTTCCGTTGCCTTTATTCTAGCCTTATGATTCGATGCTTGTGTCTCGATCCTATCATATGTTTACCTTGCAGCCATGATATAGTCTTTCTTCCACTTCCTATTAACTGTTGTTTGTTTACCTTGTTGGCCCTTGTGTCGTAGTTGCATGCTTAGTGTTGTTTGCGGTCAAGTCTTGTTGTCCTTTGTCATATCACCTGTTTAGTCGATAGTTGGGTTTCAATTCAATCAACAACATGTTAATGTTTTGGGTAATAATAATTTGATGATAAGGCACCGGCAGGAGGCCCGGCGTGGTTTTGAGGCCTGCTAGTGTCGAGCTTAATTAGGAAAAGGGTCTTGTCCTCCGATCCATGATGAGCGCACTAACCGCATGTGGGAAGCGAGTATGGGCGCCCCCCGCAATTCTGATTCGATTCGCATCTCGTCCAAATCGCCACACTTAGTTCGGGCTTTCCGTTTGATGCATGCATATGCAGGTGCGAACCCTTGGCGCCAGGGTGGAACTTTTGTAGTCGACATTTAGGGCGGCGTGGTCTTCCAGTGCTATGAGGGTCCCCCTTTTCTTCGTGGGGGCTCGATTAACCGCGCACGCACATCACGTGGTTCTTTGGGCTTGATGCGAAGAAGAGTTGGGTTGTGTTGAGTGCCTCGCTTGGTGGAAGGGTCTTTCCATCTGGCGGGTCATTCTTACGTGTACGGCCAAATTGGTGCATCCCTGCAGGGTTAAATCTTCTCGAGAAGCCGTGTTGTCCGCGGTTATGGATGACTTGGTGAAAGTGCTGGCTAACAAGTACTCAGACAACTTACACTTAACGATGATAACTTGACTAGTAATATAGATTACTTCCACCATAAAATGAATGTCACCTTAATCAACAGTGTGAGTTTCCTTGGGTTGCTTCCTTAGTAGGGGGTAACACTGGATGGGTATTGTTTGGTGAGTAGTTGTAGTTGGTTCTGATACGCTCTCTTATCCCTTTCTATTAGCCGGAAGTTGTAGCGCGTCTCTTTAGTTGTTAGTGCTGCCCGCTGCCGCTTCTTTGCAATAATCCCTTCCTTCCGTTGTACCCAAAGTATTTATATCTTGTGATGATTGGTTACGCTGCTATCTTGTGAGTATGGTTTATCCACTTGCCAGTACTTAATAGTACTGACCCACGAATCCTTTTCGTGGCTGCATATTCCACATTGCCGTCAACAGGTTTGAAGTCTGACGATGTTAGCTTGGGATTCCCTCCGGCTTGGCCTGGGCAGGGATTGGACGCCATCGGTTATCTTCAGGACTCTTAGTCCAACTTGTATCTTGTCCGTAGTCGGACACTATGTTGATTCTTCCGCTGTTATTTGGATCTTTGTATTGTATCAGATGTATCCTTGACTCGTTTGAGTCGTCTTGTATATACCTCCTCTGTTGTTGTTGTGGATTATTCGTGAACTGTTGTAATGTTATCACAAGTGGCAACCTGGAATCGGTTATTATGTGGATTTTGGCGGAAATGCTGAAATCTGCATAGTGCCCGATCTCGGGGCGTCACACCCTCCGTGCGACGGTGACGCTACCGGCGGTGCCCCCAGTGCGACGGTGGTGTAGCGTCTGTGCGGCGTGGCGGCGGGGATTCCGACGACGCCCCTCCGTGCGACGGTGGTGCATCGACCGACGAGGCGATTCCGCTGTGGCGCGACGTGCCTTCGTGCGGCATGCGGGTGGGCACCTCGCCGAGGTCGAAGATGACGCGGCCGACGTTGTCGTCGCGGCCGATCTGACCTCGAGGGCGTTGGTCGAGGACCCGAGGCTGCAGACGGCGTCCCTCCGTGGGTCGTTGTCGTCGTCCTCCTTCGCGCCGGTGTTCGCAGTTGGCGAATCCTATAGGCGGTCGATCCGACGCTCTCGACGTGGATGGAGTGTGATGGTTTCCGGGTGAAAACCTTGTCTCCGATCTTGCTCGGGGCCGGTGATGGAGGTATGTTGAGTGTCTTCCCCTTCATGAAGGCATCATCGAGGAAGCCCCGCGGCTCTTCCCGTCACCTCCGGGGGAAACCCTAGATCCATGGATCGGATGATGGTGGCGCTTCTACCTCGTTACCTCCCTAGGGGCATCATTCTTGGAGGAGTGCGCCGGTCGAAGGGACCAGAGGATGAGTACGGTGGTGGATGCTGGTTCCACGGTGGTCTACGCGGCATCGACAACGTCGTCACATTACCTTGCTCCGGTCCGCTCCGGGGGAAACCCTAAATCTGGGATTCCCGGATTGGATGATGGTGACACCGCTGGTGTCGCTTCTCCCTCTTGGGGGCATCGTTTTGGGGCGGTGGCTTGAGGGTCCTAAATATGCAGCGGTGTCTCTTCTACTGCATCGACGATGGCGGTTCTCGGCAGCTTGGTGCTGTGGGGTCTCGGTGTTGGACGCGGGATGTTGGACGCGCGCTGGGTGGTGGTGTTGTCTGGTGCCATGGTGGTATCGACGGCAGGTCTGACATGGTGGATGCTTGACCGTTGTCCTGAAGATGAGTGAGCGGAAGACGGCGGCAACTACATTCCAAGCGTGTATGCCGGTACGCGCTGCAGTGTGCTGGACCGATTTGACCCCTTGTACGCTATCGGGCGGCATGGTGTGGCCTTCGGTTTTTGGATGATACGCGTTGGTGGGTTCTCAGAGTAACGGCTCTGGGATTGTCAACCCCTTCATCAGTTTTTGTAGTGAGCTTGGTTTGGTGGATTCAGGGCTAGTTGTTTGTGCTATCTACTTGTAAGACATGATGTTTTTTGTTCTATCATTTAATAAAAATCGGCTGTGTGCATCATTTTAATGCAGAGCCTGGGGGTAGACCTCCATTTCTAATAATAATAAAAAAAACTACTCCTCTCCACGGCTCTGCCGTTATGTTCTAGTTCTTACTTCCTCGCCAAGGTCTACGACAGCCAGTCCGGCTCCTTAGGTACCGTAACGATTAGTGAAGTTACAAGGCTACTGGGCCTCTTGGGCTGGCCCATCGCGTCCTCTTCTAGTGTACGAGTAGGAGGGTCGCTGACATCCATGCAGAAGACCATGGCCCCCCGGGCTGGGGATAAAGACGACGAACGAGTTCACGGTTGACGGGTCGAATCTTGCTCATGCTAGCTAGCTTGGTTATCAGGACACGTACTTGAGCAGAGCATGTACGGGCGTGGCAGAACGGAGGCGACTGATGGACGGATCTGACGCTTCGTTTTGTGGCATCCATCTTCTTGCATGCATGCACGCACAGTGCGTTCGCCTTTCTGATTTTTCCTCACTTTTGGGATCGCTTGACTTTGAGAAGATGTAGATCGAGGTCGAGGCCAAGTTGACTGGATTTCTACAAAGTCCAGCGCGTAATCGATCGAGATCTCGCGCGCCACGGATCGATGTGGATGGATTTGGATGGATGGAAGGTAGCGGGCGAGCTGATGCGGCTGTCGCCTGGCGAGTGGCTACCTTGGCGTAGGTACGTGGAAAGTTGCAGCGGCGAGCGCGAGCGCGATCGACGTCGCTGTACATGTCGACCCGTCCCCGTCGGACGGTCGCCGCCGTGCCGCACGAATGCTGTCGATTGGTCGTCCTTGGATTCTCTCCTATCCGCCCTTCCACATCCCACGACCGCGGCGCGTACCGGCCGGCCGACCACTTCCATGTCGATGCAACTGTGTGCCTTCGCGATCCATGTACATACCGCGAGGATTATATTACTAGTAAAATATTTCTTCACCCGCGAAAGTACGCCTCCTGCATTCGTAAGTAAAAGAGTGGTTTTCCTTTCTGGTTGTATCACTTTGAGTCCAACGATTGGGTTAATAAAAGCTCGGTTTATCGAGAATAAGCAAAATGCATTTTTATCATATATGGAAGGTCAAATTTTGACCACAAAAAAAATTGTATACTATGTGAATTGAAACCGATGATCATACTTGTTTTTATATTGAAAATCAGCTTCCCTTAGTTGCGATTTTGAGATAACGAGGAAGTTAACCTTGCAAAGAAGATTTTTTTTTTGATTGACATGAGTTAAGAGCTGCGTTGATTCGCATATGCAAGAAGCTGACGGGTTTCCGAGTGCATATATAACACACACACACACACACACACACACACACACACACACACACACAAATTGTTTGGATAGAACATAGGAAAAGTGTCTCTTAAATCCTTAAAAAATAAGAAGGAATTCCACTTTTTACCCCTACTTGTGCATTTCTGACAACAACTAAATTTGGGTTTGAAAAAATTCTTAGAAAGGGCATTATGTTAGAATGTTCACTGAATGGGGCAATATGTCATAAATGAACAAATGTGAGGTAAAAGTGAATTTACTCTAAAAAGGCGCCAAACTATATATTCAATTTCATATGGAATTGAGGTACAAAAATCTAATTCACATGATTTTTTGTAGCTTCGTTTGTTTAATCTAAATGCAACCAATAGGATATAAATCCTAAGGATTGAAATGCTATAAAAATTTACATGGATTTCTAAAGGCCGAAAGAGGGCCTATAAACTTCCCTAAACAATAATATTAAACACCAAATTTAGTTTATCTTGACATTTACAAGTATCATTTCAGTTTGTGCATTTTTGCCTTGAATATTGTTGAGGAGGAAAATGGGTCCAAATTTTTTATGTGATTATTCACATTTCTAAAGAATATTTGTGTGGTATTTGCACAAGCACTGCGTGATAATTTTTCATCGAGCCTTGAATTTGAACCACTAACTTAAGCTTTACATTTTTTTCTAATGGGGCTAGATTATTTATATCAGCCACAGAAATAGCTGCACGCCAAGTTCTGGAACTAGGTATATTTGCTACTTCAAGGCTTCGAGAAAGTTACTTCCCGGAGTAATCATATCACGTCACAGAAATCTGCACACCAAGTTCTGGAACCTGCTATATTTGCTACTTCAAGGCTTCAACAAAAGTTACATAAACCAGGTGGTAGCTAGCAAGTCCGTCAATCACCAAGACTTTGCTGCTTTTTATATAGCAGATAGACCATCTACACCGGCCGGTGTCTACACGGCTGAAAAGTGCCTGAATATATAAAATAAAATATATTATAAAATTGCAATGGAAAATGCACACTTGTTTAATTACACATGATATTTGTCACGTAGCAAAACGTCGCGTACATCAGCTAGTAGATTCTATGTGAAGAACTTTTCCTCCTGTACGTGTTGACGCCGTAGGATAATATATACCACATAAGTTGGCAAAATTCATTTGGTCTAACCTCAGCGCCATGGGGCATTTGAACGACCATTTTAGCACATCTGGTTTTTGATAAAACTTCAAGATAAAATTAACTGTCTCAATTTTTTTACTCCCTCCGATCCATAAAACGCTTTTTATGAATCGGAAGGAGTATCTTTTTTCTACGCAAAAGAAAAAAAAAACTATCTCAATTTTTTTAAATCAGATTTGACCCTTTTTGGTACCACCAAATCTCGCTGTGGCCGTAGAGTTTAATGGGCTACTGCCCGGAGCTTTGGCGCTACGTCCGTCAAAACGACAATTGCTTTGGAGGTGCAGCTGTGGTACTGCCAATGGCTCCTGCGATACCTCACGAATTTTACTGAGAAAGAGGGGTCAGAACCTATTAAGATTTTCAAGCAAAGTTTATTTAGGCTGAAGCTTCGTTAATATATTAGATTTAAGTCGCCGACTCCCAGCTGCATCTCTTCCCCTATCCATTTTCTGGGTCAGTTTCCTCTTATAAATGTGATCCCAGTTTGCTACTCCAACCACTACAAAACTATATATCGCGTCTTCCTTTTTAGTACTTCATTTACATCTCTAGCGTGTCAATTCCATCGAGCCTTTCAAACTAATAATTTTTGTAATCGACTCTATAGTTACTTCAATAAATGCTCGTTCTCTCATTATATTGGCATTTTAGTAAGATTATTCCTGCATTTCGAATATTCACTATCATTTTGATGTTTTGGACAGGGGTGCTATTGATATATTGGTAATTTCACCTCTTCCAATGCAAGCACCTCATAGTAGGCACTTACATGATTCATTATATTTTGATTAGTGCGAGTTAAGTATATACATATTCTTCTAAATTAACATTGGTGTTTAATCAGTTTCTCACACTTCAAAATAAGCATCAAAGCTATCATGTAGAAAGAAAAGGTGTACAATTTATTTCACTAAGCAGTTATTTTCTGCCTGCTCGGATACTCTCATATTAATCAATAAGGTTTTACCGACTTTAGTTTTACATCTTATTATTCCAAAACTAAACATATTTCACTACAAATGTGCAAAAAAGCTATCTTTTATAAGAAGCTCAAATAAATTCTCTCGTGGAAAATTATACCAAACTACACACTTCATAGTCATCAGATCTAGAGCCTAAAATTAACATTCTCGTTATATATATATATCTTTAACCTGCCATAAATCACATCCTCAAGCCCAAAAAAATCATCTCTTTCTGGAGCCATCAGCGCAGTCGCCCTCGCCTGAGTGCACTACTTTTTTGTGTGTCGAAAACCAAAAATTACTCTCCCTCACCAAGTCCCCACTTCATGTTCATCCCACCACACATTGCCGTATTCTGATGCTCCAAGATAATCACCTCCGGCGATGCAATTGCACGGTAAAAGAGCATGAATATAATATTTTGCAGATAGGAGCTTGGTAGTCGGTGGCCCTTCATGATCAAGGGTAGTTACCAATCTTTGTTTGAGGAAAAGATAGACTCGCCAAGGTCTAGCCACATGCGCGATACTTATCAAAAGCCTACGTCATCATATAATTTGGGTACATCACCCAAATCAATGAGATAGTTGAGAGGTTTGAAATCGAATGGACGCATATTCTTTAATCTGATATGTGCGGCTGATTCACGTTGCTTTTTAACTCAGCTTATCCACTCGATTGTATTTTTTTATGTTGGATCAAATTCCACCACTTAGACATCTTCCGTTGGTCCCCTACGTGTGATAATAAAGGTGGATTTCCCAATGCGGCGCTATCTAGTTAGCGCTCACGAAAAGGGACGAAATGTGCATGGATCTCCAAAAGAGAAAAAAAACAGGTTACAAACTCTGACCATATTCATTTCTCTGCGTGATGCATCAAAATCTTGACTGAGTCTTGGTTTTCATATGCCACCTAATGTTACAAGGACGACCAGGATAAAAATAAAATTCCCCTTTATAAATGTACATTATATTAGCATCTAGTGGACAACACATCACCAACAACTAAAGCAGGGGTCGGCTGATTGAGATTATTATTTATTTGTTACAGTTGCATCAAACAAGCAGAGTTTCTATTCCTACCAACATAAAAAGGAATCTGTCACTACCACCAACGTAAGCATATTAGCTATTTTTAATATCGCTACCTACATCTTCTCTCGTGAGGAATCCACGGTTGCACATGTGCTCACGGTCGTGTGTCATGGCCAGATATGACAGAGAGGTAACAGTATATCCAGTTTAAAGTCTTGAAAGTACTAATTCTATGCTAGCCAACGCCAATGGCAGTTGGGTACGACCAAACTTATTCTTAGCAAAATATTGCAGAATTCACTGGTGAAATAAAAATTAGCTAGTGGCCACAGGCGAATGTACTGCCGAAGGCATGCAGCAGTGAGATCACTGTTCCATACAGCCTCGATCGAGACAGGATTTGGTATTACAGTACATGGTTTGTCCTTAGCTATGAGCATGTTCTATGGATCGAGATGTACTAATATGTTAATATATTTGTTATGCTTTAACACGCATGGACAAACAACCTATACGACAAAGTATGTCTTGTATCGTACAAATACAATATGCCTTGGACGGAGAAAAGGAATTTTAAGTTTGGCGTGTTTGTTTTTTTGTTACCATCCCAATAAGGTTTTTTTATTTTTTTTATTTTGACAACTCCATCCCAATAAGGTACATTCACCGCAAACCTGGATGACAAGACAAAGAATGTCTTGCAGATAGCACACACGGTGTGGTTTGACCTTTAGACCAGTAACCAGTGGACATGACATGACTCGTTAAAATTACTACTCCAGTGACTGATGGCCATCACACTAAGATTGTTTTGATCTCTTCTCCACTTGCCTAAATCCAGAAGTTTGACCGGAAAATTCTTAGCGGCGATATGGAAATAACTTCCCAAAGAAATACTCACTCCGCTATCAAAATATAAGATGTTTTAGCATTTTGTAGATATAATGTATCTACACATGTTTTTTTTCGAGTTTTTGTCTAGACATGTTTTAGTCTGTAGATTCATATGCATATTACACTAAAACATGTCTAGGTATAAATTATCTAGGAAATGCTAAAACATTTTATATTTCGATACAGAGGGAGTAGCAAATATGTTTTTATGACCAAACAGACCATAGATTGTGGGCTTATGCCCCGTTTGAGAATTGGGTAAACAAAATCTCAGGGCATCTCCAGCCGTCCCCCCCAGAGCCCCCCAGGGGGCTTTTTTCGCGGCGGAAGTGGCGAATAGCGCCGCTTCTTCACCACTCGGCCCCCCCCAGAGGCCTAAATAGCGCCGTTTCGGCGCTATTTAGCGCCGCGGCACCAAGGCCGAACCCAGCGGGACGAGAAAGCGCGGGAACAGAACCGCCCCGTGATCGTCTTCTCGGCTGCCGCGCGGTCAAAGGCTGCCGCCGTTTATGGCGTGGCGGCCGCCCAGTGCATGCGCCCCGCCCAAAGGCTGCCGGCGTAATGGCGTGGCGGGCGGCAGCGAGGGGACGCGCGCACGCAGTAAATGCCCGGCCGCTCGCCGCGCTATAAAACCCCCCCCGCCGCGCGCCGCGCCCCACCATTTTTCCACCGGCGAGCTCTCTCTTCTCTTCTTCCTCTCGACGCTCTCCTCCCCTCTTCTCTCCACGAAAATGGCCGGCTACAAGGACGGGGCTGCGGCCAACGGGTTCCCGCGCCATAACCTGCGCCGGAGCGAGGCGATGGCGCTCTACCGCGCGGGCTACCCATGCCCGCCGGACATGCGCCTCCCTAGCTCCGCCGCGGGGGCGAGCCGCTGGGCGCTCAGCGCCGGCGGTGTCCCCGTGCCTCCCCTTCCTAGTTCTGACCCCGAGTTCCGGCGCGCCATCCGCGAGATGCGCGACGGCATGCAGCACCCCGCGAACTACCCGCTGACCGGCGTGGACGAGTTCTGGTGGGGGCAGCTCACGAGACGCCGCGATCGGGAGCTCGACTCCGAGAACGACAACGGGCCGGTCGACGGGCGCTTCAACGCCAACGGGCGGCGCCGCTGGTGGAGCGCCCCCAACAGGACCTTGGAGGAGGTCCTCGACCACATCCACGCCGGCAACCAGCCGCGCCTGGAGATGCCGCCGCTGCAGGCCCAGCCGTGGGTGGCACGGCGGACCGGCGCCTCTTCCTCGTCCGCGACGTCCAGCTCCTCCGTCGGGCAGTCCATCTCCACCTCCCCCCCTTTCTGAACGCCGGCGCGCCCGCCCGCAGGCGCAGCGGCGGCGCGCTCCGCATCGGCGGCGCGCTCCGCATCGGCGAGCCACGCTTCGAACGCGTTGTTCGCCCGAAGACGGAGGACGGCGGCGACGACGACGATGCAGAGTGGCCCGACCAGAAGGTCGTGGAGCAGCTGTCGCTGAACACGCTGCAGCCACTCGACGACGACACCGCCACTCGGTGGAGCCTATGGGAGACCACCGAGGCGGAGCTCGAGCTCCAACGCCGCCTGCTGGCGGAAGCCGAGCAGCGCAAGGCGGCGCGCGAACGTGAGGCCGCCGTCAACGCGGCCCGCCTCCGCGTCCCTCCCCCGCCGTCGCAGAAGGAGAACGAGTACATCATCCTCGACCCGGACTCCGACGACGAGGGCGTGATCCAGCAAGCCCTCGAGGCGAGCAGGTGGGAATGCGGCGGCGGCGACGAGGGACAGGGGACGAGCAAGCGCCCCGGCGACGGCCCCGGCGACGACGACGACGACGACGGCGGCGATTACAGCCAGGCTATCGCCGCCAGCCTCGGCCTAAAGTAGTTTAGTTTAAGTTTCTAGTTTAAATTTTTCGTTCTAACTTAAATTCGCGCCGAATATGTACGCACTTCGCAAATTTCAATAAAAATCGCCTAGTTTGCAATTGCGTTTGTTTTGGGCCGAATCTTGGGCTCGGGACGCGACCGGGAAACCTACCCCCAGGTTCCAGAATAGCGCCGTTTAGCGCCGCGGCGGCCCCAAAACGGCGGCGTTTTGGGCCCTGGGGGCGCAACGACTGGAGATGCCCTCACTAAACTATTTACTAAGATGTAATCATTGTGAGCGCAAAATCGATCGAGCACTAAACTTTTCAAGCATGATGATGCCACCGAGATATGTAAACAGGGGCAGAGGACCCCTTCGGGCGAGGTAGGGCGGCTGTCCTACCTCGATTTTTACCAATAAATCAAGTACACGTAAGAATCTGAGGCATTGACAGCAAGTCAAGCTCTTTCCCGTTCGTCCGTGGGAACTTCCTCTGTTTCAGGTTGTTTTGTTGGAGAAGAAAGGAAGGGCACCACATGGGTGGACTCATTGGCTTTCCTTGGGCCGACTTGGAGGAGCACCGGGGGCCTCATACCTCTAGATCAGTTATTTTACCGTATGTTTTTTTTTCATTCTGAGCATGTAATCTTGACCATAGAAATAAAAGGTTGATACGTACGTTCAGGAGGTTTTGTATACCATTTTTTTTTGAAACATTACTAATATTTTTCTATCAAGAGGAAACCTGAAATTTCTACTTCTGTATAAATATATATTTCTTTGCCGATTATATAAAGTGATTATGTTTATAGAACTATATAGCGTATTAATGTGTCTAGATTATTTTGGTTTCTGCATCAATTATTTATGCTTTAAATTTTGTCCGATCTAATTTTTTTTGGTCCTCCGCCACTATATGTAAACGCGGTTTGGTCGCATACTCCCTAAGCATGACTATACGCGCTCCCTTTGATAATGTAACACCGGTCGCCCTGAGCTCCGCCACATACCGTCGGATCTCGTTGCATGTCACTAGTCGCGAGCGCTACCCATATTACCGCTGGCGAACAAGCCATTTTGTTCGCCAGCGGTAATGGTGGGCGTGAGGGTGCAGGCAGCCATAAGTACCGCTGGCGAAGAGGGGTGCTAATTCGCCAGCGCTACTTAACTTAGCGCTGGCGAACAGGAGAGCTGGTTCGACATCGGTAATAATACCGCTGGGCAACATGTAGGTTCGACAACGCTAAGTATACCGCTGGCCAACCACTATTTTGGTTCGCCAGCTGTAAAATTTGAAAGATAAAATGTTCAAAAAATAAAATCCTTCCATTTGACATTTTAGGCAAAATTCAAAAATAAAACGTAAAACAGCCATAACTTTTGCATACGACGTCGAAAAAACGCGTTTAATATATAAAAAAAATTGTGAGAAAATTTGCAATCCAACCTCACTAGCCTTCGGCATGTGAGGTTTTTTTAGAATTGGCAAATTCCTAAAGGAAAAAAGTTATTTGAGACAGACTAAATTTTCCTACAAAATCAAATTAATAAAAAAAATTCAAAATTCAAATTTTTTTTTAGAAAAGATAAAATGGATGTCATATTTAGATTTCTCGTATTTTTCAGATCAATTTAGACACATCATTTGTCGAATTTTTAATTACGGATTTATAGATATGGTCCAATAGTTAAAAGGATTGATAGTACTATAAGTGGACATTTTAAATTGAAATAAAGGAAAAAAATTCTACACCGTGATTAAAGTTTCCCCAATTTTTTGTTTGAAATTTTGAAAAAAAAATAATGCGAAAAAAAATTATTTTTGAATTTTCAGTATTTCAAACTTAGCGCTGGCGAACACGGTGTTCGCCAGCGGTAACTATATAGCGCTGGCGAACAGGACTTGTTCGCCAGCGGTAACCTCTTATCACTGGCGGCTTAGCGCTGGCGAACACCTGTTCGCTAGCGGTAACTCTATTTTTTACAACACGTGGACGAGACTACATGTGTCTTACTTAAATAACCAGCATCCTATCCATACCTAATACAACTTCAAGTCCAAGTGTAACCTAAAACGTACATAATATTAAGCACAAACACAACAAACTCTTACCTTGCCGAATATTCTTCACCATACTGACTTCGGTCATGCTTCAAACATCCATACCCTAGACTTGAGTTGTCTTCCATCGCCCTCCATCTTCCGTACCTGTTACATGAAACATATTATTAACCCATATCCTCCGTTATCTAGATATCACGGTCACATTGAACTCTACCACTCTATGATAGACATGGACCGCACATCTCAACATCATGTTTAATCGAGTGAAATCCCCAATTTGCATATCCCTGGTAAAACACTCGAATGGATGTAGCAAAGAAGAACAAATATCCATTGATCAAAACTCGTCAACTCTCCTCAATATTCTCGTGGACCCATGGCTCCATGTCATGTTTCCATATTGTACAACCGCCACTACTGGCAATACCTTCTTTGGCCTAGTGCCTGAACCTTTTCCGGAAGCAATTATCGGACTCTCAACAAAAGTTACCTAGGTAGGCGAAGCACCTATCAATTGCACTCAACAAATAGGTAACACTTGGCAACGAGGAAAATTTGATGATTGTATTTTGGGCGTGACACTAAAAAATGCTCAGTAAACCACTAACGCTACCAATTGTTGCACTTGGCAAACCGCGTTGCTCAACAGAAACCCGGTACTACGTGGCATTTACCATTGTGACAGACGGTGATTGTAACGGTGGGATGCAATTTCTGAGTGCCACGTCAACACCCCTCAGTGTACCTAACGGTGTAGTGCATGGTTTCCTACTACATCCAAACATGCACTCGAAAAACAAAATTTTCGATTTTTTCTGTTATTCTTAAAGAAAATGTGATTATCTCATTTCTTCCCAATAATTTGCAGTAAAATAGAGCAAGAATAATTTGGCGGGAAACATTTTGCAGCAAAAGAGCGCGGGAAATATTTGGCGGGCAGAAACTAGTGGAGGGTGGGGATAAAAAGGTCTCGGCCGGTCATAAACCTCATAGACATATTCTCCATGTGTGTTCTTCTATGTTTGTTCTATTGAATACATCATTTTTTGTGAGTTTTTTGTCCACATAATTGTTTATATTGTGTTAGATAACGCGTGTACAAGTCCATATGACCTTCCTATTTAAAAAATTATAAAAGTTACATGTGTTTTTTTACGGAAGAGGGGTCTCGAAGGACCCGAGAGCATAATTCATTGCACTGAAACAGATTACTTTTATAAAGAGAGCTTGCCAAGAAAGGAAGTGGCAAAATACCTTGAACTTTTACAACAAAGATGATACACGTACATTTAGCACCACTATTTTATATCATAATTTATTCTTATCTATCAATATATTTAATATTAGGATGCATTATTAATATTATTTGCCTTATTTTGCAGTTTCTGAGATTTACTTATCGGAGTCAGAAATCAGATAAAAAAATCACATGTCCTGTTGGCACGCTTACGCAGTCATAAAAATCCCGAAAAAAAAAGATAAAAACTATATTTGAGGAGATAAGAGGGGGGGCCAAAGAAATCTCCTGGAGGAGAGTAGCCAAGGAAGGATGCTCCTAGTTGGAGCGGGTCCACCAGGGGGCATGCCTACATGTGTCTGGATCTCTCGTGGCCCCCCCGGATCCTCTTTCACGTACTACTACCCTTGACCTAAAATTATCAGGGGGCCTTTCCAATTATTTTCCTGCCGCTGCCTCGGGGTGGAAACGAGACAGAGAGGAGACGACTCTCCGACAGAGAAAAATCTGTCCGAGAAATTCCCTCTCGGAGGTGAAATCATCATCTCCACCAGGAGCACCATCATCACCATCCCCACTGAACTTCGTTGTAACATCTAGTCTTATAACTTGTGCTATTCATTGAGATCTCTCTCCCGGTGTTGATTACCTTGTTGTACTTGATGCTATTGAGTTTTATCGGTGAATTCTTATTATGTCCAGATCATTATTCATTTATAAATCACCTCTGATCATAATCCTTATGATGTCTTATGACTAGTTCCTTTAGTTCTTGAGGACATGGGAGGGTCACCGGAGTCATAGAAACTTAAACCCTAGTTTGCATTCTATTCCACAAGGGAGCGTAGGAATCAAGAGTTTAAGATGGTGGTTAGATTTTATCTTAATTATTTTCTTATAGTTGCGGATTCTTACAAAGGAGTTTAATCACAAGTTTGAATTTTTCTAACTAAGGAAGGTGCATTAGCATATGTTCACCCGCACAACCCTTATAAAAACAATGAATGTTAATAGATGGTGTATCCTGAAAGTAACTTGAAGAAATTCCGTGTGTCCTTAAGAACGTTTTAATCATAATAAGTAACACCACTGGCGTCTCCTGTGTTTAAAAAGACTGGGCCACTTTCTACAACTATCCTTACTTGATTTTTTCACTTGTTCTTTATTTACTTGTTATAAAAAACCCATAAAAATCTGCCTCATAGTATTTACAGTGAAACCTTGGCAAAACTATTTGTCAACACCTGATGCTCCTTGTTGGTTTCAAAAATCTTACTTATTGATCGGGCTACGGTAGATATCCTACACTTGTGGGTCATCAAGACCCTCGAGAACAATAGGTAAACACAGTCAAGTACACGACATATTCTCGCTCCTGCTTCGCCAATCTTTTGTCGAAGCCATCGACGATAATCGACTGCAGCATCTCCTGGGATGAGAATACTTGGATAGCACAGACAGGAGCCAACCGCATCGAGGACGCTGAAGGGCCTCCACAATGGCACCAAGGCTAGGAGGTTGAGAATCACCTTCTTCCGGCCTGCATCTGGCAAACAAGGCGGAAGTGGATCCATGACATCCATCAGGTTTAGTAGTAGGGCTGCTGTCACACACCAAGGAAGAGATGCTGAGAGGGATCTCGCCAAGAGATTAGGAGAATCAGCCGCATCCAGGGAACAAACCAAATTATGTATTTTCGCTTCCCAAAGAACATGAACTCCAGGAGGACGACGACCCTCCTCTTGCTCCTGTAGGTCTTGAGGACCGCAACAAGAAAGGAGAGAGGGTAGAAGCATCCCAAAAATATGTGCTCCTAGAAAATAGAATCCAAGAGTCAGGACCCGACCATCGAAATTATTGAGGAAGGAGGTCACCACAAGAAGGGGAGTAGACGCCTCCGTCGAGCGAATGTGGCTCGAGCGCATCGGCAGACGTGCCCTTCTCGGAAAATCGCCATTCTGCATGCTGGTACACACGAATACAAAGAGACAACTAAAAGATGTATCATAGAATACTTCTATACAAGGGGGCAGAACCCTATTCCGTCTCCGCACCAGCCAACGTAGGCACCCGCGGCAAGAGCGGTTAGATCTGGAGAGAACCATGGTTCACTCTCAATTGGGGAAGGAGAGGAAGAGAGGAGAAAATTTACATGGGTTATGACACTATTTTGAAGGAAATCTAGGGAATAGAGACATCGTGGTGGCAATGAATAAGACTTCACAAGGTTCCATGTGATAATGGTTGGATACACTCTAACACTTCCATGGTGGTATGTAACTGTGTTGTGTTTGTTTAAGTGGAAATACGAAACTTTGAGGTGGCACTCGCTTGACAACATTGCATGCACACGATCAACAGCCACACAACGGTCGATGGACAACCTGCACGACCCCGGACTCTATTCAAAACGTTGTTCATGTATAATCCGCACAAATAACACAATTCCACTATGCATTTAGGACCTCTATAGAGGATGCAATAAATGCTAACTTGGATATATAATAAAACATTGTAAGCTCTGGTAGCGAAATTTGTGATCGCACAGTCCATTACTACTCTTTCTACTCTATCACTACTTGCATGCACCAAGCTGGTCTAGCCACCAGTTGTGTTGTTTTCGTTTACATAAGCCAGCAAAGCCATCTCTTGCGGAAGCGCGCGCAAACACACGAGGCTATCTGCACATGATGCAAGGACGTCATGAATGGACATGCAGACAACATGACCCGACAATCCATCCCGGCCCCACACGTGCGGGATCAAGATATTCTAGAGGCTGTGAGTTTTCACTAGACCTCAGAGACTCTCCATACAAGGGGGTGGAGGATGCCCTTTCTTTCTCTCCCATGGACAACCCCTTAAGAGTCTACCGTCTGCATCTGTTTCTGCGCCTCTCGTTCTCTTGCTTCAGCGGCGAGGCTGGCTGGCATGAGGATGGAGTAGGTGGTAGGACCTATATATAGAGTAGTAATGGTTTCATTTTAGTTGATGTCTTCACATATGTTCCCGCGCAGATACTATGCCATGGTGAAGCTCTCCTCCGGCTTTGGTCAATGGTGGACGACGCGGGCTGGTGGTGGATCTACAAGTGCGTGCTTGAATAAACTCGATGGAGTACACGGCGTGGCAGATCTGGTGAGTTTATGCCTTCTTCTTTGTTGACTTAGTGCTAGATAGGAGAGGTGGAGATGCCAGTTTCTACGACGGCCACGCCTCAGCGAGATGGCTGCGGGCACTCACGGGCGTGCCGTTTGGATGTTGCAGCTTCCTATGGCAAAGTTAAGAAATACCGCCCTAAAATATTAAATGATTTGACTTTATCTCCTCCCTGGGAGCTTCTAGGGGGCTCTTCATTGCTTCCGTGAAATTATGTTCCATGGGGAAACAATCTACAAAACCGATTTCTCCATCACCATTATGTTCACATCAGTTCACAATGGTGAATCTTGGATCCCTACCAATCTATATGGGCCTTGCCAACATGATAAAAGAGAACAGTTCATTAAGTGGTTTAGAAATGTGGATATTCCAGAAGATACCAATTGGATGTTTCTTGGAGATTTTATCTTTATTAGATACCAACACAATATAAACATAGGTCAAGGAAACATGAGTGACAAGTTTACATTTAATGAATCTATCAGTGAGCTTGGGATAATAGAAATTCCAATGGAAGGAAGGAAATTCACTTGGAGCAATATGGAACGGTCTGCTCTGCGAGAAAAATTATATTAGGTATTCACTTCTAAAGTCTGGTTATTATCTTATCCCAACACATTGGCGTTTCCACTTTACAAACCTATTTCAAACCATGTTCCCTATAACATCCAGATTGGATCCTCCATTTGTAAGTAAAAAATATTTAGATTTGACAACTTCTCTATTGGACCAAGAAGTCCAAGAAAATGAAAGTGCAAATATTATTACTACAAAGTTCAAAAGGCTTAGAAAAGGACTCAAGATTTTGTCTAAGAATGTCTCCAATCTTCCTCAACTGATAAAAAATGCTAGCGAGGCAATTCAGAGAACTTTCTACTAAAGAATGGAATGCGAGACAAACTATTAAAAACAAGCATTTAGAATTGATGTCCCAATAGAACACCTATTGGAAGCAGATAGTCACAATTAGGTGGGAATAATTTGGCAAAATGAATGCCAACTTCTTCAAAGACAAAGCTGCTATCAAGTTCACAAATAACTCAATTGCAATACTCAAGGATGAGAATGGAATGGAACTTTGTAAGAATCAAGCAAAACATACAATTTTGAACAGGGAATTTAAGAAAATAATGGGCACCAAATCTCAGACGAGAAATGATTTATACCTCCACGCTCTCCTTCATGAGATTCTTGGCCTGCTCAACCTAGAAACTCATTTCTCAAAGTATGAAATTGACTCAGTAATCAAGGAACTTCCTCCCGACGGATCTTGTGGACCAGATAGTTTAAACACTTCATTCATCAAGCATTGATGGGAAATTATTAAAGAAGACTTAAAACTAAACTTGTGGAAGATTTTTATGAAGTAAAAGTTAATGTTCAGAGCATCAATTCTTTCTTCATCACGCTCATCCCGAACTCCTATGCTTTCATCATATTTCAAAACCATCTCTCTACTTAACCGTTCAATGCAAATTCTGACTACATTGTTGGCTAACATACATCAAAACGGATGCCTCAAACTTTTTGATCTTAGTTCCTACAAGCAAGGTCTATTTAGGATTATCTTCCATGGGCCTATGAATATTTATTCCAATGTGAGAAACTTCATAGTCCTTGTTTTTTTTACTAAAACTGGATTTTGAAAAAGCATTTGAAATGCTGGAGCATACCACCATAAAATAAATATTGATTGCCAATGAATTTGTTCCTAGATGGATCAAATGGATTGAGATGAGTTATTTTAAGGCTTCTCTTCTATCCTCTTAATTGATATTCTTGTAATACAGTTTTTGTGAAAAAGGGTGCAAGGCAGGGTGACCCTATTTCACCACTCTTATTTCTGACGACAATAGACCTCCTTCAAACAATCTTTAAAGCAATGCAGAATAATTCTATTTCCCCGTTGCTGACGTATGATGTCTGTCCTGATTTCCCTATCATACAATATGCAGATGATACTGTGCAATACATTCAAGCATGTAAGATACAACTCCTTCGGGCTAAAAATGTTCTCCTACATTTTGCTAAATACACAATACTGAGAGTGAATTATGAGAAGTTAGTGATGGTTCCAATCAATGTATTAGAGGAAATGTTCAGCAATTGACATTTTTTGTTGTTGTGCTATAGAAGGGCTACCTTTTACATATCTCGGCATTCCACTAAGTATCTCTAGACCCACAGTGGTGGATTATTCACCTTTTACATAGAGAATTCAACAAAGTATCTTTGTTTTCTCCTCCTTTCTTTCCTATGGAGAAAAATTGCAATCGATCAAATCGGTTTTTTCAAGAATGCCAGTATTCTACATGTGCACACTCAAAACTTTAGACACTATGATCCAACAAGTAAATAAACTCATGAAACATTTATTTTGGGGGGGGGGGGCAAAACACACAGACAATCTCTATCTAATCTGTCTCTAAGAAAAGGCTTCATGTTTGTGCAAATCCTGACTGAACTAAGCTCCGCCTTTGATCACAATGGATGAGCACAAGTGAAGTTTACCAAGCTGCACATCTCATACTGGTAGAAATTGTATCGAGTCCCTCGCTTTGGATCTATACTGAATGAGCAACCTTGGGGGGTGAAATCTTTCTTCCCAACGGTATATGGCATGGGGATCTGGGATGACAAGGTAGCTATCCAGAGCAACGTTTAAAATAACGGGCTATTGAATTTAGTTTTGGCGATTTCACAAGCTATGAAAGGCTATAGCCGGGCTATAGTGGAGCTATAACCATATAGCGGTTTTGCCAAAATATTGAAAAATAGTGAAATTTAGACAACATATAATCGTATATATAGCATTATTCACGTATGCATAATGTAATATCATAGTTATATAATATGTATGAATAATCAGGAGTTTAAATAACAACTATTCATGACTTAGTAGTCCTGAAACTAGGTCGCCACGGGTCGCACTCGCACCTCACAACACAGTAGTGTAACCATCAACGGTGTTTGGTTTGGTCTCTGAAATTGCTCGTGTTGACAAACTTTGGACCACATTTTCTGGTTCCCTAGACGTGATATAGCAGGGCTAAGGGACAAAATTGGGTCTATATCCATTTAGCCGGGCTATTAGCCGCTATCCCTTTAGTCTATGAAGGTTCTAGCCATAGCCGATCCTCTCGGAAGGTTATAGCCGGCTATTTAAAACTTTAATGGAGAGTCACAAGTCGGATGGAAGCCAAGAGGGCCATGTGAGCATGCCACTGCTGCGACAGTAGTATGTAGCGGGCCTGTAATCGGGCACGCTGCACCTGTCTGAATAGCACCAAGCCTCCGTTCCCCTCGGGCCGGGGATAGAAACGACGAACGAGGTCACGGTCCACTGGTCGAATCTTGCTCCTGCTTATGGAGCAGCAGTAGCTAGCTTGGTTAGGGCATCTCCTACGGGGCTGCTCAAACGACGGACAAAACACAGACAAATCCGTCCGTTTGAGCAGCGGTTCGGTAGGGGGACACAACATTTTTCGAACGCGCCCTACGGGGCTGCTTACTTGGGGGTGGGGCCCACAAACGGCCGGTTACATGAAAAAAAAACTAGCCTAGCTACGTCCGGCCACTCGTCGGAGCTACTCGTCCTCGTCGTCGTCGATGATGACGTACTCCGGCTCCTAGAACTGGTGGCCGGGCAGGCCAGTGGGGCGTGGCGGCATGTCCGGCTGGACGGGGGTCGGTGGTGCCTCCGGCAGCTCTAGCGGCGGCCCCTCCCACTGCCAGCGCATGCCGACCAGTGGCCGGAACAACCGTGGGCAGCGGCTCAGCGCTAACGCGTGCTCCTTCTCCTCCTCCTGGGCCGCGACGATGGTGTCCTCTGCCGCCAGAGCCACCGCCTCCCTGGCTGCTCTAGCCTCCCGCCCCGCCGCGGCCCGCACCAGGGCTTGCTCGGCCGCCTCCGTAGCCTACGTCACTGCCACGGCCCCCAGGGCCGCTGCCATCTCGCGCTCCTTCTCCTCCTCCTGGCGCGCCTTGGCCTCCATGGCTGAGGCATGGAGGTCTGTGCCCAGGCCCTCCCACTGCATGATGTCGTCGTGGACGTCCTCGTCCTCCCCCTCCTTCACCGGAGCGCACAAGGGCACGGTGGCGGGGGAGGTCCACGGGCGGGTGATGTTGGGTGTTGTGATACTCCAAGACGAGGGTGTGATGAGCACAGCGGTAGGAAATTCCCCTTAGTTAAGAACCAAGGTTATCAATCCAGTAGGAGAAAGAGGACCTTTAGAAGGTTGATGCCACTAACGGTGGTGATGGCTCACCGGTGTCAGCAACAACGTGGAACCTGCACACAACACAACCAAAATACTTTATCTCAACGGTACAGTGAGGTTGTCAATCTCACCGGTCTTGGTGAAAACAAAGATTAGACGTATATTGTGGAAAATAATGTATGCTTGAAGTAAGTATAGAAAGCAGGTAATTTGTGGTGGTTGGTTTAACAGTATAGGAAGATGGACCGGGGTTCATAGGTTCACTAGTGGTGTCTCTCCATAAAAGATAGCATGCTGGGTAAACAAATTACAGCTGGGCAATTGACAAATAAAGGTTGCACCATAGTGCACATTCATGACATGATGACTACTATGATATTTAGTAAAGGCATTACAACAATATACATAGACCGTAATCCAGCTGCATCTATGACTAAAAATCTACCCTCAGGTTATCATCCGAACCCCCCTAGGTATTAAGTTGCAAGCAACAGATAAATGCATTAAACAAAGTGTGTAATGTAAGCAATGATTATGCACGGGGGCACTCTCACCGCTGTTTTCTCCCTAATGGAAACATCACATCCTCCCCCTTCACGTTTCTGTCACGCGAGCAAGGCGATGAGGAGGCATGAACCAACTATCGAGCATAAATACTCCCTCTTGGAGTCACTAGCAACTAATTGGCCAGAGCAACCACTAACAACGGAAAGCATGCAAGATCACAAATAACATATGCAATAAAGAGTATAATCAACTTGGCATAAGTTTAATATTCATCGGATCCTAGCAAACACATCACATAGAGTTACATAAGATCAATCTCGATCATGTTAGGCAGCTCACGAGATCTAAACATGGAGGCATAAGAGGAGGATACAACCATCTAGCTACTGCTATGGACCCGTAGTCTAAGGATGAACTACTCACGCATCACTCCGGAGGCGAGCATGGTGATGTAGAGGCCTCCGATGATGATTTCCTCTCCGGCAGGGTGCCGGAGACAGCTTCAGAACCCTCCCGATCTAGGGTTGACGGTGACGGCGGTTGCGGAACTTTTCGGGGATATTTGATCAGGTGTTTAGGGTTTTCCATCCGATAGGATTAAATAGGAGAAAGGGCAGAGGCGGTGGAGCTCTGGGAGCCCCACACCAACCCCTGGCGCGGCCAAGGGGGGGGGGTACCCCATGGTGTGGTCCCCCTGATGCCCCTCTTCGACTCCTCTTCAGTCTTCTGGATGCTTCCGGGGAAACTAGGCACTTCGGGCTTTGTGGGGCCCAATTCCGAGAATATTTCCAGAACAACTTTTCTAAAACAAAAAACAACAGAAAATAGGGAACTGGCACTTGGCATCTTGTTAATAGGTTAGTCCCGGAAAACGTGTAAAAATGACATAAAGAAGGGAGAAAACATGTAGCAATTGGCATAATATCATCATGGAGCATAAAAAATTATAGATACGTTGGAGACATATCAAGCATCCCTGAGCTTAGTTCCTACTCGCCCTCGAGTAGGTAAACGATAAAACAATAATTTATGAGGTGACATGCTACTAACATAATCTTGATCATAAAAATGTAAAGGCATATGCAAGCTGAGATCATAGAACTTCAAACACAAACATGATAAATAGAATTTTAATAATAAAGCAAAGCGATAACTTTTCATCATGAAGAGTATCTCAAATAAAGGATCATCAGAAACAAAGAAAAGAAATATAAACGTCTGTTTCAGGTATAGAGAAAGCATGACAAATTGATATTTCGCTAGTCCTTAAGAGTGGGGCAAAACATAAATACCAGGACACCTTCAAAGTTCATGAGGAAGACTAGAGCAAATAATTTCAGAACAAATGATATCACATCATGAAGTAATTATTGATCTTCATGGGACATTGCACATAGAACTAAGAATGGCAAAAATTCTCTCTTAACTGTGCATAAAGTTAGAAGATGGAGACTCAACATAAAAGTTAAAGAAAGACCCTTCGCGGAGGAAAGCAGGGATCACTCATGTGCTAGAGCGTTTATTTTATTAAACAGAGGTATTAAAAGTTTGACACTCCTCCCATCCATCTTTCACAAACCATGGCTAACCGAATCCTCGGGTGCCTGCCAACAATCACATACCGTGGAGGAGTGTCTATATTTTGGGAGATGTATGTTAAAGTCAACGAATGGTAAATAGAAAATACAGTACGTCACAAGCCAACTGGATTCACAAGAGCGGCTCACATTTGAAGGACGCATCTGGGTAGAAGGTCATCCCTCTTTCTCTTTTGTTTACACAATTATGTTTTGACTGATAAATCAGGGGAAAAATAGTGAAGAGATTTTGTGTGTATTAATTTGGGGCTGGGAACCCCGCTGCCATCTCTTCTATCATTTGGATAAGCGGATGAAGCCACTAGTCCAGGGTGTGAAATCCAATCAACAAGTGAGATAAAGATACTCTATTGACGTCCTCATGAGCAAAAACAAAAACATAAAGCATGAGTAATTTTGAAAGTTTTAAAGGTAACACATGAGCAATTTACTTGGAGTGGAAGTTAAATACCACATGTAGATAGGTATGTTGGACACAATGGGAAAAACTTTGGTTTAAGAGAGTTGGATGCGCGAGTAGAGCTCATACTCAGTACAGGTGGAGGCTAGAAATAGACTGGGAGCGACAAATCAAGAGAGCATAAGAGCCATAATCATGCATAGCGACATAAGCATCATTAATTAAAGCATAAGAAGTATCATAGTTCAAAAACTATGTGGTCATGGACGCTATTCGTGAATGGTTCATAGTCATAAACATGGTGTGAGCATGCGCTAAGTCAACCAAATAAAACATTCGAAAGAGAATACCAAAAATTTATGCTTCCTTATGACAAGAACAACTCAAGATTCTTTCAATGACATATTAAACACTCTCAGCTATTTGAGGCTATTCATGCTACTCAAAATCACAAGGTTTTAGAACTAAAATAACATTTAGCATGGCATGAAAAAGTTCTAGCAACAATCTATACAAGCTTCTACTTGCACCAGTATAAATTCTACTTTGAACATCAGTTTCTTCTCACAACAAGCACCATACACAATACGTTTTAACAAAAACTCTCTAAATACTACAGCAAGAAAACATGAGAGTACTGGAATAATACTACTAAAACTAACAACTCTAATAAGAGATGCATGCAAAACATGAGCTAAATAAATGCAGAAGTCAGACATAGATTAAGAATACAAAGTATTCTCATGAAAAAGCGGAGCGTGTCAATCTCCAATAAAAGAATGCTGGGGTCCAACCAATTTTTATTGAAAAGTAAAAACAAACTGAAAGCAAAAATAAAAGACTCTCCAAGTAAAGCACATAAGATGTGACCGAATAAAAATATAGTTTCTCTAGAAGTGACCTGATAATTTGTCGATGAAGAAGGGGATGCCTTGGGCATCCCCAAGCTTAGATGCTTGAGTCTTCTTGGAATTTGCTGGGATGTACCACTGGGGCATCCCCAATCTTAGGATTTTCACTCTTCTTGATTACATCATATCATCCTCTTCTCTTGACCCTTAAAAACTTCCTTCACACCAAACTTCTCACAATCTTCATTAGCAAAGTTAGTGTAACCGAAATAATAAATTCACATGGTTCAGTTTCAACACAAGACTAACACTCAGAAACACATTAGCTACTGGCACAACTTCTTTTAAAACTATTTTTCTCAAAAGAACACCAGAAGAAAGCGATTAAGAAGCAAATGAAATTATTGGCAGAAATCTGTCAAAACAGGACAGCAGGTAAAGATGATTTTTTTAGAATATCTTATTTTTCTCAAATAATAAAGTGGTCAACTAAGAAACGTTGCGTATACAGCCCAGGATTTCGTACAAAAAAACTCAGGTCATTTTGAATTTTCTGTGATATTATACGGAATAAACAGTGGACAGCAGAAATCTGTTTTCTCCGCAGAAATCCGAAATATAGCCTCAACTTTCCACTAGAGGCTTTACTTGGCTCGACGAAAACTCAAAAGAAAAGATACAACGGGGTTTCTAAGGAAATAGACAACACCAGGTGCAAAGCACACCAAAGAAAACGGGTTGAAAACATCAAAATAAAACAGGTTGTCTCCCGGTAGCGCTTTTCTTTAACGCCTTTCAGCTAGGCACATAAAGGTGGAATCACGTGGAAGCTCACATAAGAATTATGAATTGAAGTAAAAGAGAGCATCATGAAGAAAATTTAAAACAAATTTAAGTCTAACCCACTTCTTATGCATAGTAATCTTGTAAAGAAATAAATTAAAGAAGCTCAAATTAGAAATCATGGGAAGGTAAAACAAGAACAACTTCAAAACTTTCAACAAAAAGAGTGGTGTTTTAGTAACATGAAAATTACCACAACCATATTTTCCTCTCTCATAATAATTTTCAGTAGCATGATGAACAAACTCAACAATATAATTATCACATAAAGCATGTCTATCATGGTCTAAAAGCACACAATTCATGTCAATCTCAAAAACAGTGGGATCAAAATTAAAAGTAAAGACCTCTTCTTTCCCACTTTTAGCCATAGCAGAACAAAATGATTGGTAACTATTAAAAGGTATAGGACACATTATATCAATCCTATTTTCAGTAGCATTATAATTTATAACATCAAGTAACATAGGACCATCATCAAGAGCATTATCATAAGATTTATCCAAGTAGCATGGATTATCATAAATAACAGTAGCAATATCATTCTCACAAGTTTCATTCATAGTAGTATCAAGGTCACAATTATAGCAAGTATCAATTTCATCAAATAATGTATGAGTTAACGAGTTACTATCATTGGTAGGTAGACATGGATAGATCCATTCTTACTCCTCTTGATGATCACTCTCCTCCTCTTTTTCATCCAATGAGCTTCCAGATTCAACAATTTCTTCTTCCATAGGTTCCTGCAAGGCATTAATCTCTTCCTTAGGTTGAGAGCATTTATTAAGATATTCCATTATGTAGTAATTACAATCCTTGTAATTATCAAATCAATATTCAAGTATAGCATAAATCTCATATTTATAAGGTGCATCATCAATACTTTCAAGCAAATAAGCAATTTCGAATGCACCTTTCCAAGCAATAAATTCTTCAATGTGTTCCACATCATATAATTCATAATTTCTCTTAACATAAGAAGATATGGTAACATTATCATTATACTCACATTGAAAAGGGAGGTGTTTATACCTCCTACAGCAACACGATTTATCAAAACAATAAGTAACATTATAAGTAGAGCACAAGTTTTTAGCATAGTCATGCAATTTATTAATTTCCTCCCATAAGTGTATCCATTTTTGTGACAAACGCTGTTCCTTATAATATTTTTGTTGTTCATCCGTGAACCCACCTTGCGTAAAATACAAACATTGATAGCAAGCATGATAAAGCAAAAATAGCAAGTGAATGTTTCACTTGAAAATGCTTGAGTTGCTTTCCATGCTATAAAGTAAACTATTTTTTTGTGTGTTTTTGATAAAGTGAAGCAAAACAGGACAATAAACAATATAAAGAGGTTGAGAGTGAGAGACTCCCCTTGCAAGAAAAGACTTCTTCCTCCCCGGCGACGGCGCCAAAAATTTCCTTGATGTTGTGTGTTGGGATACCCCAAGAGGAGGGTGTGATGAGCACAGCGGTAGGAAATTCCCCTTAGTTAAGAACCAAGGTTATCAATCCAGTAGGACAAAGAGGACCTTCGGAAGGTTGAAGCCACTGTTGGTGATGGCTCACCGGTGTCAGCAACAACGTGGAACCTCCACACAACACAACCAAAATACATTGTCCCAACGGTACAGTGAGGTTGTGAATCTCACCGGTCTTGCTGAAAACAAAGATTAGACGTATAGTGTGGAAAATAATGTATGCTTGCAGTAAGTAAAAAAAGAAGGAAATTGTGGTGGTTGGTTTAACATTATAGGAAGATGGACCGGGATTCATAGGTTCACTAGTGGTGTCTCTCCATAAAAGATAGTATGTTGGGTCAACAAATTACATCTGGGTAATTGACAAATAAAGGTTGCACCGTAGTGCACATTTATGACATGATGACTACTATGATATTTATTGCGGGAATTACAACAATATACATAGACCGTAATCCAACTGCATCTATGACTAATAATCCACCCTCAGGTTATCATCCGAACCCTCTTAGGTATTAAGTTGCAAGCAACAGATAACTGCATTAAACAAAGTGTGTAATGTAAACAATGATTATGCCTGCGGACACTCTCACCATTGTTTTCTCCCTAATGGCAACAACACATGCTCCCCTTCATGTTTCTATCACTCGAGCAAGGCGGTGAGGAGGCATGAACCCACTATCGAGCATAAATACTCCCTCTTGGAGTCACTAGCAACTACTTGGCCAGAGTAACCACTAGCAATAGAAAGCATGCAAGATCACAAATAACATATGCAATAAAGACTATAATCAACTTGGCATAACTTTAATATTCATTGGATCCCAGTAAGCAGAGTACATAGAGTTACATAAGATCAATCTCGATGATGTTAGTCAGCTCACGAGATTTAAACATGGAGGCATAAGAGGAGGAGACAACCATCTAGCTATTGCTATGGACCCGTAGTCCAAGGATGAACTACTCACGCATCACTCCGGAGGCGGGCATGGTGATGTAGAGGCCTCCGGTGATGATTTCCTCTCCGGCAGGGTGCCGAAGACAGCTTCAGAACCCTCCTGATCTAGGGTTGACGGTGACGGCGGCTGCGGAACTTTTCGGGGATATTTGATCAGGTGTTTAGGGTTTTCCATCCGGGGGGATTAGGCGAAAGGGCAGAGGCCGTGGAGCTCTGGGAGCCCCACACCACCCCTGGGCGCGGCCAAGGGGGGCGCCACCCCATGGTGTGGGCCCCCTGATGCCCCTCTCCGACTCCTCTTCGGTCTTCTGGATACTTACGGGGAAAATAGGCACTTCGGGCTTTGTGTGGTCCAATTCCGAGAATATTTTCAGAACAACTTTTCTGAAACCAGAAATAGTAGAAAACAGGGAACTGGTACTTGGCATCTTCTTAATAGGTTAGTCCCGGAAAACGTGTAAAAATGACATAAAGAAGGGAGAAAACATGTAGCAGTTGACATAATATCATCATGTACTGGGGGAAGGGCGCGGTCTCCAAAGTATCTGTGCCGGCGGGCGTCATGCACGTCCTGGAACCATGTGTCCCAGTACGGCGAGTCGAGGGCGAATGTGGGTTGCATCCACAGGTCCTCTGGGAGCTTGGCGCGGCGGCTCAGGATCTCGTTCTCCCGCTCCAGGCCGCGCCTGGGGACCGGCGGCACCAGAATCATCTCGAAATTCAGATGCGAGCTGTCCGTGAGGTGGACGACAGGCCAGCGTACTGGGATCGCATTGTCCCTGTACCACTTGCACTTGTCCTTGTTGAGGTATGGGCGGCGGCACACGCGCTCGTCCTCGTCCTCGCCCTCCTTGTCGGAGATGGCTCCGACAGGTTGATGCGAAAAGAAGGAGGGGGTGGGGGAGGAGGTGGTGGGTTGGAGGGCGCGCGGCGGCGGGAGGAGGACGAGGACCCCGCCTCCTTCTCGTTCTTGCCGCCCCCAGCCGCTAGCGGCGAGGCATGACCACGGCAGATGGAGAGAGCGTGCGGCGGCGCTTGGTTTTGCGGGCGGGAGAGAGAAGGTCGGGGGAGAGTGGGGACGACGTGTGGGGACGGTTTGGGGCGCGTGGCGGTTAAGTAGGCCAGAAGGGGCAGCCGAACCGGTGCCGTGCGCGCGGACGAGAGCGCGGTGTCCGTGACCCCTCAAATCCCGACCAAATTTGGACCGGATTTTAGCAGGCCCGGACGAAAAACAGACTTGGCCGCGAGGTGAGCAGCCCTGCGGAGGCCTGTTTTTCGGCCGGGCTGCTCAAATCGAGGCTATCCGGGCCAAGTAGGCTGCCCCCCTAGGAGATGTCCTTATCAGGACGTGCATGCGGCAGAACGGAGTCGAATAACGATGGATGGATCTGATGCTTTACTTTGCATGCACGCACAATGCGATTGCCTTTCCGGTTTTTTCTCTCGGTTTGGGATCGCTTGACAATGAGAAGATGCAGATGGAGGTCGAGTTGACTGGATTTTTACCAAGTCCAGCGCGTAATCGATATCTCACGATGGACCGATGTGGATGGATTCGGATGGATGGAAGGTAGCGGGCGAGCTGATGCGGCTGTCGCGTGGCTAGTAGCTTAGATATGTGGAAAGTTGCAGCGCCGAGCGCGAGCGCGATCGACGTCGCTGTACATGTCCACCCGTCCCCGCCCGACGGTTGCCGCCGTGCCGCACATCCCAGGACCGTACATGGCGATGAGTCCTCCTTCTCCTCTCCGGCCTTCTACATCCCACGACCCTACGTACGTGGCACGTACCCACGGCCGGCGCCCGACTTTATCCCCGTGTCGATGCATCTGTTTGCCTTCGCAAAATATACTTTCTTCAATCCCCCAAAGGAAACCTCATTTGAGTTTTAATAAAATAAAACTCAATTTGTCAACAAATAAGCTAATAAGTGACGTACTTTATATCATTACTAGTTGGCATGTACGTGCACCGCACATATTTACAATTAAAGAGAAAATTGCAGGTATAAAAAGATCGTATCAATTTTTACGTGGACTACTTCTTTTCGTGCGAGTTAGTAGCAGCGATGATGACTCAACTGTGTGTTACCATAACTCATCATATGGTAGTATGCATCAAAAGTGGTGGACCCGGGGCAAATTCGAAATCCACGCAAACAGTAAATTTATGGGCATACAAAATTGTCCATTTACTGTGTAAATATACCACGCGGCCGTCTAGAAGCCCAGTCGGACGTCCGGGAGCCAATGTGCATCAACTGTGTATGAATCGTAATGTTTGACAACAATGCAGGGCAACTTGCACATTAGGTGAATAGCGTTAAGATTAAGTGAATATTTTTCTTCAAGCACATGTCAAATTTTACTAAAAATTCTACACCTTTTTTGCGAAGAGAACGATACCTATGTATGGAAAACACAAAACTCAGTCGGAAGCTAACATAACTGGTTCGTGGCGATGAAGGCGTCCACCTTAGGCGGCTTCTCGGCACAAAGTATGTCATATTCTCAATGTCACACCTTCACCTTTAGTGGCGACACCACGTCGGACGTCATTGCTTACATGTACATGGGAAGACGAAGAGCACTTAGAGCAGGGAGCAAACATGAAGGATGTTGCCATCCTCATCATTGTTGTTGCGGAATATGCATCGCCCCAACTAGATTCATGTGGCGCTCGCTAAAACTTCACCCGTGGGATGGTTGTGGCCAGCAGCGGAGCCAGGAAGCTAAACCTGTGGGGTCAAATACCAAAATCATCACTAAATTTCTCTAGTTTTAAATTATTTTCTATATGAAATATACATAAATACAAAAGATTTGCCAAAAAGCTGTGGGGTCGGCCGACCCCACAGCTCAAGGGTGGATCCGCCACTGGTTGTGGCGCGTCGACGGAGGGTAGGACGACATAACGATGGTTGTGGTGCGACTCAATGGCGGCGACTGCGTTGAGATGCTTTAGGTGGATTACATTTTTATTACCATACGGAATCCCTCCGCAACATTACGGGCATTTTTGTGCGGGTTTTAAAAACTGTGTTGAGTTAAGCTGAAACCAAAATCAGGCCAACTTGATTAGATCTAACCGTAAACACAAAAACTAACCCTCACCAAAATATAGGTTTTAGCAATATTTTCGCCGCTACCATCCAAGTTGACAATAAGCTGTACTCCCTCCGTATCATATTAAAAGTCGTAAAAAACATAACAATAGATATAGCTAGCATTATTCTATTTTATGACAGTTAATATGAGAGTGGAGGCACTACATGCCAAAAAGCGAAAAAGACACAATTAATGGCAACCAACACGTCTGCATGATGATCTATTCAACTACAGAAAAAAACAAATGCCTAAGTTAACGGGAATCAGATGGCATCCGGATTGCTTTTTTTCCCCATGATTGATTAAACAATTCCTCAAATTAAAATCCTGGACATCGAGTGCGACATGGCTGATGGTCCCACACGTTTTAATTCGAATTATGTTAGTCCTGTCGTGAGCCTATATGAAGTCCATGTATCGTAATTCTTTTCGAGTTAGGACTTAAGACCGGCTTGCCTTAGCTACAATTGGCGTGATGAGCTAAGATCGGATACGACTACAACGGTTCCGCTAGGTGCTAAACATGTTTTGAGATACTCAACGTTGAATCAATCTAGGCGGTTGAATTTTATTAGTTTGATGGCTGAGATTGGTTGTATCTACGAAGTTTGCTCTTTTATAAGTAGTTTAGAAAGGTCAAATTTTGACCACAACCAAATATATGTCTATAACATATGAATCGAAACCGACGATCGTTTTTGCTTTCATATTCACGAACAGATTATATGCAGTAATATTGTGATGATTTAGCAAGTTATAACTTTGCAAAGTAGAAAGATTTTTTCGGACGACATGAGTTAAGGACCGCTTTGATCATGATTGAAAATACAAAGGACCCGACTGGTTTGTAAGAGTAGAACATGGGAAACCTACATAAATAGTCGTTTGGATAGAACATAGGAAAAATGTTTCCAGCCCACTTGATTGAATCATAAAAGAGAGAGTAAATTTCACCTTTTATCCTTAGTTGTGCATTTCTTACAACTCCTGAAATTTAGGTAAAATTGGGTTCAAGGATTCTTAGGAAGGGCATTATGTGAGGATTTTCACTAGGTGGGGTAACATGTGTCACACATGCGCAAATGAGAGGTCAAAGGTGAACACTAGTAGGAAAAGTCTTACCGTGACGAACAAAATTTCGCTACAACCATCCTGTTCGTCAGCGCTATGTAGCTACCGCTGGCGAACACCTTATTTCGTTCGTCAGCGGTAAGTTCAAAATATTTAAAATTTCAATATAAATTTTTACCCATAATTTTTTTTTAAATTTCAAAATATTTGAAATGGGGAACCTTTAATCATAGTGTAGAAATTTTTTCCTTTTTTCTTTGCTTTATTTCAATTTTAATTCTTCACTTCCCGCTCGGTCACCTATTCTCCAACTACTCTAGCCCCAGCACGCTTAACTTCTTAGTTCATTCACGATGAGCTACCTAGAAACAACTCATACCTTCTTGTTAATATATTACTATCAATTCTCTTAACTATTGGACCATAGTGTCACACACATTACTTTTTGAATCAAATTTTTTTTGTAAGTAAACAAAAATGAATAAATAGTGATAATCTTGAATTCAAATAGCAATAAAATTAATTTAAATATTTTTTGAATTTTGTCATTTAATATTGAATAATTTATATCTACAAATCCGTATTTCGTAATTCGACAAATGATATGTCTAAATTGATTAGAAAAATAAGAGGAATTAAAATATGACATCCATATAATATTTTTGTATATTTTTTTACTTTTTTGTTTTATTAATTTGATTTTGTAGGAAAAAAATTCTATTCCAAATAACTTTTTTTCCTTTTAAAATTTCTCCGGGTGATGTCGGATTGGAAATTTGCTCACGATTCTTTTGATATATTAAACACGTTCTTTCGACGTCGTATGCAAAAGTTATGGCCGTTTTACGTTTTATTTTTATATTTTGCATAATAGGTCAAAATCTATATTTCAAAATTTATGTACCAACTAGACACTTTCATTTTTCGTTTATGTTTTACAAAATTTATGCAAAAGGATTTCATTTTTTGAACATTTTGTCATTTTCGTTTATGTTTTACAAAACTAAAAAGACGGTCCACGAGTGTGTGTGTGGAGCGAAAAAATTCAAAATTACCGCTGGCCAACAAAAAAAGTTGTTGGCCAGCGATATACTTAGCGCTGGCGAACCTCTATGGTGGGCAGCGGTACTTATGGCCACGCGAACAAAATGGCATGTTCAACAACGGTAAGCTGGGTAGCGCTGGCGAACACCTGTTCATGTTGGCCAGCGGTAATAGCGCTGGCTAACAGAAAATCCTGTTGGCCAGCGGTAACCTGGTGTCTATAAGGCTTCTCCTACTAGTGGAAATTCACGCTAAAAAAGAGTCAAATTAAATATTCAATTACTGAACCGAGCAATATGAATTAATCCAGAGGAATTTCGGTGGCTTTGGTTCATTTAATCTGAAGGCAACCAATAGGAAAGAAATGCCAAGTATTGACATGCTACAAATTTACATCAAATTCTGATGGACCAAAGAGGGCCTACATGAACTTTCATAATCGATAGTATTGAAACCAAATTTAGTTTATCTGGATATCTAGAGTTATCATTTCGATTTGGGGTGAGGTGTTTCCGTTCCCAAACTCACATGCTCCCGCCTTTTAAAACAAATCCAAGAAACATATACAAGTTTAGCATAGTCATGCAAATATTTGTAATGAAATGGTATTTATGGTACCTTCTACCAAAAAAAAATTGGTACTCCAAAAGCTATATTTTAAAATCACACTTTACTGAGTGATTTGTGTTTTTGGCACAAGGATCCAAAAATATTATTTCATCATGAGACTTTGCATGTATGTAATAAAATTGTATATGTTTGTTAGATTTTTTTTCAGAATTGTTTGAAAAATTACTATACTTTTTGAACTTTTAATCAGGTAGGTGGATGTGAGCCGGGAGCTAATATAAATTTCTATGTAATTTGTGATTTTGTTATTTTGGTATCGTTGAGAAGGAAAATGGGCCAAAAAAATTTCTGTGATTATTCAAATTTTTATAGAATATTTGTTGTATAACACAAGTATTGCATTGTATTTGTTTATGGAGACTTAAAGTAGAACCTCTCATATAAGCTTTAGATTGCTTTCTAGCGCGGCTGGATTATTTATATCACGCCACAGAAATAGCTGCACGCCAAGTTCTCAAACTAGCTATTTTGCTACTTCAAGCTTCAAGAAAGTTACTTTCTAGATTAGCTAAATCTGGTCACAGAAATAGCTGCACACCAAGTGCTGGAACCGGCTATATTTTCAACTTTAAGGCTTCAACAAAAGTTACATAAACCAAGTGGTAGCTAGCGAGTCCGTCAATCACCAAGACTTTGCTGCTTTTTTTTATAGCAGCTATCTATGAAATCTACACGTCTGAAAATGCACAGTTGTTTAATTACACCGGATATTTGCCATTTAGCAAAACGTCGTACACTACCTAGTAGATTCTCTCTGAATAACTTTTCCACCCGTGTTGACGCTATAGATAATTTATACCACATTCAGTCAGCATAATTTGTTTGTTATATTCCTCCTCACTACGGGTCAATTTTAACACATATTGCCTCTGTTTAGACACTTCAGCATAAATTGAGCTCTCATAATCTGACCTTTTTCTATACCGCCACCGGCGGCACGACCATGAAACCACTAATAGATTTCATGGTATGTCGATGGTAGGCTAATAGCTCCTGTGCGCCGTTTCTCCCCGGAAACAGAAGTAACACGATGTCTTTCTTAAAAATAGCTGTCATGCGGAATTTCTTTGCGCGAAAATAGCGAAAGGACGATTATGAAGCTTAACCCGACGAAGTGTGTATTTGGAGTTCCAGCTGGGAAATTACTCGACTTTATCGTTTCTGAGAGAGGAATTGAGGCAAACCCAGATAAAATAAAAGCTATCCAGAATCTGAAAAAGCCGGAAAATTTGAAGCATGTTCAAAAGCTCACGGGCTGCGTAGCAGCCTTGAGCCTATTTATATCGAGACTCGGAGAAAAAGCAATACCCTTGTACCGGCTCTTGAGGAAATCCGATAAATTCGTGTGGGATCAAGAGGCGGATGAGGCGTTCGAGGCACTAAAGAAGCAGTTATCTGAAGCACCAGTCCTAGCGGCCCCGGGTCCTAAAGAGCCCATGTTGCTATACGTAGCAGCGGGCCCCCGAGCCATTAGTGCAGTAGTTGTTGTGGAGCGTAAAGAGGATGGGAAAGGTTACCCGGTCCAGAGACCAGTTTATTACGTCAGCGAAGTATTATCAGAGGCAAAGCAGCGCTATCCGCATTGGCAAAAGCTGGTTTTCGGGGTCTTTATGGCCAGCCGGAAACTGAAGCCGTATTTCCAGGAACACCCCATAACAGTGGTAAGTTCGATACCAATGTCAGATATCATCAGAAACTCGGATGCGACAGGAAGAATAGCCAAATGGGCGATAGAGATGGGGGATTATCACATCAACTACGAGCCCAGGTCAGCAATTAAATCTCAGGCTTTGGTCGATTTCGTTAATGACTGGACACACACAGGCATGACCACCTTTGCTCCAAACTCCGAATCTTGGATCATGCACTTCGATGGATCCAAGCAATATGAGGGATCAGGAGCTGGAGTGGTGCTAACATCACCCAAAGGAGACAAATTGAGTTACGTGCTACAGATTCACTTTGATTGTTCCAACAACGTGGCCGAGTATGAGGCCCTATTGCACTGCTTAAAGGTAGCCAAGGAGATGAACATTAAGAGGATACGATGCTTTGGAGATTCGGACCTTGTGGTACAGCAGGTATCAGGAACTTGGGATAGAAAGGACGCAACCATGGCAGCATACCGCAGAGAGGTTGATAGGGTTGCAGGATGTTTCTCCGGATATGAGGTGGAGCACATATACAGAAGAAAGAATGAGGCGGCCGACGCCCTCGCTAGACTCGGCTCTCGCAGAGAGCCGGTTCCACCTAATGTCTTCCTGGATGAATTATGGCGACCATCAGTTAAAACCGAGTCTGAAGAAGAACTGGCAAATCAAGACCCGGATTTGGAGCTCGTGGCCACTGTACGCGACGTTCCCGAGTGGACAGAACCGTTTTTGGCCTACCTATCACGAGGCGAGTTACCACAGCAGGAGGTGTTAGCAAGGCAAATTTTGAGGCGAGCAAAGGGATATTCTATCATCAATGGGGAGTTATACAAAAGAAGTGCAGCAGGAGTCTTTTTGCGCTGTGTAGCACCAGAAGAAGGCCGGCAGATTCTTAAAGAAATCCATGAAGGTGATTGTGGGCATCATGCATCCACAAGATCCCTTGTGGCCAAAGCGTATCGACACGGATTTTTCTGGCTCACGGCTCTAGCAGATGCAGCGCGCTTAGTGGCAAGGTGTGACGGATGTCAAAGGTACGCTCGTCAAACCCACGTGCCGGCTATGGAATTGCGGACTATTCCGTTAACTTGGCCGTTCGTTGTTTGGGGTATGGACATGGTTGGTCCCTTTCACATGTCACCTTGCAAGAAGACACATCTTTTGGTGGCCATTGACAAGTTTACTAAATGGGTTGAGGTTATGCCAGTCACCAATTGTGAAGCAGTTACAGCAGTCAAGTTCCTGAAAAGAACTATCTACCGGTTCGGGTATCCCCACAGCATAATTACCGACAATGGAACCAACATGTCCCTTGGCGCGATGGAAAAGTTCTGTGGCAACAATGGAATCCGGCTTGACGTAGCATCAGTGGCTCATCCGCAGGCCAATGGACAAGTGGAGAGGGCAAACCAAGAGTTACTTCGTGGACTAAAACCACGACTGCGAGTCCCTTGCATCAGGGCTGCGGGTGCATGGGTTGAAGAACTACCTTCCGTGGTTTGGGGTATCAACACTACACCTAACAGATCTACTCAGATGACACCATTCTTCATGGTTTATGGCGCGGAAGCGGTGTTGCCGAGTGATATTATTCATGATTCACCTCGAGTATCAGCTTACGTCGAGGTAGAGAACGAGAAGACCCGGCAAGATGCCGTAGATATGTTAGAAGAACAAAGGTAACAAGCCCTGGAAAGGTCAACCATATATCAGCAAGATTTACGGAGGTATCATAGCCGGCGCGTGAAAACCCGGGTCTTCCAGGAAGGAGACTTGGTCCTGCGTCTGGTACAGTCAAACGAAGGGAAACACAAGTTATCACCACCATGGGAAGGGTCGTTTATCATAAGCCGGAATCTGCACAACGGATCGTATTACTTGATAGATGCAAGGGAAGAGTCGGCTGCAGTTAATGACACCGCTCATACCACTTCGTCTATGCAGGAAAGAGACAGACCATGGAACGTGGCTCAGCTACGTCCCTACTATACTTAGTATAGACTATATTGGCAAGTAGAGTTGCACGATGTAACAGGCGGCAGGTTTGCAGACGCACTCTTTTCCTATCCAGGGCACCCTTGGGGACTAGATGGGTTTTTAATGAGGCGGCTTGCTGACCTAACTTTCGCATATCAAGTAAAGAGGTGGTTATTCTTACGTTCTTCACTCTCCGTATGTTGCGTATATCTAGGTCTTGGGGGCTGATTGCTTGAATAGCACAGTTACAAACTCAATGACCCGGCCTTGATGCCTATGAGTTATAAGGGCCGATTGCTCGCCAACGAGCACGGCTGCAATCTTATAATCGGACAAAGTAGCCAAATTTTCTTGACTTTTCTTACTTAAGCTCGATGTGACTCGCACTAAAGTGGCATGATTTGCTCGCTTATGATTACAATCAGCCATGAAGCCCAATGGGACTTGCCTGACCCTGTTTTCGTATAGATGTAACAACATGGTATCCACGCAAAAGCCGGCTTACAGTACAAGATAGTCAAAAGGGTCATCTAAACCACAAGTTATGCAGAGTACAGGGCTAATAGCCGGAAACTCAACGTTTATCAAGCATAACTTCAATACCTATGTGAAACGGCTCTGGGCTTGGGCTTAGCAGCAAACAACTTGTTCCCTTGGAAAAACCATACATCCTAGACTCGGCATTTTGGGTCTTGGGGACTGGGGATTTTGAAAAAAGGAAAAGTTGCTTAGTTGCTCAAACTCAAAAAACCCAAAACATCCGAGTCTTGGGGACTTGGGGACTTAGAAAAAAGTCCGCTTGTCAAAATCCATGAAACTCGGAAACCGAGTCTCACAAAAGGAACCATAAAGAAAGTCGGATATCAAGAATAAACTAAAAAACCAGATAAATATCAAGTTCATCCAGAGGCCAGAAGAGGCACGAGGTATATCAAGGAATTAAAGTACGTTACAAATCTTGGTACTAGTATCAAAGGTGCATAGGTGCACCGACAAAAGAATATCTGTTTCGAACAAGAGCATCGAAACGACCAAGGTATCGTGATGACATTTGTTTACTCGGCTTCTTGAATAGGGTCCACACCCTTGCCCTTGCCCTCTAGGTCTTGGTCCTGGGCTTGCTCCGCGGCTCTCCCGGCATCGTCACCCGGATTCTTCGCATCAGGATGGACAGGCGGGAGGACAGCCGGTGTAGAGGTGGTTGGCTCTGATCCTAACTCGGCCTCCCTCTTCGCGGTTTCCTCCCTCTTCCTGGCCGAAGGGTGGGGGTGCTTCCTCCTTCACGATTTTGTCTTCAGCATCGTACGAACTCATAAGCGTATGCAGATCCATACTATCGGCCAAAGTGGTTGCCGAGTGACGCACCGCGGATTGTACCGCCTTGAAGTCCTTGGGCCCAAACTTGGAGCCATCCGCTTTGAATTCTGGAAACCCGGATATAACCTTTGCCGGCTCAAGCTTAGGGAAGTAAGCCTTAGCTAGCGCAAAGGCCCGGGTCATACCAATCCGGCATGCCGAGCGTTTCCAGATCTCGATCCATGCAGGCACAGTGGAGCAGGCTTGGATAAGATTTTCTTCACCCGGATATACCTCAGTTGGCCACTTCACGGCATCCAATATCCACTTGGTGCCGGCAAAGAAAGTCCAGAGCACAGTTTTTAAAGTTTTAGCCTTTGCAACAACATCTTCTTCTGGGGTTGCAAGGTTAGCACCTGCAGTTGAAATAAAGAAAGGTCATATCAGTAATTCCGAGTATCATGTAGCAAAATAGAGGCATGAAGGCAGTAAGCAGCAAGAAACTTACTAAGCAAGATACGATAAGTATCGGTAATTTGCTCCGACAACTTTTTCAGGGCGGTCCGAGCAGTGGTGCACCTTTTCTTATATTTGGAAACATTTTTCTTCAAAGTTTCCACTTCATCCTCAAGGGCCTCTCTCCGCTTTACCTCGGCAAGCAGCAGTTTTTCGGTCTTGAGCAAAAGTTCATCAGACCGGGTGGCCTGTGCCTGTGAGAAACCAAAGTATGAGGATTAGTCGGGTATTATGGCAAGCCGATTATCGCGCAGAATACCGAGCACAATTTCAACAAATTATACTCGGCACTTGGGGACTAGATGGATAAGAGGAGATATTAGGTAACATTACCTGGTGCTCCGCTGCCATGCGCTCTAGCACATCTCTCTCCGAGGCCTTCATAGCAAGGAGAGTGTTCATCATCTGGTCAAAAGTATCATTCCCCAAATTGGAAGACCCGGGACCTTGGGGACTTGGAGAAGGGGCTCTCCTCTTGGTAAGAGAGGGTATCCGGGTCGTCCGAGTATCGGAGTCTGGTGCCCTTTCTCCCGCGCCCAAGTCTGCAGCTTCTTCCTCCTCGAGTACGTGCGAGGCTATGGGATACTCGGCCTCTCGGTCGGCTGGGTTTATTGGTGGCACTTGTTGTTCTTCTCCGCCAACTGCGGCATGCATATCATCAGTCAGGTTCTCCTTACCCGGGTCGTCAGTTTCCATATCATCTTGGTCGCTGACAGTGATCGTGGCCCTACGGGTAGTATAAGTAAAGCAGTTAGCGTACAACTGGAAAAAAGTGATGAAAAAACGGTAAAGCATCAGGAAAGGAATTTTACCCGGGATTCACCATATAGTCCGAGGGGAACTCGCTGCTGGACCCGGATGAAACTGAAAAACATCGAGCAAGACGTGGAATTGTCCCGTAAGGGGATGGTTCGGGAAGACTTTGATACTTAAGAAAGGATTAAGAGAATACCAGCGCGTCGAGCCGGAGACGACGAAATACCCGGATTAAGAGTGCCATCACCTGGAAAGTTCCGAGTTATTCGACGCTTGGTCACGAGCGGTTCCTTCAAATACGACCAAGTGGATAATTTCCGGTTTAGCTCATGCATGTTATCAAAGATATATGGTTTAGAGGCAAGGAAAAGGTATGGAACCTTGAAGACGACCCCTTGGGGTTTTCTCTTTGCTCCGACCTTGACTGTTGGCTCAGCGTCGTCCTCGTCACTCGCTGACTCCACCTTGCCTTCAGTTTCTTCTTCGTCGTCCTTCTCTTCTTGTTCTGAAAGTTATCAGGATTTACAATCGGAAAATGAAGAACGAACAACAGCGATTTCAAAAAAGCTAAGTGAAACTCGGAATGTACCTTCATCCGAGTTAACGACGTCTTCTTTCTCCTCTGGAGTTTCAGAGCTAGGAGAAGTTTCAATCTTCCAAGAAGGATCATCGGCCTGAGATGAAGATATAAGAATAAGGGTTATTGGCCATATCGAGTGGGAAGTGTGAAGGTAGAGATATGGAAGGCGAGTCTTTACCTTGGGGGCCGGGTTCTCACGCGTGAAGGGTTCTAACCCGGCTATATTCCGGATTACCTCCAACTTCTTTGTCAAGAAGCTCTTGATAGTCTTGTTGGTGTCTCCGGCTGCAAAGTTATTGGTGGATTATCGGAGCGAGTCCGTGGTATGCCCCGAATACTCGCACATTAACATTTGTGCGGATGGAGTTGGGTTGGATCCGGAAATCGACCCAAGTCTTTACCAGGTTGAGCCCAATGAGACCTTGGGCCGAGAGAATAGTTATTTTGGCCAATAAAGGTTGAATTGCCTCCCTGTCCGAGTCAGGGGCAAAGGCGTTGAAGGTCTCGGAGATATCGAGGAGGCCCTCTGAGTAACCCGGCAACCTCTTTTCGCCGGGTGGGGAGGTGCCCCGGCAATAAAAGTATGAGAGTTGCCAGTGTTTGACGTGGGAGTTAAGAGTAAGGGGTGGCATTGGAGAATTCTTGCGGCGCTGGATAGAGACCCCGCCGCAAGCAAGAAGTGCTCCGTCACCGCTTTCGCGGCACGGTTTGCACTGAAAAAGTTCGATAAAGAGAGCCAAACTTGGCGGAGTGCACAAGTATGACTCGGACAAAACAATGAAGTGAGTAATATTCAACATAGAGTTAGGCCCTATGTCAAATGTCCTGAGGCCATAATGGTTCAGGACCTCACGAAAGAAAGGGTGACCCGGAGGACGGAATCCCCGGGTCACGTGCTCTATGAAATAGATTACCTCATCCTCGGCAGGTGTGGGCCGGGTCTCATCACCCGGCGCCCTCCAATGAATGTCCTTCTGAGAGAGGAGAACCCCCAACTCGGCCAGCTCTTCCAGCTTGGCCTTTGTGACTGTGGATCGCCCCCAATTGGCGGATATGGATTGGGTTGTCTTCGCCCGGGCCGGCTGTTTCCCTTGCCTTTTGGGAGCCATGGGATCAACCTGCAAAACACAAGGAAAAAAGATACAGGAAATGAAACTCGGAAATACCGGGTTACTCGAGTATATGCACGGAGTATCAAGAAGATATGAAAACTAAGAACTATCCGGGTATCGTGCCGCGAAGTAAAGATTGCAAGGTATCCGGGTATCAAGTGTAATTATAGAAACTATTGGTTACTTACGCATTGAAAGGTGTTTCAGGAAGACGGATGATTGCCCATGTATCTACTGCAAGCAAAAGAGCTGGAAGAGGAGGATTTTCCGGGTGTCAATGACATGCGCGGAAAATTGGGGTGAAATGGATCTAGATTGGAAAACTTGCGAACGATTCTACGAAGAAATTGATGACTAATAACGGTAGGGGAGTGGTGTGTGATCATCAATCGGGCTATTGGAGGAGTTATCAAGCATCTGAGCAAGTTTAAACCGGCGCCCCAAGAAAAAAAATTTCCCGTGGGTTGACCTAGATTCAATCTAGAGTAAATCGAAAAATTGCGAGATTGAATTAATGGATAGAAGGGACTTACTGGAGTAAATTGGAGTAACACGCGGCGGCGGCGAACGACGCGATCTGGATATTCCTTTGCAATTCCTGGTGGGCAAGATGAGGGCGCTGCGGCGGAGTTTGGCGGCAGCGCGGAGCGGTTCGGGAGCGAACGTAACCGGCGGCGGTTTAGCTCCGACGGCGAGCTTGAGATTCTTGTTGTGGTGTTGCGCGGGCGTGAGAGATGAGGAAGTAGAAGGAGTTGGAATGAACCGTTGGGGGCTAGGTTGTCGCCTGGGTCCTTATTTATAAGGAGCGGGTGGATAAACCTAGTCCAACGGGTGGGATCCGGGAATTTCGGGATAACGGCTACCTGCACGGATTTCGTGATATGTACTTTCAGTGCTGGACGAGATACCCGGACCGAGATAAAAGAGAGATCTTCTCTGCAGCATTGGGGTCAATTATCGAGTAAAGTGAATCAGATCTTTAAACATTCTTATCAGGGTGTTCACCCGGAAAAGCTGAGCAAAGGACTTGGAGAAAGCCGGGTTATTATATGGCCACCTTGGAGTTAGGCCTAGCTGTTTATTAAAGCAATTTAACCCGGCCTCCATCGAATTTGTAAGTTTGATAATTTTGCAGGGAATAGCGTGCGCTTCAAAGAGAATCTCGAGAAGCCCAAGCTATTCTGGGGACTACTGATGGAGGGATAGTAACCCGGTAGGCCAACGCCAAGGCATAACCCGGCCTAAAGGACGCTGCGCAGGATCCGGCTAAGGATAAGGGAACTTCTAGAAGGCCCAAGTTCATAGGCTTGGTAACCCGGATTGTGGGTTACGATAAGGAAAGCTAGGGTTTGTATGCAGTGTCCGGCTAGGATTCAGTGTGCGCCTTGGAGGGCAAGCCAGGGGGTCCGGGTGCTATATAAACCGGCCCCTAGGACTAGTTGAAAGAGATCCAAGAGTTCTAGCAATATCGCTTGATATCGAGCATCCAGTGTAACACAAGAGTTGAGATAATATATCGAGATCGGAGACTCGGCGACTTGATTGCCGGCTACCAGATCGAGTACCATCATGTTTTTCTCTGAGCTAAACCCTCTCCCAAACGCCTGTGTCGTCTTGCCCCAAGATCAGTTACCCCCGGTAACATCTGCCGTGATTATCCCACGACAGAAGGCGATGACGACGACGATGATGAAGACGAGGACGCCACCGAGTCTGACCTGGGCAGCTTCGAGAGTGATCGCTACAAGGCCGGGAAGGGGAAGGCCGCGGTCGTCGCGGATAGGGAGGAGGAGGCCGAGAGCGTGGAGATGACGATTGACACCGCGGCCCTCGAGTTCGGCACCTCCTTAGGTGCGGCTCTCGACGACACGGCGCGACTCCTCGCTCAGGCTGCGGCCTCCACCTCGGTGGCCACCGCCACTTCTGAACAAGCTTCTACTGAGCCGGATGTGGATGCCGCGAGGACCGACGCGGCCAACTCGGAGGTTGATGCTGCTAAGGCCAACGCTGAAGCTGAAGCCGCCAAGGCCAATGCTGACGCTGAAGCCACCAAGGCCATCGCCGAGAACACTGCTGCTTCTACCTGACTACTTCCTGCAACTTTATTCTCGAAACTTTTATCAGATCCCCGGGATGCCGGGTGCAGATGTATCGAAATAATTATCCTTGTCGTTTGCTACTCAGTTTTATTCACGTTTGATATTTAACTTAGTCAATTTGAGCAACTTTGGCTCAAATGCCGATTTGCGTTATCATGCGAGTCCCCGAGTTGCATTTCTTATTCGCTCTTCCTTTTTATCTCAGCTCTTACCCGCAACTTGTTGCTTTTTTGGTATTCGAGTCACAAGAATGCAAAGTTGGAGTTGCAAATACTTAGCCACTTAGAAATACTCATAGTAACGCAGCCCACCACTTAGCCGAGAAGGAGTTAACAAGAAACAACAGTAAAAGACATCCTATTCGGTTCCTGCGCTTTTTCTTTCCTTAGTAATTTTTCTTGTGCTCATTGACCTTTTGCTTGTTCTCTTGCTTGCCATGAAGCCGGGTTTCGGACAGCAGCAAAGTCGAAGAGTTGGCATGTAGGTTTGAACACAATACTAGATGTACTCGTGAAATTTTAAGCAGAGCAACCGAGTGGACAAAAGTAAAGCCGGGTAGAAACACACAGAGCAAGTTTAGGCGAGGGCAGTCCCCGAGTTCAATTTCAGACTCCAGGGTAGAATTTTAACTCGGATAAGAGAGTACATACACATCTTTGCTCACGAATGAAAGCGACGAAGTAGGGCTACATTCCAAGGGCGCTTGGATTCCTCTCCAGCTTTATCTGCCCTGTTCTCCTGAGATGGACGCATGTCCACGAGATAATTGGCATCATTGTGTAGCGCTTTGCTCACAATGAAGGGCCCTTCCCATGGAGGAGACAATTTGTGCATCCCGGCTGTGCGTTGCACAAGCCTGAGGACCATGTCTCCTTCTCGGAAAACCCTTGGGTTCACCTTTCGGCTATGATAACGCCGCAGGCTTTGCTGGTAGATAGCCGAACGTGACAGAGTGAGCTCTCTTGCTTCTTCGAGCAGGTCAACGTCGTCTTCTCGAGCTTCTCTCGCCTCCACCTCAGTGTAGAGGGTTACTCGGGGGGAGTCATGCTCTAAGTCTATTGGCAACACGGCCTCAACCCCGTATACCAAGAAGAATGGCGTGTAGCCGGTTGACCAGTTAGGGGTAGTCCTTAGACTCCACAACACCGCTGGCAACTCGTCTAGCCAGCACCCAGGTGTTTTCAGCAGCGGCTCAATCAGCCTTGGCTTTATGCCTGCCAGCACCATGCCGTTTGCTCTTTCCACTTGCCCATTGGAGGCGGGATGCGCAACAGATGCAACATCTAGTCGTATGTGCTTATCTCTGCTGAACCGCACCATTGCCCCTTCTGCGAAATTTGTGCCGTTGTCGGTGATGATGCTGTGCGGGTAGCCGTATCTCAGGATCACATCCTTTAAGAATTTCACGGCTGTAGCTCCATCGCACTTCCGAATAGGCTTTACTTCAATCCACTTGGTGAACTTGTCCACCATGACCAAGATGTGTGTCATGTTGCCTTTAGCCGGCTTGAAGGGGCCAACCATATCCAGGCACCATACGGCAAACGGCCATGTGATAGGAATTGTCTTCAACTCGGAAGCAGACATGTGAATCTTACTCGCGAACATCTGGCAGCCATTGCACTTCCTCACGATGTCTTCAGCTTGCTGCAGAGCTGTGAGCCAGTAGAAGCCATGCCGAAAAGCTTTCTTGACCAATGCCCGAGAAGAGGCGTGGTGCCCGCATTCTCCTTGGTGTATTTCCAACAGAATTTCTCCTCCTTCTTCTGGGTCCACACAACGTTGCAGCATGCTGGTGGCACTTCTTTTGTGCAGCACGTCTCTGAATATAGTGTAGCCCTTGGATCTTCTCTGAATCTGCCTTGCGGCCACTTCGTCTTCTGGCAGAGTACCGTCCTTTAGAAATGATAATATGGGCATGGCCCAGCTCCGTGTCTCCCGTGTGGGAAACACTGGTTCGTCCACTTCCATTGGGACAGGCATCTCTGGCTGCTCTTTAGGGTTGGGAGCACTTCTTTGGAGCCCTGAACGGTTGGCAAGGACCTCCTCAATGAATGCGACAGTCCCCGGGTTAAGGACAGCAGTCCCCGAGTAGGGAATGGCAGTCCCCGGGTATGGAACGGCAGTCCCCGAGTAGGGAACGGCAGTCCCCGGGTTCTCTGTTGCATTCTCCCAGTCAATCTCCATTGGAACGGATTCTTCACTTGGCAGAGAAGGAACAAATATGGATTCCGAGTTGGGAGATGGCTTGATGGATGGCTTCCTCAAGTGCTCTAAGGCAACTCCCGCCGGGATGGATTGCCGAGAAGATCCCAACTTGGACAGCTCGTCTGCCGCTTCGTTCTCTGCTCGGTGAATGTGCTGGAACTCGCAGCCTTCGAAGAATCCAGTCATAGACTGTACCAGGAAGGGATATGATGCCATGTTGGCATCTAGAGCATCCCAAGTGCCAGAGACTTGCTGCACCACCAGATCTGAATCGCCATAGCATATAATGCGCTGCACGCCAACCTCCTTGGCTACTCGCAAGCCGTGCACCACTGCCTCGTACTCTGCTACGTTGTTGGACGCCTTGAAATGAATCTGCAGCACGTACTTGAGTTGATCTCGTTTGGGTGACGTAAGCACTACGCCAGCACCAAGGCCTTCCTTCACCTTTGAGCCATCAAAGTGCATCTTCCAGTAATTGGAAACTGGAGCAAGAGATTCGTACTGCACCTCAGCCCAATCCACCAGAAACTCCGCCAGAATCTGAGACTTGATGGCTTCTCTTCTCGCATACGCGGGAGCATACGCGGCCAGCTCGATTGCCCACTTGGCTACTCTGCCACTCGCCTCCTTGTTGCCCATGATGTCCGCGATGGGAGCAGAGCTCACAACAGTGATAGGATGCTCTTGGAAGTAATGCTTTAGCTTCTTGGCGCCCAGGTACACGCCATAGGTCATCTTCTGGTAATGCGGGTAGTTTTGCTTGGAGCTAGACAACACTTCACTGAGGTAATATACTGGGCGCTGCACACTCTTGCCTTCTTCTTCTTGCTCCACCACAATCACCACACTGACCACTCGGTTGGTGGCAGCAATGTACAGCAGCATTGGCTCCTTGGGTTAGCGGACTAGCCAAGATGGGAGCGCTAGCCAGCATTGCCTTCAGCTCGTTGAATGCCACATCCGCCTGTGGAGTCCAGACAAACTTGTCACTTTTCTTCATCAGCTGGTATAGAGGCAGGGCCTTCTCGCCCATTCGGCCCAGGAAGCGGCTCAGCGATGCTAAGCAACCAGTGAATTTTTGCACATCCTTCAGGGATCTCGGCAAAGACATGCTCTCAATAGCTTTTATCTTTGAAGGATTGGCATCAATGCCCCGACTAGATACCAGGAAGCCGAGTAGCTTGCCAGCCAGGACACCAAAGGTGCATTTACTCGGGTTCAGCTTCATTTTATACTTGCGCAAGTTGGCAAAGGTTTCCTCCAGGTCGGCAAGCAGAGTATGTGTTTTATTCGTTTTGATGACAATGTCATCTACGTACACCTGCACATTCTTGCCGAGCTGATCGTGCAAGCATTTCTGCATGCACCGCTGATAAGTAGTACCCGCATTCCGCAACCCGAAACACATGACACGATAGCAATAAGCCCCGTACGGGGTAATGAAAGCAGTCTTTATTTGATCAGCAGGATTGAGAGCTATCTGGTGGAAACCAGAGTAGGCATCTATGAAAGACAGCAGTTCACAACCAGCAGTGGAATCGATCACCTGATCGATGCGAGGTAGCGGGAAGGGATCCTTGGGGCATGCCTTGTTCAAGTCGGTGTAGTCGACACACATGCGCCATGCGGTAGCAGCCTTGGGATCCTCCTTCTTCTTCTCGACCATGACCGGGTTGGCTAGCCAATCCGGATGCAGCACCTCCATGATGAAATTGCTTATCAGCAACTTGGTGATCTGGTCACCAATGGCCTTCCTTCTCTCGTCTCCGAAGCGGCGCATAGCCTGCTTCACTGGTTTGGCGTCAGGACGCACATGCAACGAGTGCTCAACCAACTCCCTCGGGACCCCTGGTAAGTCTTCATTGGACCAGGCGAACACGTCCCGATTCTCACGGAGGAAGTGGATGAGCTCGCTTTCCTATTTCTCCGCCAACCCGGAGCCAATGATGGCTAGGCGGCCGGGGAACTCGGGGTCGACCTGGACCTTCTTGGTCTCTTGGGACGCCTGGAACGCGGTCCCGTGTTGCGTACTCGGCACGCCCTGCGCACCAGCTTGCGCGGATTGCGCCATAGCCACCACCTCGTACATCTTTTTCTTCTTGGCAGCAATCACCATGGACTCCGCCAACTGAGAACCAGCAGAGGCACACTCCATGGACTTCTTGTAATCACCAGAGATGGTAATTACGCCATTGGGGCCAGGGATCTTCATCTTCAGATATGCCGTGTGGGTAGAGGCCATGAACTTGCTAAGAGCTGGCCTGCCGAGTAGGGCATGGTAAGGTCTTTGGTGATCAACCACCTCGAACTCCAGGCGCTCTGTGCGGCAGTTCTCCCTTGTGCCGAATAGCACATCTATCCACACTCGGCCAATCGGGTTGCACGAGACTCCCGGCACAATGCCATGGAAGGTGGTCTTGCTAGGTAGCAGCATGTTCTCGGCCAGCCCAAGCTTCTCGAGTGTGTCTTTGTACACAATGTTGATGTTGCTGCCGTTGTCGATTAGCACTTTGCTGAACCTCACATTCTTCTCGGGACCCAAGAAGGTGGGATCCACCACCAAGGCGTAGCTACCCGGGTTGGGCATTACCTTGGGATGATCTACTCGGGACCACTTGATCTCTTGGTTGCACCAATGCATATAGTGAGGAACGGCAGGGATCACGGCATTGACCTCCATGGCACGCCTGTGCTGTGACTGCTTGTCGACGGGCTTTGAAGTGAATATCATGTAGCTCTCATGATGTTCTTGGTACTGGTTGCGGCCTCCACCCTCATTGTTGCCGTTGTTGTTGCCCTGGTAGTTGTTGTTGCCTCTGTTGTTGTTGCGGTTGTAGTTGTTGCTATTGTTGCGGTAGCCCTCATTGTTGAAGTGACGGTTGGCTCCTAAAGACACTTGGTTCACGTTTTCTCTTCTCGGGAACACTGGCGGCCGAGCTGCGGGTGCGCGAGCAGGCTGCACATTGGCATTTGCAGCTGGCAGAGGAGGAGGAGGAGGCAAGCCTTCATTCCGGATCAGATCCCACCACTCGCACTGTCGGGTAGTGTGGTTAGCCGGCCTTGAGGGGTGCTGAGTGTGGAAACTGCATGGGCCATCCTTCATGTCGTCAAAGACGAACTTCCTCGTCTGCTCCGAGTTGCCGCTACCCGACTGAGGAGCACGGAAAGGTTTCTTGTTGCCTTGGCCCTGATTCTGGTTCTGCCCGTAGGCTCCAGCAGGTTTCTGCCTTTGACTACCCCAAGCTCCAAAAGCCACTGCATTCACCTCCTCAGGGTCGTACCGAACATCTATCCGGTCACCCCTGCGCTTGTTGCGGAACTCGTTGCGCTTGTTGCCGTTGAAGTTCCTTCTCGGCTCGGAGGAATCCATCAGAGGCTGGGTAGGATCACCGAGTGCGTACTGATCCGCAATCTTGATGGTCTCCGCCAGAGTGTTCGGCATCTCCCTCTGCAACCTTTGCCACAGCATACTGCCGTGTCTGCAACCCTGCGCAAACCAAGTGATGGCTTGGGCCTCGTTCACACCTTCACAGGTGTTTCGCAGCGTGCTCCACCAAGTAAGGTACTTGCGGTCCGTCTCGTCTTCTCGCTGCCTGCAAGCGGACAGTTGCTGTGGCCTATTCGGCCTCTTGTAGGTGCTGGTGAAGTTGCTGACGAAGGCGTCCGAGAAGTCCAGCCAGCAATTTATGCTGTTCTTGGGCAAGTTGTTGAGCCAAGTGCGAGCTGGACCCTCTAGCATCTGCGGGACGTACCGCACTGCCCATCTCCGGTTGCCGCCCGCGATGTGGACTGCGGTGACATAATCGTTGAGCTAGTCTTCTGGTTTGGTGCTGCCGTTGTAGCTCTTGGTGCCTCTTGCCAGCTGGAAGTTCTTCACGGACGGCTCGTTCATGATGCGCGGGCCAAAGCACTCGGGGCCAGGAGGACCCGTGTTCTCAAGCCGCGCCGACAAGCTGATCCGGTCTAACTGGTGCCTTGCATCTCCAGGCGCCAACACGCGCTCGCCAACACGATCCAGAATGTCATAGCCAGCCATCCCCATGGCCGAATCGCCATCATCATACCGCTCCACTTGCACAGCTGCAGGCTGCTCCACTGGGTTGGCGGCTGGCGCCACTACGCGCGGCTGCTGCCTCTGCCGAGTAGGCTGAGCGACGGGATGCTGAGAAGGACCTGGGCACTCTCCACCTCGGGCCTGGCTTTGAGCTTTATGGGCTTGAAAGCCTGCTCCTGCAGCGTTGTGTTTCTGACCAGACTGTCGCGGCACAGCGAGCTGTTTCGCGGCGACAGCCGGGTCGTACACCTGCATCTGCCTATCCTTACCGGAATGCCCACTTCGGCTTTTCTCACGGCTAGGATGCGGAGATGAAGCCTGATCGTTAGATCTGGCCACATGCGAATGCACCACTTGAGAGGCTCCAGCACCCGGGTTGGCTTTCCGGAACTCCTCGTTCTGCCTAGCCGCCTCTAGCACCAACTCGTTCAGCCTCTCCTGCTGCCTAACGCGCGCGTCGCCAACTAGATGGGGCAACTCGGCAGCTACGGCCTCCGCAGCTCTAAGTGTCTTGGCGGGTGTGCTGTATCTGGGTCTAGTGGAGGTGTTTGCGGTGGCGGACTGACTGGGAGCCGCTACAACCGTCGCCATCTCGGCACCTAGGTTGCGACGCGTAGCACCTACTTTGCTAGCTCTCCGAACAGCTGGTGTAAAACCGTGAGCCTTGTTGTACTCAAGCTGATCTAAGCTAAGCTCTAGCCTGATTTTCTCCAACTCCGCCTGCTCAGCGAGCAGCTCCTGGTGCTGCCGGTCGAGCTGCGCCTTCATGGTCAGGAGCTCGAGGTCGGTGGGAGGCGGCATACCCGTCCGCGCAGCAGACGCAGGGATCGTCGGAGTAGTGGAGAGTGGAAGGTTGCACTCCTTCTCGTAAGGCTTGTGCGTCTTCCCGCCAGCACTAGAGCCAGCGAGATCCTCGACGACGGCCGCAGCGGTAGCAGCCGCGCCCTTCCCGGCGTCAGCAGCAGGGCCGGCCACCATCACCTCCGCAACGTCCGCGGAGCGGCCCAGCGGCCTCCCGCGTGCGGCGATAACGGCAGGTGGATCCTCCGCGTCATGCACCAGCTCGGGGTACTCGCGGTCGATGACGGTGGCGACGTAGACGAGGTGCGCGCCGAAAGAGAGCACCGTGCCGCCCTCCGGCATGGCCCTTCCGCCGAAATTTCCGGCGTTGTCGGTGACGAAGTCGAAGGAGCCGAATCTGTGGACAAGGCCACAGACCACGCACTCTCCGGCAGCAGAAATCGATCCCGTCTGAACGGTAACTCCAGCCAGCGCCGCTGGTTGCCCCACGGTGGGCGCCAACTGTCGTGGTGGTGTCACGGCAGATGCCATAGGATGGCTAAAGATATGGGGACGAAGGACGCTGGAGGCGCTCGAGGAGGGATCACGCGACGAGTAGACGCGTGAAGGATGAAACTAGCACTGTAAACAACACGATCTACCCAGGTTCAGGGCCCTCGTGAGGAGGTAAAACCCCTACTCCTGCTTTTCTCTCTGTATTCTGATGTCTCACCGAGTAGCCATAATACAATGGTTCTTGCTACCGAGTAGCCACTCTTCACTCTACGTAGTGATCGCTCTAGGTCAGCATCCCTCGCGCAGGAGGGGGCAGGGCACCTTATATACTCGGTGCCCAGCCGGATACAGCCAAATACAAACAGGTGTCGACATCGTGTGCACACCGTCCTTCTTCCGAGTTCCCGCTGACAGCTTTGGCTTCTAGATTTGTCCCGGTGCGGAAAGTCGTTGGGCAAAACCAAGTGTTCAGTCTGTTATCACTGTGGCGAACACAGAGTAGGTCCCCCCTATCCTGCGACGCCCTGCTGACACACTGTCGCTGTCAGGCACGTCGTCCCCAGATGAACAGTGCTGTGAACAGTGCCAAGTACGGACCCGGGATACGCGGGATTCGGTGTCAGAACAGCTCCTTTGACTTCTGGCCCGAGTAGGTTCCCGCCATTTCTACTCGGACCAGTTCTTCTATTCGGAGGAGCATAACTCTCTTGGCTCATTCTTCTGAACGTCTAGGTGTAAGAACGGGTAGCAGTCGACCGGGTAGCTGGTACCAGGTAGCCGGCTACTCGGCCAAACATCCCTTCTGATCTTGCCATTAGCACTTGCCTTTACCCTACTCGGGGGTAACCCCCCGACAGAGAAGGAAGGCCATCGGTGATCAGATCACCAAGCTGCTGATAAGCAATTTCATCATGGAGGTGTTGCATCCGGATTGGCTAGCCAACCCGGTCATGGTTGAGAAGAAGAAGGAGGACCCCAAGGCCGCTACCGCATGGCGCATGTGCGTCGACTACACCGACTTGAACAAGGCCTGCCCCAAGGATCCCTTTCCGCTACCCCGCATCGATCAGGTGATCGATTCCACTACTGGTTGTGAGCTCTTGTCTTTCATAGATGCCTACTCTGGTTTTCATCAGATAGCTCTCAACCCTGCTGATCAAATAAAGACTGCTTTCATTACCCCGTACGGGGCTTATTGCTATCGTGTCATGTGCTTTGGGTTGCGGAATGCGGGTGCTACTTATCAGAGATGCATGCAGAAATGCTTGCATGATCAACTCGGCAAAAATGTGCAGGTGTACGTAGATAACATTGTCATCAAAACGAATAAAACACATACTCTGCTTAGTGACCTTGAGGAAACTTTTGCTAACTTGCGCAAGTATAAGATGAAGCTGAACCCGAGTAAATGCACCTTTGGCGTCCCGGCTGGCAAGCTACTCGGCTTCTTGGTATCCAGTCGGGGCATTGAGGCCAATTCTTCAAAGATAAAAGCTATTGAGAGCATGTCTTTGCCGAGATCCCTGAAGGATGTGCAAAAATTCACTGGTTGCTTGGCATCTCTGAGTCGTTTCTAGGGCAGAATGGGCGAGAAGGCCCTGCCTTTGTATCAATTGATGAAGAAAAGCGACAAGTTCGGCTGGACACCGCAAGCTGATGTGGCATTCAATGAGCTGAAAGCAATGCTGGGTAGCGCTCCCATCTTGGCTAGCCCGCTACCCAAGGAGCCAATGCTGCTATACATTGCGGCTACCAATCGTGTAGTCAGTGTGGTGATTGTGGTGGAGCGAGAAGAGGAAGGTAAAAGTGTACAGCGGCCAGTATATTACCTCAGTGAGGTGCTGTCCAGCTCCAAGCAGAACTACCCGCACTACCAGAAGATGACTTACGGCGTATACCTAGGCGCCAAGAAGCTAAAGCACTATTTCCAAGAACATCACATCACCGTAGTGAGTTCATCTCCCATCTCGGATATCATGGGCAACAAGGAAGCAAGTGGTAGAGTAGCCAAGTGGGCAATCGAGCTGGCCGCTTACGCCCCCGCGTATGAGAGAAGAGAAGCCATCAAGTCTTAGATTCTGGCGGAATTTCTTGTGGATTGGGCTCAGGTGCAGTATGAGCCTCCTACTCCGGTATCCAACTACTGGAAGATGCAGTTTGATGGCTCCAAAATGAAGGAAGGCCTTGGCGCTGGCGTAGTGCTTACGTCACCCAAGCGAGATCAACTCAAATACTAGTTGCAAATCCACTTCAAGGCATCCAACAATGTTGCAGAGTATGAGGCCGTGGTGCATGGCTTGAAGGTAGCAAAGGAAGTTGGTGTGCAGCGCATCATATGCTATGGCGACTCGGATCTGGTTGTGCAGCAAGTTTCTGGTACTTGGGATGCTTTGGATGCCAACATGGCATCATACCGCTTCCTGGTCCAAACCATGACGGGATTCTTTGAAGGCTGCGAGTTCCAACACATCCACCGAGCAGAGAATGAAGCAGCGGATCAACTATCCAAGCTGGGGTCTTCTCGGCAGTACATCCCGGCTGGGATTGCCTTGGAACATTTGAGAAGCCATCCATCAAGCCATCCCCCAATTCGGAGTCCATTTTCGTTCCTTCTCTGCCTAATGAAGAAGCTGTTCCAATGGAGATTGACTGGGAGGGTGCCAAAGAGGACCCGGGGACTGCAGTCTCCATCCCGGGGACTGGTGCCTGCAACCCGGGGACTGCCCTTGCTTACTCGGGGACTGCCCCTCTCAACTCGGGGACTGTCGCGTTCATTGAGGAAGTCCTTGCAAACCGTTCGGGGCTGCAGAGAGTCAACCCCAATTCAGAAAGAGAGACAGTGGTGGCTGTTCCGATGGAAGTGGACGAACCAGTGTTCCCCGCACGGGAAACACCGAGTTGGTCCATTCCCATATTATCCTTTCTAAAGGACGGTACCCTGCCAGATGATGAGGACGCAAGGCAAATTCAGAGGAGATCCAAAGGCTACACCATCTTCAGAGAAGTGCTGCATAAAAGAAGTCCCACTGGCGTGTTGCAACGATGTGTGGAATCGGAAGAAGGAGAAGAGATTCTGGTGTAGATACATCAAGGAGAATGCGGGCATCACGCCTCTTCTCGAGCTCTAGTCAAGAAGGCTTTTCGGCATGGCTTCTTCTGGCTCACTGCTTTGAAGCAAGCTGAAGATATTGTGAGGAAGTGCAACGGTTGCCAGAGATTCGCAAGTAAGATCCACATGCCTGCCTTCGAGTTGAAAACCATTCCCATTACTTGGCCATTTGCTGTTTGGTGTCTGGATATGGTTGGTCCCCTCAAGCCGGCTAGAGGCAACATGACTCACATTTTGGTCATGGTTGATAAGTTCACGAAGTGGATTGAAGTGAAGCCTATTCGGAAATGTGATGGAGCCACTGCTGTGAGTTTCCTGAAGGATGTGATCCTGAGATACGGCTATCCGCACAGCATCATCACAGATAACGGCACGAATTTTGCTGAGGGTGCTATGGTGAGATTCTGCAGAGATAAGCACATCCGATTAGATGTCGCGTCTGTCGCGCATCCCGCCTCCAATGGGCAGGTGGAAAGAGCAAATGGCATGGTGCTTTCAGGCATAAAGCCAAGGCTGATTCAGCCGCTGCTGAAAACACCGGGGTGTTGGTTAGACGAGTTGCCAGCGGTGTTGTGGAGTCTAAGGACTACCCCTAACCGGTCAACTGGCTACACACCATTCTTCTTGGTTTATGGGGCTGAGGCCGTGTTGCCAATTGACCTAGAGCCCTGACTCCCCCCGAGTAACCCTCTACACTGAGGCGGAGGCGAGAGACGCTCGAGAAGATGACGTTGACCTGCTAGAAGAAGCAAGAGAGCTTACTCTGTCACGATCAGCTGTCTACCAGCAAAACTTGAGGCGTTATCATAACCGGAAAGTGAACCCAAGGGTTTTCCGAGAAGGAGACATGGTGCTTAGGCTCGTGCAGCGCACAGCCGGGATGCACAAGCTATCTCCTCCATGGGAAGGGCCATTCATTGTGAGCAAGGCTCTACACAATGATGCCTACTACCTTGTTGATGCACAACCATCCCAGAAGAACAGGCCGGATAAAGCTGGAAAGGAATCTAAGCGCCCCTGGAATGTAGTCTACTCCGTCGCTTTCATTCGTGAGCAAAAATGTGTATGTGCTCTCTTATCCGAGTTAAACATCTACTATGCAATCTGAAATTGAACTCGGGGACTGCCCTCGTCCAAACCTGTTCCTTGTGTTTACTCTGCTTTACTTTGTCTATTCGGTTGAAACACTTAGAATTTCAAAAGCATACAAAGTAGTGTGTTTAAACTCATCGGACACTCTGCGACTCTGCTGCTGTCCGCAACCCGGCTTCATGGCAAGCCAGAGAACAAGCCAACGAGTCAATGAACACATGAAAAATTGCAAAGGAAAGGAAGCGTGTGGCAACCGAGTAGAGTGCCTTTTTGCTGTTTTTTCTTTCCGGCTAAGTGGTGGGCAGCGTTACTATGAATTTTTCCAAGTGGCTAAGTATTTGAAACTCCTACTTTGAACTCTTGTGACTCGACTACCAACAAAGCAACAAGTTGCAGGTAAGAGCTGGGACAAAAAGGAAAGAGCGGATGAAAAATGCAACTCGGGGACTTGCATGATAACGCAACCCGGCATCGAGCCAGAATTGCTCAAATACTAAGTATAAAACATCAAACTGGAATAAAAATTGAGTTGCAACGGAAAAGATAATTGTTTGATACATATGCACCCGGCATCCCGGGGATTTGATAAAAAGTTCTGGAGCATAAGTGTTTGCAGGGGATAACTAGTTGGAGGTAGCAGTGTTTTCCAGGTTGGCATTGGCAGCATCAGCTTCAGTGTGGGCGGTGGCTTGCTCAGAGGTGGCAGTGGCCACCAAGATGGGATCGGTAGCTGAGGTGGAGGCAGCAGATTGAGTGCGGGGTAGCGCCGCGTCATCGAGTGCCGCGCCAGACGAAGAGCCCAACTCGGGGGCAGGTTGCTGGGTCACCATCTCGGTGGTGAGGTTGGCGTCTTGGCCCCCGGCTTCCGGCTCCTCGTCGCTATCCGCGGCAGCCTTGCCCTTCCCCTTCTCGGATCCATCCTTGGCACCAGTGTTTTCAAAGCAACTCAAGTCATCCGACCCGGTGTCCTTGTCCTCTTCTTCATCTTCATCTTCATCCTCGCCTTCCACCTCGGTGTCAGGCTCGGTGGGACCGTCGACGAAGATAGCAGTGTCCGCGTAGGAGGCGATCTCGTGTGCAACTGCCTTGCGGCGAGCCATGCAGTCGGGATCGTTCTGCCACTTCGAGTTCTGGCGCACCTCAAGGATGGTGTCGAGATTCAGGTTCTCGTACTAGCTGCAGATGAAGAGGAGTAGCATATCGGCGCCTGCCCGAGCTGCGGATGCACGCCATTGCTTCAACTCGGCCTTGACACCATTGAGCTTCTCGGCGAGCGCGCGGATGGTCGCTGGCGCCGAGTCTTGAGGCCAGAACAGAGCATGAAGCTTGAAGGCTGTGGACACCAAGTCAGTGCCCAAGCCCCTAAGATGTTGGAGCTGTGACTGCATGCTCATGAGATTATCCTCAATTGAAGACTTGGTGTCCGTGGGCAGTCCTTTCTCAGCTCGAATCTTTTGCGCCTTAGCCAGGGCAGGACAAACAGAAAGAGAAGGGAACAAGCAGGTGCAGAGAAGCGTGAGCTTACTGTTAAGTTCGCAGAGTAGCGCTTCCAGCTTTCTCCTCCAAGCCTCCTCATCCGCAACATGCTTCTCTTCAACTTTCCGAAAGTTGGCCAGCTGGAGGATGAGGTCCACGTTGCTCTTCTTTAGCACCTCGTTTTCCAACTCGAGGGCCCTCTCCTTGGCCTTGGCTGCTGCCTTGATGTTGTCCTTCTCGGCGGCTTGATCTATAGCATCCTGGAGGGCAGCCCTCAATTGGACTTGCAGTTGTTCCAACTCTGTATCGTGCTTGTCCTTGAGCTCTGTTGCTTGGCTCTCCAGCTGCTGCTTCACCTCTGCGGGCTTCAGGCAATCAAGATGCTCCTCACGGAACTTCTTGTACTCTTCTGCGGAAAGAAACAACACGGTGAGCAGAGTAACCAAGAGAAAGGAGAGAAACAAGCGAGAAGGCGGCAACTCACCTTCCAGCTCCTTGATTTTACTCTCGGCGGAGGCAGTGAAGACGTGGCAGTGCTGGTGCTGCTCCTGCAGCTCTTTGAGTTTTTCTGCAGAGTAAACAGAGTTAGACAAAGAGCAAATCCGGGCGTAAACACAAAACGCACTAACCGAATAGCTAAAGGCTTACCTTCCAGTGCAGAGAGTTGAAGGGCACGATCCACTTCCGCCTGCTCCGTCACAGCGTCAGTCTTGCGCTCCTTCTCCAGGGCCTCAATGCGCCTCCTTGCGATGCTATGGTTCCAGAGCAGCCGCCGGAACAGATTTGTCCTCTTCATGAGGCTATTCTGTGAAAAAGAAAGAAAAGGAGTTAGATAGTTTTTTGAAGATTTGGCCCGAGAAGACGACAACTCGGTTGAGTACCCGTCTACTCGGCCCGAATCTCGGGGACTGGGTAATGGATAAGGATAAAAAGAAGGATAGAAGAGAAGAAAAGTTGCAACTCAGAACAAGCAACAACTCGGAACAAGCAAATGAAACTTATAGCATATGTTTGCTCGATGTCTTCGGCGGATTTGCGATGAACGTATAGCTTCGCGGCCAGTGTGCTTGTAGTGGAGGAGATGGTCATGGGAGTGTAGCCCATGTCAGCTTTGTTCCAATCAATGCGCCAGTGGTCCAGTGGGCCCACGGTTATGCCGTCCCAAGTCTTGTTGCCATGGACGTCACTATCCCACACCTGGTCGATGAAGCCTACTCGGTCAATCATCTGCTCGAGCCCCTCGGAGTGCACCTCAGTCTCCTGGACCTCGCGGGAGTAGATCGAAAGGGCCTTCTTCTTGTCCGGCAACTTGGAATCTACCGCTTTGGCCTGGGCGCCCTTCGTAAGGGCGATCCGTTGCTCGGTCTTGTTCAATTTGATGCCGTGCTGCTTGGCCATCTGCACCATGTAGGGCAAGTAGCTGGGCGCCTCTTGAGTGCTTGATCCCTCGCCCGCACCAGCAGAACTGCCAGAAGCACCAATTGTGAGCTGCGCGCTCTTCGCAGCAGCCTTCCCGGTTGATTTCGGCGGCGGCATCATAGCTGAATCCAGCGCAGCGTTGCGCGGTGGATTCCTGCGGACTGGGCCGTTAGACGGGACGGCTTTCTTGGGAGGAGGGATCGACGCAGTCTTCTGTGTGCTCTGCTTAGCTGGAGGGCTTGGTGCAGTCTTGGTCTTCTTCGCTTGTCGTGGAGGGCTCGGTGCAGTAGGGGGAGTGACCTGCTGAGTAGGCGGCACAGGAGGCCGGCTACCCGGCGCAGCATCCGGCTGCGCTCGGCCATGCGGGCCTTGCTCCACCGCGGTCGTCTCAACCCGCTGCTCGGCAGCGGGATCTTCTGGTACATCTTCTGGTATTTCTACCCGCGGCTGGGCCGCGGGGTCATCTTGGACAGCAGCTTCAGTGTCCGGCTGCTCCAGGTTCTCGTCCTGCCGCTCAAGGGCGGCATGATCTTGGTGCTCAGCTTCTTGATCGTGAGCAGCATCCTGCGCTCTCTGTTCCGCGCGGGCCTGCTGCTCCTAGTCCATGTCTTGGTCACCAGCGCCCTTGTCCTCGGCGTTGGTGCCTTCTTCTTCTTCCTTCACGGGAGAGGGCGCACGTGTCCCATCCCGTGCTGCTGGCTCATCCTCTTCCGCGGAAAGATCAATGGGAGCCTCGAGGTCGATGGCTGATCTTTTCTTGGAGGTGGTGGGAGCCGTAGCAGCATCGGCATTCAAAGGATCACTGAAGGAGAAAGAGAGTTCAGAAAAAGAGAGGGGGAAGAGAACACCGAGAAGCAGCAGCAGAGTATAATGTAGAAGGAAGTTACTTACCCCTTGCGGGTGGGGAGTTGCCTTTTGGCGACGGCAACCTTCTTCTTCTTCTTCTCGGCCTTCTTGGTTTTCTTGGCGGGAGGCTCTTGGGCACCGCTACCCGTCCTCTTCCGAGTAGTAGGAGCAGCTACAGAGATAGGATCGACGTCGAGGGCATCCTCGTCTTCCTCGTCCGCCTCGGGGTCATCTGCAGAGTAGAGGAGAAAAAGGGGTTGAGAAGCGGAAAGGAAAGGGGATTGCGCTACTCGCAACTAGAGAGGCGAACTCAGTCACCTTCTTCTTCGTCCTCGAACCAATCCCGAATGGACGCATCAACGTGATGCTTACCCGGCTGTTCGGCGTGAGGGATACAGAGGGTGTCCTGGGTATCATATGCAGTCTCATCGTCCTCTTCTCGGTCACCGCTCCAGTTGGCCTCAAAGCGCTCCTCATCTTCAACAACTTGGCGATCGATATGCTGGAAAGACAAGCAAGTGGTGCAAATCAATTGAGTACAAGGATGAGGGGCTCTACTCGGTACAAGATGCAAACACAAAGCATATAGATCCAGAAAATCCTATTCAGAATAGCATGCAAACACAAAGCATATCAGGCTAAGGTTCTCTACTCGACGGGGCGTGCAAACACAAAGCACATAAAGCCAACTAAGATGCTCGGGGTGTCCTACTCAACATGGCGTGCAAACACAAAGCACTTAAGGCCTACAGGGTACTGGAGGTGTTCTACTCGGTATCAAGGTACAGAGACAGAAAAGAGAGGGCTAACCTGTTCGATGCGCTTAGTAGGGCTATACGGCACAAAGCCGTATTGCCAGGTGTCGGTGAGGCCGGTCTTCATGATGGAGCGCACCCATACGGCTACGTCCGCTGTACTCAGCTCGAACGTAGTGGTCCTCGTGTAGTCCCTGCTGCCTCCCATGTGGCACATCTTGTGGGTGCAGCGTTGAAGAGGGAGCACCCGGCGTGAGATCCAACACGCGATGTGGTCATCGCGTTTGAATCCCAACTCTGACAGCTCGGCGAGGCGCTTCTCGATCTGAAGGATTTCGTCATGGTTCTTCGGCTTGTAACCCCAATTCTGCTGGGTTGGCGGCGTGTTCGTCCACTCGGGGAGATTTATCCGGTCCGTGATTGGCGCTCCTTCTTCGGCAGGAACATTCTTAACGTAAAGGAAGGATCGCTGCCACTTACGTACCGTGTCGAGCCCCTTGATGCGCGGGTGGCTGCCGGCGGTGCGCTGCAGCATCATCGCGCTCCCTGTCTTCGTCATGGCGCGGGAGCTCTCTGTGCTTCCAGGCTTGGGGACGCTCTGCTTCCGGAAGTAGAAGTAGCGCGCCCAGGTATGCACCGTTGGGCGCACACCCAGAAACGCCTCGCAGACCACGGCGTGGTATGCGAGCATCACCACGGCGTTGGGAGGCAGGTGGTGCGGCTGCAGCCCGAAATGGTTGATGAACTCCCTGAAGAAGTCCGACGTCGGGAGGCCGAATCCCCGCTTGAAGTGCGCGAGGAAGACGACGAACTCGCCCTCCTGCGGTGCGGGAACGATTTTGCCGTCCGGCTTCCGGCACTGCACGCCGGGAGGCACGCGGCGGGTATTGACCAACCAGCTGCAATCTTCCGTCGTGACGTCGGATCCCTCCCATCCGGCGCGAGCGTCATCGTCGCGAGCCATGGAGAAGAGTAGATTTGGTGGAGGTTCGTGGAGCACGAAGCAGCGGCACAGCAAGGTTGCGCGGCGGCGGAGTGCTCTGTGGCGGCGGAAAGGCGAAGGGGTAAGAAATGAATGCGAGCAGGAAAGAGAAGGAGGAGTTACCGAGGGGGTATTTCTCTCTCTCCCCTCGGGTTGCCGTTACCAGCGGAGGTAGTGGGATCAGTTGTGCGTGGAGATCGTGCGACGTGGGATGCGAGCCGGTTAGAAACGCACACAGCGCAGGTTGCGCGCATAACGGGCACAATGGATCTCACGTCGAGATCGTGGGCTAATAACGGCAGTTGATGTGACCTAACAGGCCGGTGGGCCCAGGTCGCAGTGATTGGCGCGTGGCATGTCATATCCCGGGCACCGAGGCGTCGGGGGTACGAGAGCGTGACACGTGCCCAGTTGTGATGCGGAGAGATGGATTTGCTCTGCCACGCTGAGATTTTGTTCAAGATTTCACAAAGTCATTTTACTCGGCGAGAGAGAAGAGAAATGCTGCTACTCGGAAAAGAAGAGACTCAAGCAAGAAGTTACTCAGAGGCGCTACTCGGCATCTTACGGTTCGAAGGCAAGATTTGTTTTAAGCTGGAAGAGCCCAGTAAACAGGTTCGCAGGACTCTACCAGCTTCGGGGACTGCTGTCGAGGGTTACCCCCGAGTAGGGTAAAGGCAAGTTCTAAAGGCAAGATCAAAGGAGAGGTTTGGCTGAGTAGCTGGCTACCCGGTACTCGCTACCCGGTTGACTGCTATCCGGCCGTACCTGCCAATGGACAGAAGGGAGAATCAAGGAAGTTATTCTCCTCTGAGTAAAGGAAGTGGTCCGAGTAGAGGGAGCGGTTTTCTACTCGGGCCAGAAGTCAAAGGAGCCGTTCTGACACAGGATCCCGCGTATCCTGGGTCCGTACTGGTGCACTGTTCATCTGCAGAGCGCGTGCTTATCCGCGCCAGGGTGTCAGCAGGGTGGTGCAGGTTAGGGGGCCTACCCTGTGGCCGTGTCAGTGATAACAGATCGTATTCTTTGTTTTGCACAACGACTTTCCACACAAGACAAACTAGGAAGCCAAAGCTGTCAGCGGGAAGCTGGAAGTGTGCAGTGTGCACACTATGTCGACATCTGTTTGTACTTTTCCCTCTTGGCTGTATCCGGCTGGGCACCAGTATATAAGGTGCCCTGCCTCCTCCTGTGTGAGGGTCTGGTCTTTGGAGAGAACACCTAGCTCACACCTTACGTAGAGGGAAGGGTGGCTACTCGGCTGTAAGCCAAAACTGTACTGTGGCTACTCGGTGACCCACAAATATAAAGAGAGAAAGGCAGGAGTAGGGGTTTTACCTCCACACGAGGGCCCTGAACCTGGGTAGATCTTGTTGTTTGCAGTGATTGATTCATCCCACACGCGGCTACTCGCTGCGTGATCCCTCCCCGAGCACCTCCAGCGTCCATCGACCCCAAACAGTTAGCCATCCTATGGCATCTGCCGTGATACCACCACGACATTTCTTGAACTAACAGATTTGCGTCTAAGTTATTTCCAGAACAACTTAACGTGAACCAGCGTAAGTTTGAACTTAAGTGTTCATGTTAACCTGGGGGATAATGTTGGGGGAATGGGTAAGGGGGAGGCTTACCTACCACCCACATGAACTGGACTCTATCCTGACCGGTTCATATCATTTGATCCGTTTATACCGGGAGAAGTTGGCCAAGAGATAACCAGCTAGCAAATGAAGACCCGGGTTATGTTAAACGTAACCCAGAAAGTATAGCAGACTCGGCCCACAGTCCGGGTTAGAAGACCCAGAGGCCCAAGACCGGCGGAGCGGCCCACAGCTGGATGGGCATGTCCGGGTCATGGAGTAAACCGGACGGAACGTCTAGGGACCGGAGCAGGCTAGGACTCTGACGAAGGGTACAACCCAGAACCCCTTGTAACCCGGGGCGCTCGTCCACTATATAAGGCGAGGCTCTGGGACGTAAATAGATAAGTTCTAAGTCAATAGCAAAGTATCTCGAGACATCGAGAGTCACAACCGCCCTTTGTAATCGAGACATTGTTTCCTCATAGTAAGAAAGCAGGAGTAGGTTTTACCCTCAATAGAGGGGCCGAACCTGGGTAAACTCGCGTCTCTCATTTCTGCCTTAACCCTTTCGAAGCTTGCTCAGTAACAATGGCCTCACAATCTAGTTCTCAGATGAGGACGCTTGCCGTGAAAACCCCACAACAGATACCCCAATCTTATCATTTTGAGCATGAAAAAATAGTACTAGAGAAGAACACAATATATCACTTGAATGGTCCCTTTCTAATACATGCACAACACTCGCACTGCCACCTTGGCACTATAGAGATTATACTAAACACAAGCATCAAGAAACCACATAATTCCATAATTCAATCCATCAAAATAAAAACAAGCTCATGATAAGTATCCCTCTAATCCATGATCCATAGAGTCACACATGTCACCCGCACTATCACCGTGGCATTATGGGACAAAGGTGACTCAGGAAGATAATACTAGATAAAATCACTTGACAAACATCATAATCAATTACATAACAAAGGGAACACATCATAGAATTCAACTTTAATAACATAACTTGCGATCACATGAAGATCACATAGCTACTCGCACGAGCACTGAGCCCGCAGAGGGACTACTCCCGCATCATCGTGGGAGGCATCAATGTCGATGAATATGGCTTCGTAGGAACTTCCCCGTCCTAGCAGAGTGCCAGAACAGAGATTTATGTCTCCCGAATTAGGGTTTTCGATGGGGGCAAAGCTTGGACACGTTTCTGAGAAAATACTCTCTGTTTTAGGTCAAGGGGGGTATATGGGTGAAGAGGCAACACGAGGCAGTGTGCCCGAGGACACGAGATGACCCCAAGGCGCGGCCACGCCATCAGGTCATCTGGTGTCCCTGGGCCCACCTCCAAGTGCCCTTCTGGCTACGGGAGTCTTTTGGTGAATAAAAATTCCTAGCAAATTTTCATCTTACTCCGAGCACTTTCATTTTTGGACCTTTTTTGCAATACACACAAAATAAACAAAAACTGGCATTGTACCTTGAATTAATATTAGTCCAATAAATTATATAATATATAGGGAAACATAGGGAAAACATGTATAAAATAAGAATGGAGCATCAAAAAATGATAGATACTTTTGGGACATATCATGAATATATTGTTGTTTCTAGTTTTTTTGTAAGTTTCACTCCTGGGTTTATAAATCGGTCGTTCCCACTATGAACAATCGAGGTGGGACTAAACATCACCTCGTTATTATAAAGACGGTGAGTTGAGCCTAGGACATTAATGTTTGTTTCACTTTCGGGTCTATAAGTTAGTCGTACCCACCGTAAACTAGCGAGGTGGGACTAAACATCCACTTAGTGTGACTAATTAAGCTGAGACAGAAACAACCGTGAGGTCCCACTCGGCCGGTCACGCCATGGCCTAACCAATATTTTCTAGCAAGGCCCATTTACTCACACGGTACCTCATCAATTTAATCATCAAATATATTAGAAAATGAAACAAACATCCCGACTTATACTCGCTATCTTGATTGATTTTATCAAGATCACGAGTTAAGCCCCGAGAAGTTAAAGTCTGTTTCACTTTCCGGTTTATAAGTCGGTTGTACCCACAATAAGTTAGCGAGGTGAGACTAAACATACCACCTCTTGTGAATAATTATGGTCCCGGAATAATTAAGAAGTGAGAGAAACTTAGACCATGATTTATTTTGCCATCAAGCCACGGCCAAAGATCTATTTTTTACCACAAACGGGTCACCTTAGATCATGATTTATTCTGTTTGGGCTTAATTAACCCTAAATACTGCCCTACACTCTCTTTTATAGGAACGAGAAAGACTTGATGCTTTCATTTTTAGCTCATATAAGCTTACGGAAATAATTATTGAATTTATAAAAAAAATACAAAAAAAACTCCACGCGTAAGCTGGTCGGTAATCGATCGGCTTACGCCTCAGGAGTTGGTAATCACTGCACTTTCGGGTTCATAAGTTGGTCGTACGCACTGTAAACTACATAGGTGAAATAAATATCCACCTCATGTGACTAATTAAGAAGAGACAGAGAGAAATCACCCGAAGACCCATTTTTCACGCCACTCCGGGCTCGGCCCATTGTATCTGATGACTAATTAAGCAGAGAGAGAGAGAGCCGATCCACATCTCTGTCCCAATCCGTTCATAGTCTCTCACATCCGGAGACAAAATCGATTGCCACTACCTATAGATCCGACACTCTGCACGGAAGTGGGGTCTCAATCGGACGAGGAGGCTCCAACTTCGGTCGGATGACTACCTCATGTAACCGCGGGTCACTGCAGCAGCTTATTTCCCCTCGCAGAAGAGGCGAGGCACAAGAACACGATGTACTTAGACCAAGGCCACAATCGCGGTCGTCACTCCCGACGGCGAGGCGGGCGGGTCTTGCGGCGCAGTTTGTGCGTTGTCGCATCCATCGCTGCCAGGTCCAAAGGAGGACAAAAGCGGCAGACAGTCCTCGGACGATGACTTGTCCGGCGTTAAGAATAAGGATGAACTTCTCGCGAACATAACCGCAAAGTTCATCCTCTCGGAGGAGCGTCGGTATAAGAAGCAGAGCATCTACGGTGCGGTTGTGGAGGCGTTCAATGCCGATCGGCTGGAGCACGCGGAGAAGACGTGGGGAGGCCAATAAGAGGTAGTGGAAGCTGGAGGCCCGCCTCATCCGCGAGCTTCACCATCCAGGCTGGCCTCAATGGTTCATCGACATGTTTAACGAAGACTAGTCACTGCGGCGCCGCGACAATGAAGGCCCGTACGAAGACTAGTCACTACCTAGCCCAACCCTAGATCTACGTCGCATGAGAGATATTCGGGCCAACTACGGCGCTTTCCTTTCAATACACATTAAAGGTTCCGTACATAAGCTATTGGTCCATCTATGGTATCACCAACAACTCTGGCGGTACCTCATGAACATTTCCGTCAAAATGTTTGGCAGTATGAAAAAGGGTCAGAACCTATTAAATTTTTAAAACTCTAGTGTATTATAACGAGCTCTAGGGTATTATAACGAGCTCTAGTGAAAAAGGGTCAAAATGTATTAAACCTCATGAACAACTCTAGTGTATTATATAAATCTTGTAGTAGATCAATTCTAACGAGCCATTCAAACTAGCAATTTTTCTAATCGATTCTAGAGCTTTTTCACTAAACGTAAACGCTCGTTCTCTCATCAAGTTTTGGATGACTTTCTAGTCAGATTGTTCCTACGTTGCGAATACCCACTCTCATTTGAAGTTTCGCTAGGGGAGTTATTGATATATTGGTAATTTCACCTCTTCGAGGGCAAGCACCTCATTGGAAGTACTAACATGATCCATTATATATTGATTAATAGTTAATACTAGTAGAATATATAAATATGTGTCTATACGTTCGTGTCTAATCAGTTACTCATGTTTCAAAATAAGCATCAAAGCTATCCTATGTAGAAAGGAAAGGTGTTCTGTTTATTTCTCTAAGAAGCAATTTTCTGTCTAATCGGCCACTCTAATTGGTCAATCACCTTTATCCGACTATATTTTCACATCTTTTATTCAAAAATAAACAAGTTTCATTATAATGTGAATACAACTATCTTTTATATAAGAAGCTCAAATAAGATTCTCTCAAGGAAAATTCCAAACTACCTTTCTGTAGCCATCATATCTAGAGCCTAAAATTAACATCCTCCTTATCTCTTTAACCTGCCATATAATTTAAATTCCCAAGCCCTAAACTAGTATACCTTTCCCAGTTTTCTCCATTGCCGTCCTTGATCTCGTCCTTGTTCTCCCCTCGCCTATGTGCACTACTTATTTTTTTCATCGAAAGCCACAAAATGCTCTCCCATACCATGTCCCGTCTTCTTGTTCATCCCACAACACATTGCCATTAGCTGATGTTCCAAGATAGTCACCTCCGGGCGACCCAGTGGCATGGGAAAAGAAAAAGATGCAATAATTTGCATATATGAGCTAGGTAGTCGGTGGTGTTGCGACATCCTTCCTGATCAAAGGCAGTTACCAACCTTTGTTGGAGAGGTCTAGCCACATGTGTGATACTTATCAAAAGCCTACATCATCATATAATTGGGGGCACATAGCCAAAATCTACGAGATAGTTGAAAGGACGTTTGGAATCGAATGGACACATATTTCTTAATCTGACATGTCCAGTTGATCCGCATATCATTTAAAAAAAAAGCTTTGAACTTTCACCTTATCTACTCGATTGTATTTTGTATGTTGGATCAAATTCCACCGCTTAGACATCTTCCCTTGGTCACATATTTGTGATGATATAGGTGGATTTTCTAACACGATGCTAACCATTTCACACTCACGAAGAAGGGGCGAAATATGCGTGGATCTCGAAAAGGAGGAAAATCCAGCTTACAAACTCTGACCATATTCATTTCTCTGGGTGATGCATCAAAGATTTGACTGGTCCATGGTTTCTATGCCATTCAATATATGACACTTGATGTTACAAGGACGACCAGGTTAAAAATTAAATTAACCTTTATAAATGTAAATTATATATGTTTGCATCTAGTGGACACGTCACCAACAACTAAAGCAGGGCGTCTGGTTGGGAATTATTATTTATCTAGTATAAGTTGCATCACACATGCATTCTTTATTTGATTAGTTACAGAATTTCTAATCCTGCCAACATAAAAAAAAAGGAATGTCACTGTCACCATTGTAAGCACATTAGCAAATTTTTAATTGTGCTGGTCACAGATCGTCTCATGAGAAATATACCGTTGCACGTGCCCTCAGTTGTGTGGCATGGCCAGATATGACAAGAGGTAATAGTCTAACCAGTTTAAACACTCTTGCATATACTCTATTTAAATGTTATCCATGCTATTGGGCAAACACAAACCTGCTATTAGCATACAATTAGAGAGTGCACTTGTGAAATAAAAACTAACTAGTTACGAGAACAGAATGTAGTTGTTGAAGGCATGCAGCAGTGAGATCACTGTTCAAGACAGCCTCGATCATGACAGGATTCGGTATTACACGGTGCTCATTTTATTGCAATACATGGTTTGTCCGTAGCTATGAGCTTCTTGCGCAGAGTGGATTGAGATGTACTAATTTGTTATACTATTTTTTATGCTTTAACACCCATGGACAAACAACCTATAGGACAAAGAATGTCTAGTACAATATGCCTTGGGCGGAGAAAAGGAAAAGAATTTTTAAGTTTGGTGTGTTTGTTTTTTGTAATCATCCCAGTAACGTACATCCGCTGCAAACTTGGGCTGACAAAGACAAAGAATGTCTTGCATATACCGCAAACTGTGTGGATTGACTGGCCTGTAGACCAGTAACCATTATAAAAATGTAAGATGCATTTTAACCATTTTGAAAGTGGACATAACTCAGTCGAATAGTAATATAGTTATGTCTCACTCAATAGCTAAAAACCATCACGTTAATATTTGTTTTCATCAATACTCCACTTGCATAAGTCCTGAAGTCTGACTGGACAATTAAAGCGGGTGTATAACTTTATTTTCGCATGGCCGTAGAGAGCCTCACCAATAATACACATTGATTCTCGTCTAATAAAGTTCTGTTGGATTTTTCTCTATCAAATGTTCACTTGATTTTTCTCTATCAAATGTTCACTTGATTGTACTTTTCGTATGTTGGATCAAATCTCACCGGTAAGTTTTCTTCCCGCTCTTTCAGCGAAGACAGGGGTGAGATGTGCACGAATCTCCACGGGAAAAAGAAACAAGTAATAAACTCTGACCATGGTCATGTCTGCAGTGATGCATCAAACCCTTGATTGAGCCATGTTTGTGTATGCCAGTATATATAGGACACATAACGTTACAAGGACGATCGACCATGACATAGGTAGCATTTCCATTTATAAATGTAAAATTATATTAGCATCTAATGGGAACATCACCATTAACTAAAACAGAGCCGGCTGTTTGAGAATTTTTTTTTTTTTAATGGTTGCATGCATTCTTCGTATTGTATTAGGCAACATAAAAAAAAGGAACCAGTCACTACCACAAACGTAAGGACATTAGTAATTATTGATTGATTGTGCTTGTTACATGTCCTCTCAGCATCTGGGTCCTGGCTAGATATGACACAGAGGTAACAGTATATCTAGTTTGAGCATTCGCAAAAAAAAAGTATATCTAGTTTGAGCACTTGCATGTACTCACTCAGTCCGTATCAAAATGTAACATGTTTTAATGTTTCATAGACAAAACGTATTTAGGCATGTTTTAGTGCAAGATACACATTACTCTACACACTAAACATGTCTAGATACGTGTTGTCTAGAAAATAATAAAACCATGTTATATTTTGATACAGAGGGGGTACTAGTTAAATGCTATCTGTGCCAATGGGCAGTTGAGCATGCCCAAACTTATTATTAGCAAACTATTACAGAATCACTGGGGAAATAAAAACTAGCTAGCTGCCACCAGAATAGAATGTAGTGTTTAAGGCATGCAGCAGTGAGATCACTGCTCTATACAGCCTCGATTGTGACAGTATTTGGTATTACAGTACATGGTATGTCCTTGGCTATGAGCTTGTTCTATGGATCGGGATGTACTAATTTTTTTTTTATAAAGGGAAGTATATTAATATCACGAAGATACAAATTACACCCGGCCTCTGCAACAACGCAATGGATGCACACAGCCGAAAGGCAATAAATAGAAGAAATAAAAATAAAAGTCCCGCTACAAAGTTACAATCCTCGCGGTATCCGCACAACCACCACCTAAACAACAGCTGATGTCCATCTCTTCAAAAACAACGTCTCCAAGAAGAACGGTGCCAGGCACAACCAATTAAGGCCAGTCCTTGGGTTTTCACCCTGAAGACACTCCTCGCTCTCAAAACAACGGCTCCAAGAAGACCAGGCACTACCAATTAAGGCCAGACCTTGTGTTTTCACCCTGAAAGGTAGGACGTTGGACTTCACGCATGTTGTCGCCCCCTCTGACGTACGGCTGTCACGAATCTTGTAACTTCAAGCCAGTTTCCCATCGATGCAAAGACTCCGAACACCGTTACTAGTCCTCCAATCTCACCTTTGATGACTGAACATTGCGACCGAATTCCACCGATCCAGCAATCTCCAAGCGTCGCCCATGGGAGTTCGCCGGCGGAGCCTTTCGGTCGACACCCCGGCTTGATCAAAGAGAACCTACATTAGGATCTTCATCTTCGCGCAATGGCAAACCCTAGGAACACCTCCTTTATTCTGATAATTCTCAGGTCATGGCCCCCACGCCACCGACCTTCACCGACGCTGTTGGCGTGAAGAGGGCAGGCCAGTACACAGCTGCAGGACACCGCCGGCGTGGCCAAGGCCACATCCATGTCACCCACACCACCGGCCCTGGCTAGACGTCACCAGCCCAGATCTGAACAGAGTCAAGATTGAACCTGTGAGGCCCAGATCACCACTGCCCGAAGTCGTCGCCCGAGTCACGATGCGCCGGAGCGGACAGCCTCTGCGGCGGCGCCCCGCCATCTTCAAAGCCACACCGCCGGTGACCCAGGCGCCGGCCAAAAGACCGCGCCGCCCCACGCCCGCTCGACCCGAGCTCCTCGCAGGACGTCCATCGCCACCGGCCACTGGGACTCCGGTGACAGACAACCAGAACTCGCACAGGCCGAGCAGCCATTGCCCCCTTCGAGATCCTCTAGGCCACCCAGATCCGCCGCCCTTGCAGACCGGAGCCGCCGTGAGGGAACGCCCCGCCATCGCCGTGGGCCACACGGGGCTCGCCCGGCGGCGTCCTCCGGCGACGGTGCGGCTGTGGCGACGGACCTGCTGTGGCAGCGCTAGGGTTACGCGTTCGCCCGAGTCGCGGGATGTACTAATATATTAATATATTTGTTATGCTTTAACCATGCATGGACAAAGGGCCTATAGGATAACGTATGCCTCGTACCGTACAAATACAATATGCCTTGGATGCAGATAAGGAATTTTAAGTTTGGTGTGTTTGTTTTTTGTAATTATCCCAGTAACGTACGTCCTCTGCAAACCTGCGGGATAAGACAAAGAATGTCTTCCATATACCACACACAGTGAGGATTGGCGGGCCTATAGACCAATAAAACCATTATAGAAATGTAAAATGCATTTTAACCATATTGAGAGTAGACATAACTGTGTCAAAATAGTAATAGAGTTATCTCTAAGTCAATAGCTATTAGCAATCAAATTAAGATTTGTTTCTATCCATATTTTGTTCATGTCAATCTGAGATGCATCAATTATGTTCGTAGAGAGTTTTAATCTTGTCTTACAATTCTCTACGGTGTTTATGATTATTTTGGTCACGTAGTTGTTTTCACTTTCAAGAGAGAGTTTATATGCTAGATGATTGTAATGAGTTCACTGTTCTTATTTTCATTTTATTTTTTGAAGCGGCGCAAAAGCTTTACGTTTTATATTGATATAGAAGGACCAAACATAAAGGACACGGCCTAAAAAAGGAAAGAGCTAGCACAACTCGAGTCGACGACTATGTTGCCTCAGCAACCATAGTCAACACTATAGGTTGCTTCAAGATTCAGGAGGTTTACCTCAAAACAAATGAGAATTCATTCCAATTTTCACTTAATTATTTCCTAGACTATTCTCTTAAAAAAGGAATACTTCATAGATCGGGTTATGTGTACCAATGCCCGGTCGAACTAGCTAGTAGTGTCATCTAGCTCGGTTGTGAGGTGGGGGGCGGCGGCTAGCGGCCTATTACATTGGACCAACTGGGGCGCACGTATAGGGTGGTATGTTTGAATGATGAGTTGACATGTACGTTGTGGAACGGACCTATCGGAAGCGCTAAACAGACGGATTAAAATTTTGAAATCGACGTGGAAGAGCGAGCGTCAGTGATCGAGTCGTGCTGCCTCTTAATTCTCTATAATAAATCATTTTCATGTCTATATACTGGGGCCAGATATATTGCGTCCAAGATTTACTCAATTATGGGCAAACATGCGTTTTACCGTGCCCAGCTTGCTTCTTGCATGCTCGTGCGACACCCGAGGCAGCGGCCGCTGGCTAGCTGGTGTGCTCCCGCCGCCATGCATCGTCCGTCCATCCCACGCATGAACGTCTCGGTTGATGGAGAAACGACCAGCCAGCTGGAGAACCCTCGATCATCTAGACCCCCACACACGCTAGCAAATCCAACGGCCCCGTTCTCCCTAGGTAGCTACACGTACGTATGCATCACCATGAGAATTAAACAGTGAGCTTGAGAACTAGATAGTGACCGTGCACGTGATCTATCACATCCCCCTCCCCGCCTACGTGGATCTGCTGACTCCTTACACTCCACATGTATGTGCTTTGCTGCCATCCACCGGTCTGACCGGACCATAGATCCTAACCTACGCACAACAGCTGGGTATATTCCAAGACCGTAGGATCAACGTCCATTGGTCTTCTCTCCCATATGGATGTCGTGGACCCTTCTCCCTCTGCACATATGTATGCATCACTTCACTCTCTCCTCAAAAGCAAGGAGATTTAAATAAGTAAATAAGATGAATTTGGGATGGTAGCTAAGTAGCTTTTGATGGCTTTTAACCATTGGGTATATGATGGTGATTTCGATTCCGGGCCAACAAATTTCCGAAGGATCTATCTTATGAAATTGGTCATCCTCTCTCCCAAGCTCATCATTGTGAAGAGGGACAAACATGTACTTACTATTAAGGAACCCCACACTAAATTCAAAGAATTCTACAAAAAAAAAAGTAGGTTCCTTCCTTTGCATACCAATTGGAATGAGTTCACTCTTCTTATTTTTATTTTATTTTTTAAAACGAGGCAAAAGCTTTGCATTTTATATTGATATAGAAGGAGCAAACATGAAGGACGAGGCCTCTTCAGCACGAGAGTCACAATCAACAAATCGGAACATTAATTGCTCATAACGAAGAAATTGAGAGAACGAACAAGATGAAAAATTCTACACTATAGTATAAGATCACTTTCTTTTGGATCTTTTACCGTACTTATCAAAAAAACGACTCATATAGTTACTTCATATACTATTCTATAAAAAAAAGGAATTCTACATGGATCGGGTTATGTGTACCAATGCCCGATCACACTAGCTAGTAGTGTCATCTAGCTCGGTGGGGGGGGGGGGGGGAGGAGGGGGGAGGGGTGCTAGCTAGCGGCCTCTTACATTGGACCAACCGGGGCGCACGTACCACAACAGCTGAGCCATCGGAAGCGCTAAACGGCCGGACTAACAACTTTAGAATTTGAAATCGACGTGGAAAAGCAAGCGTCAGCAGTGATCGAGTCGCGCCGCCACTTAGTTCTCTATAATAAATCATTGTCATCTCTATATACTGGGCCAAATATAATGCGTCCAAGACTTACTCAATCATGGGCAAACATGTGTTTTACTGCGTCCATCTTGCTTCTTGCAGACTCGCGCGACGCCCGTGGCAGCGGCCGCTAGCTAGCTAGTGTTCTCGCGCCGCCATGCATCCTCCGTCCATCCCACGCATGGAGAAACGGCTTGCCAGTGGAGAACCCTCGGTCATCTAGACCCCCACACACGCTAGAGAAACCAACGGCCTCGTTCTCCCTCGGAGCTATACGTACGTATGGATCACCATGAGAATCAAATAGCAAGCTTGAGACTAGATAGTGACTGTGCACAAGATATCTGAGACCCCCCCACCTTCCCGCCTAAGTGGACCTGGCGACCCTTTGCCGTCCACATGTATGTGTGTTGCTGCCATCCACCGGTGTGACCCTGCCATAGATCCTCACCCCACACACGCCGGCTGGGGACATTCCAAGACTAGGATCAGCGTACAAGGTCCCCTCTCCCATATGGATGTCGTGGACCCTGCTACTTCTCCACATGTTTGTGCATCATTGTACCCTCTCCTTAAGAGCAGAGAGGTTTAAAGAAATAAGATGATGAATTGGAATGGTAGCTAAGTAGTTTCGATGCAATTCAGCCCTCGGGCATATGAGGGTGATTTCCATAGCTGTCCATCAACTTTCCGAAGGATCTAGCTATCAAATAGATCATTGTCTCTCCTAATCTCATCATTATGAAGAGGGATACACATGTACTTACTATTAAGGAACCCACACTAAATTCAAATAATTCTACAAATAAAGTGTGTTTCTTCCTTTGCATATCAATTGAAATGAGTTCACTCTTCTTCTTTTTTTTCAAACGGGGCAAAAGATTTGTCTTTTATATTGATATAGAATTAGGGAACATGAAGGACGAGACCTAAAAAATAAGAAAGGTACAAGTAGAGTCAATGACTATGTTGCCCCAGCAACCATAGTCTACACTGTAGGTTACTTCGAGATGCGGGAGGTTTAGCTCAAAACAAAAGAGACTTCATCTCAGGTCTGTCTTAATTACTTCCTATACTATTCTCTAAAAAAGGAATACTTCGTGGATTTGGTTATGTGTACCAACGCCCGGTCACACTAGCTACTAATGTCATCTAGCTCGGTCATCGAGGGCGCGGGGAGGGGGGAGGGGCAACTAGCGGCCTATTCATAATTTAAAATAGCGGGCTATTGCATATAGCCCCGGCGATTTCAGAAGCTACGAAAGGCTATAGCCGGGCTATAACCATATAGCCGTTTTGCTAAAATATTGAAAAATATTAACATTTAGACTACATATAATCATATATATAGCATTATTTACATATTCATAACGTAATAACATATTCATATGAAAAATCAAGTGTTTAAGTAGCAGCTATTCATGACATCGTTCAGCCTGTTTGACAAATTTTGGACCTGATTTAAGATGTAGCAGTAATAACATAGTCACATACTGCGAAATTGGCCGAGTTGACAAATTTTTAACCAAAAATTTTGGTACCTTCAATGGGAAATAGCCGGGCTAAGGGGCTAAATCGGGGTTATATCCATTTAGCCGGGCTATTTGAGGCTATTCTTCATTTAGGCTATGACGGCTCTAGCCGTAGCCCCGAGCCTCTCGGAAGGCTATAGCCGAGCTATAGCTGGCTATTTAAAACTTTGGGCCTATTACATTGAACCGACTGGGGAGCACGTACAAGGTGGTATGTTTAAATGACATCTAGTTATGTGTACCACCGCCCGGTCACACTAGCTAGTAATGTCATCTAGCTCGCTCGTCAAGGGGAAGGCGGCAACTAGCGGCCTATTACATTGAACCAACTGGGGCACACGTACAAGGTGGTACGTTTGAATGACAGGTTGACACGTACGTGGGGAACGGTCGAGCCATCAGAAGCGCTAAACAGCTGGATCAACGGGTGAGAATTCAATATCGACGTGGAAGAGAGCGAGCAACAGCAGCGATCGAGTCGCGCCGCTCTTAATTCTCTATAATAAAACGACGCCATCTATATATACCGGGCCAGATAATGCGTCCAATATTTACTCAATTATGGGCAAACCGCATTCGTTTTACCACGCGTTCAACTTGCTTCTTCCATGCTCGCGTGATGCTCGAGGCAACGGCAGCTAGCTAGCTGGTGTTCTCCTCGCGTCGCCGTGCATCGTCTGTCCATTCCATGCATCCATGTCTCGGTCGATGGAGAAACGGGTGGCCAGATGGAGAACCCTCGTTCATCTAACCCCCATGATACGTCATAAACGTATCCCTAATTTCTGATACTCCATGATAATATTATGCCAATTGCTACATGTTTTCTTCCTTCTGTATGTCATTTTTATCGAGTTTCCTGTTTTCTGCTGTTTTTAGTTTCAGAATTTTTTTCTGGAAATATTCTCGGAATTGGAAAGTTCGAAGCCCGGAAGTCCTATTTTCCCCGGAAGCATCCAGAAAACCGAAAAGGAGTCGAAGAGGGGAAACAGGAGCGCCACGCCATAGGGTGGCGCGGGTCCCCCGGGCCGCGCCACCTATGGGTGTGGGCCCCCTGGAGCTCCACCGTCTTTGCCCTTTCGCCTATTTAAGCCCCCCGGATGGAAAACCCTAGACACCTGATCAAAATCCCCAAAAAAGTTCCGCAGCCGCCGTCACCGTCAACCCTAGACCAGAAGGGTTCTAAAGCTGTTTTCCGGCACCCTGCCGGAGAGAAAATCATCGCCGGAGGCTTCTACATCACCATGCCTGCCTTCGGAGTGATGCGTGAGTAGTTCATCCCTGGACTACGGGTCCATAGCAGTAGCTAGATGGTTGTCTCCTCCTCATATGCCTCCATGTTTAGATCTCGTGAGCTGCCTATCATGATCGAGATTGATCTTATGTAATTCTATATGCTGTGTTTGCTGGGATCCGATGAATATTGACCTTATGCCAAGTTGATTATAGTCTTTATTGCATATGTTATTTGTGATCTTGCATGCTTTCCGTTGTTAATGGTTATTTTGGCCAAGTAGTTGCTAGTGACTCCAAGAGGGAGTATTTATGCTTGATAGTGGTCTCATGCCTCCTTGTTGCCTTACTCGAGTGACACAAACGTGAAGGGGGAGGACGTGTTGTTGCCATTATGGAGAAAACAGCGGTGAGAGTGCCCGCGTGTATAATCATTTCTTACATTACACACTTTGTTTAATGCAATTATTTGTTGCTTGCAACTTAATACCTAAGGGGGTTCGGATGATAACTTGAGGGTGGATTATTAGTCATAGATGCAGATGGATGTATCTTATTGTAATGCCCGCACTAAATACCATAGTAATCTTCATGTTATATTGTGAACTACGGTGTAACCTTTATTTTTCAATTGCCCAGCTGTAATTTGTTCACCCAACATGCTATCTTTTATGGAGAGACACCACGAGTGAAACTATGAACCCCGGCCCATTTTCCACACTGTTAAACAAACCACAACAATTTTCTGCTTTCTTTACTTACTGCAAGCATACAATGTTTTCCACACTATACGTCTAATCTTTGTTTTCAGCAAGACCGGCGACATTGACAACCTCACTGTACCGTTGGGGCAAAGTATTTAGGTTCTGTTGTGTGCAGGTTCCACGTTGTTGCTGACACCGGTGAAGCGCTAGCACCACCGTCAGTGGCATCAACCTTCCGAAGGTCCTCTTTCTCGTACTGGATTGATAACCCTGGTTCTTAACTAAGGGAAAAATTCCTACTGTTGTGCTCATCACACCCTCCTCGTGGGGTCTCCCAACGCAAGCATCACCCCACACATACCAGCGAATATAATGGCCAATTCCCTAGGTATCTACACGTACGTATGCATCACCATGCGAATCAAAAAATGGTCTTAAGCATTAGATAGTAACCGTGAACGTGATCTGGACACCCCTCCCCCCCCCCCCCCGCCTCCCCGCCCATGTGGACCTGGCAACCCCTTACCCTCCACATGTATGTGCGTTGCTGCCATCCACCGGTGTGACCCGGCCATAGATCCTAATGCACACACGCCAGCCGGGGACATTCCAAGACTGTAGAATTAGCATCCATTGGTCCCTTCTCCCATATGGATGTCGTGGTCCCTGCTCCCTCTCCACATAGGTCTGCATCATTGTACACTCTCTTCAAAATCATGGAGATTTAATGAAGTAAAGAAGATAATTGGAATGGTAGCTGTCGAGGGGGTGAACTCAACAATCCCCATGGTTAGAGACCCGGGGTTTAGTAAAGGAAGAGGGCACTGGTGGACTACTCTACTTAGCGGGTTACTGCCCACCGTGTTTATTCCGACAAGGTGAAAAGTATCAATTATAGGTGGTGATCTCCGTAGATTGTATCTCGGCTAGATTTGAATCTATTGTTGTTTGTCTCGTTCATGATCCCCTCCCGTGCTTTATATAGGTAGCAGGGGTCTCAGGGATCGTACATAAAACAGACTTCGACTTTCTTGTTGGTAAAGTCTTTCCGTTCGTCGCGGCCCGATTCTTCATGGGCCTTCGTGTATATTCTTGAGGAGTCCTTTAGTACTCCTTGATGGGCCGCATCAGGTATCCTCCTAAGGGAGGATCTCTCGGGTACTGTCGTGGGATAATCATGGCAGACGTTACCGGGGGTAACTTATCTTGGGGCAAGGCGACACTGGTGTTTGGGAGAGGGTTTAGCTCAAAGGAAAACATGATGATATGCGATCTGGTAACCGGCGACCCAATCGCCGAGTCTCCGATCTCGATATATTAATCTCAACTCTCGTGTTACACTGGATACTCGATACCTAGCGATATTGCTCGAACTCTTGGATCCCTGAACCTAACCTAGGGACCGGCTTATAAAGCATCCGGATCCCTGTCCTGTTCTCCAAGGCGTACTCTGAGTCCTACCCAGACACTGCTTACAAAACCCTAAACTTCCTTACCGGAACCCACAATCCGGGTTTCCAGGCCTACGATCTTGGGCCTTCTAGAAGCTCCTTTATCCTTAGCCGGGTCTTTGAGCAGCGTCCTTTGGGCCGGGTTACACCTTGGCGTTGGGCTACCGGGTTATCATCCATCCATCAGTAGTCCCCAGAATAGCTTGGGCTTCACGGGATCCTCCTTGAAGCGCTCGCTATTCCCTGCAAAAATATCAAACATACAAGTCCATAGAGGCCGGGTTAAGGCGCTTTGATAAACAGCTAGGCCTAAATCCAAGGTGGCCGTATAATAACCCGGCTTTCTCTAGATCCTTCTTTACTTTTTCTGGGTCAATGCCCTGATAAGAATGTCAAAGATCCGGCTTACTTTACTCGATAACTGATCCTGATATCGCGGAGAAGATCTCCTCCTTATCTCTGTCCGGATATCTCGCCCAGCACTTAAAGCATATCTCATCAAATCCAGGCAGGTATCCGTTATTCCGAAATTTCCGGTTCCCGTCCGTTGGACTAGGTTTATCCGCCCGCACCTTATAAATAGGTGCCCAGGAGATAGCCTAACCCCCAATGGTTCATTCCAGCTCCTCCTCTTTCCTCATCTCTCGCGCTTGCGCAATATCATCACGGAGACCCCGCGCACGTCACCGGAGCCAATCCGCTGCCGGCTACGCTCGGCCACGGTTTGTCCCACGCCGCCGCCAAGATCCGCCGCCGCGCCCTCGACCTGCCCACCGGGAATCGCAAAGGGGAACCAACACTACGCTATTTGCCGCCGGCGAGCTTTACTTCAATCTGCTGCAGTAAGTCCCTTGTATCCATCAATTCAACCTCGCAATTTTTCGATTTACTCTAGATTGGATCTAGGTCAACCCGCGGGCCATTTTTCCTGTCGCGCCGGATTAGGTCGCTTAGAGGCTTGCTAATTCCTCCAACAGCTTGATTGATGGTCATACACCACTCTCCTATCAACACTAATCATCAATTTCTCCGTAGAATCGTCCGCAACTTTTTCAATCTAGATCCATTTCGCCAAAATTTTCCGCGCCTGTCATTGACACCCGGAAAATCCTCTTCTTCCGGTTCTTTTGCTTGCAGTAGATACATGGGCAATCATCCGTCTTCCTCAAACACCTTTCAATACGTAAGTACCCCATAGTTTTTATAATGATGCTTGATACCCGGATAACTTGTAACCTTGCTTTGTGGAGTGCTACCCGGACAATTCTTAACTTCCATGCTTTCTTGATACCACTCTCAAATACTCGGATAGTTCATGGTTTCCGAGTCTTACTTCTCGTGCCTTTTTGCCTTGTGTTTTGCAGGTTGATCCCATGGCTCCCAAGAAGCAAGGGAAGCCACCAGCCAAGGCTAAGACCACCAACTCCATATCCGCCAACTGGGCGCGATCCACTGTTACGAAGGCCAAGTTAGAAGAGCTGGCCGAGTTAGGGATTCTCCCTTCTCAAAAATATATCCATTGGAGGGTGCCGGGTGATGAGACACGGCCCACGCCTGCTGACGACGAGGTAATCTGCTTCGTCGAACACGTGACCTGGGGGGTCCGTCCTCCGGGTCACCCCTTCTTTCGAGATGTTCTGAGCCACTATGGCCTCCGGGTATTTGACATAGGGTCTAACTCTATGTTGAATATTACCCATTTCATTGTTTTATCCGAGTCATACTTGTGCACTCCGCCAAGTTTGGCTCTCTTTATCGAACTCTTCCAGTGCAAGCCGTGCCGCGAAAGGGGTGACGGAGCACTTCTCACTTGTGGCGGGGTATCCATCCAACGCCGTAAGAACTCACCAATGCCAACCCTTAATCTGAATTCCCACGTTAAGCACTGGCAATTATCCTTCTTTTACTGCCACGACACCTCCCCACCCGGCGAGAAGAAACTGCCGGGTTACTCGGAGGGCCTCCTCGACATTTCCGAGAAATTCAACGCTTTCGCCCCTGACTCGGACAGGGAGGCAATCCAGCCCCTTCTCTCGAAAATATATGTCTTATCCGCCCAAGGTCTCCTTGGGCTCAATCTGGTCAAGACATGGGTGGATTTCCGGATCCAGCCCAACTCTATTCGCACTAAGCTGATGTGCGATTACTCGGGGCACACCACGGACGCGCTCCGATACTCCACCAAGAACTACGCAGCCGGCGACACCAACAAGACCATCAAGGGATTCTTGACGGAGAAGTTGGAGGTGATCAAGAACATCGCCGGGTTACCGCCGTTCACCCGGGAGAATCCGGCTCCATCGGTGAGACCCAATACTTGTAGGCCTATTCTCATGCTCAACTTGATTCAGCCACTAATTCTTGCGTCCATGCTTTTATCTCAGGCTGACGACCCTTTCTGGAGCGTCGAGACCTCTCCTACTACCGGAGACCCGGAAGAAGAAGACGAGCCGGCTGACAATGATGAGGGTATTTATCCGGATCTTGTGTCATCTTCACTTGCATAATTTTCCTCACTCATTTAACTTTTTCCATCGATACATACTCGGCTTGCAGGGCTGGAGGACGAAGGCGAGAAGGATGAGGATGACCCGGAGGCTACCGAATCTGATCAAGAAGTAACAGTTGGGGCCAAGAGGAAGGCCAGAGGGGTGGTATCCAAGGTTCCCTTCTCTTCTATGTCATCTGAACCTTACTCCTTCGATAACATGCGTAAACTTAACCAACAGTTGTCACACTCATCGCACTTGAAGGACTCTCTCCCGACCAAGCGCAGGGTGACCCGGAGTTCACCGGGCGACGATCCCCTCAACCCGGGTATCTCCACCTCACCAAACCGCCGGGCCGATACCCCTCCTCCTCGCCCCTCCAAATCTTCTCAGCGTCACCCCTCCCCCAACCATCCTTTGGACGGGCAGTTTCGGGTTCCGCTATCAACTCCTATGACAATCTCATCGGCTTCCAGCAGTGAACTCCCGCCGGATTACGCTGTGAACACCGGGTAACTCTTCCTCTGTATGATATCCTCGCGCACTTGATTATTTTCATCCGCTGTTGTTGACTATTCCTCTCTTTTCCTTAGCGCCCAAGTCCCGACTAGTGACCCGGAGAACACGGAGACGGATAACCGGGAGACGGAGGGGCCAAATGATAACACGGACGCCGCGACTGGCGGTGATGCTAAGAACAACCAGGAACAATGCCCCTTGGGAGATCCAGTTCACCAGGCCGCCGGGTCTCCAGAGTCATCCGAAGCAGTGGACGAGGAGATCGAGGTCCCGGACACGAGGATGGGTTCTCCAAACCCGGATACCGAGACGGTCCGGGTCTCGACCCCAAAACCGGGGAAAGTTCCCCGGCCAAACGACCAAGCTGCCGGCTCTTCTGGTGTCCGGCCCGAAGACATGACGTTTGCCCAGATGCTCGATGCCCTGCACACCTTGAGGGCTGATGAAGAAAATATCTTGGAAGCTTTAATAGCCAAACACGAGGTAAACCCGAATCATATTGCTTGTGTCCTTATCTAGTCCCCAAGTTCCGAGTGAATTGATTGATAATTTGCTTGGAACTTTACGGTATAACCGACTGATAGCTTGCTTTTTACCCGGCTAATCCTTCCTTGCGTCCGTGCAGTCCTTCGTGGCCCAATCTGAGAAGTAATTGGCTAAGGCTACCAAGCTCATTGAGAAGGAGGTGGCTCTGCGTGAGGCGGCCAAAGCTGAGGCCAGGAGGAGTGGGAAGATCATGAGGAAGTATAGGAGGAGGGCTCATGCAGCAGAAGATAATCTAACGAACCTTTCTGTTCAGATTGCTGATACGTATCGCGCTTTGCTCGGTATGATTCTTAGCATAATATTCATAATCCGAGTTATCCTTCTGATAAATAGCCGGGTTTCCTTACTCGTGTTCTCATTTCTTTCTGCAGGTCCGGATGAAGTAATGCCGGACGAAGATGATATTGCCAGGCTGAAAACCATCAAGAGCGTTATCCGGCAGCTATGTGCCGGAACCAAATGGATCCTTCAAGAACTACGGTGGCCGGGTGTTGGGCATGTCGACCTGAAGAGAATGCTAGACGCCTGCTCCACTATTCCCGAGTGGATTTGGCATTGGAAGCGCTCGTCCTGCCGGGTTGGAGTAACCCGGGGGCTTGCGCTGGCTAAAGCTTATTTTCTTAAGCTCGAGCCCGCCAAGCTTATGGGCGGGTTTCCGGAATTCAACCGTGATGGGTCCAAGTTTTCCGCGAAGGATTTCAAGGCCATCCAGAAAGAAGTCCGTTACCTGGCCAGCGTGATTGCTGACGGCTTGGATGTCAGTTCCATTGTCCCTGCATATGATGCTGATGGTGAAGCGGTTAAGTCGGATCTTCCCAAGCCGTACGATATGCTAGCCCGATGGAAGGAGGAAGCTGCCAAGTTGAGGGAGGAAGCCGCAAAGAGGAATGCTGAAGCCGATTCTGTGCCTGCTACCTCCACACCAGTCGTCCCTCATCCTGCGCGAGCCGGCACTGCTGCTGATCCGGGTGCTGCTGCTACCAAGGGTAATAGCAAGGGCAAGGAGAAGATGGACGCCGCAGCCCAGAATGCCGAGTGATACCTGCTACCTGATGTCGTTTCGTATGCTTCAATCGGCCAATGGGCCGTTTAAACAATCATTTTTTGATGATGCGCCTGTGCACCTTTGATACTAGTATCGAAATTTGTAACGCACTTTAAGTTCTTGATACACCTTGTGCTTCTTCTGAACGTTTAATTTTATCTACTTTTGAGCCCACTTTTTCTTGATATCCGACTTTCTTTATGGTTCCTTTTGTGAGACTCGGTTTCCGAGTTTCATGGGTTTTGACAAGCGGACTTTTCTAAGTCCCCAAGTCCCCCAGACTCGGATGTTTGGGTTTTTTGAGTTTTAGCAACTGAGCAACTTTTTCTTTTTCAAAATCCTCAGTCCCCAAGACCCGAAATTCCGAGTCTGGGATGAGTGGTCTTTCCAAGAGAACAAGTTGTTTGCTGCTAAGCCCCAACCCAGAGCCGTTTCACATAGGTATTGAAGTTATGCTTGATAAACGTTGAGTTTCCGGCTGTTAGCCCTGTACTCTGCATAACTTGTGGTTTGGATGACCCTTTTGACTATCTTGTACTATAAGCCGGCTTTCGCATGGATATCATGTTGTTACGTCTATACGAAAACAGGGTCAGGCAAGTCCCATTGGGCTTCATGGCTGATTGTAATCGTAAGCGAGCAAATCATGCCACTTTAGTGCGAGTCACATCGAGCTTAAGTAAGAAAAGTCAAGAAAATTTGGCTCCTTTGTCCGGTTATAAGATTGCAGCCGTACTCATTTGCGAGTAATCGGCCCTTATAACTCATAGGCATCAAGGCCGGGTCATTGAGTTTGTAACTGTGCTATTCGAGCAATCAGCCCCCAAGACCTAAATATATGCAACATATCAAGAGTGAAGATCATACGAATAACCACCTCTTTATTTGATATGAGAAAGTTAGGTCAGCAAGCCGCCTCATTAAAAACCCATCCAGTCCCCAAGGGTACACTAGATAGGAAAAGAGTGCGTCTGAAACCTGCTGCCTGTTAATTACATCGTGCAATTCCACTTGCCAATATAGTCTATACTAAGTATAGTAGGGACGTAGCTGAGCCACGTTCCATGGCCTGTCTCTTTCTTGCATAGATGAAGTGGTATGAGCGGTGTCGTTAACTGTAGCCGACTCTTCCCTTCTTCTGGACGCATCGTTCTAGGTCATCAATAGTGAATAACTTTCTGCACGTCCCATGAAAGTGCTTGATAAACGCAGTTTTCAACTCCTCCCACGACTTGATAGATCCTTCCGGTAGATTGGTGAACCATAACTTTGCTGCTCCTTCTGACATCATCAAGTACATGAACTTGGCTTGAAGATTCTCGGACGCATTGAGAATTGACATAGCCATCTCATAACTGCTCAACCATGTTTCTGGATCCATAGTCGGCTCATAGTTCACTACTTTACCCGGTTCTTTGAATTTTTCCGGGTAAGGTTCAGCCCTGATGCTATCCGACAGACACTTAGGCCCAGCAAGATTAGTCGGGACCGGCCTTACTCGAGAAACGTGTGATCCTGCAGGGGGTGCGACCGGACGCGGGACTGCTGGTGGCCCATGCACTGCAGATCCGGCTGCGGCTCTCCTATCTCTTGAACTGTCCACGATAGCTTGTGCTGCTGATGCTGCTGGTACTGCCTGAACGCGGGGAGGAGGCGGCATTTGCTGCTGCTCTTCCCTCCGCCGCGCTGAACTTGTCTGGATATTGCCGGTGTTGCCTCGTTGCTGACTGATATATGGCGTCCCATGCATTCCACTTCTGTGATCCGGGTAATTAACTTGCTGTGCCACCGCGGTGCGCAATAGATCTATCGCCCGCCGGGTCTCCTCTGCGTGGGGTGACTCTCTCACGGGGATTTAGTTTAACGCGAGTGTTGCTGTGTACACGTTATCCATGGGGTTGTTGTAATGACCCGCTGGTGTGCGAAAACGTGATGGTGGTGGTGGTGGTGGTGGTGGTGGTGGTGGTGGTGGTGGTACAGTATTGCCGGTAGTAACTCCAGTCTGTGGTACGGGTAACCCGGCCTGCGTGTCTACCGGTTGCACTCCTCCGGTTGTTGGCTGAGGGGCGGTTCTTTGGTTTGCCGCTGGGATCGGCTGATCCTGAGGCGTGATGAATAGCGCAGCCGGGTTTATGACTCCTCTCAATGCTGGTAATCTGGTTTGGTGCCTTTGATGTATTCTAGTTGTTTCCTCTCGGAGCCGGGTTTCCAGTGCATCCAGCTCGCGTTGGCGTGTGGCCATCCCTTGCCTTTCTGCTTCTACTTTTCTTCTCTGTTGCTCCAAAGCACGACGGGCTACATCCAGGTCCCTAACACGTTCCGCCGCGTTTTCTGGAGTGATACGGTGGCAAGAACTGTGGGATCTAGGATCAGATTGTTGTCGAACAGGGCCGGGTGCTGTGGATTGGAAGGACCCGCTCCTAGTGTCCGGTTTGCTAGGAATCCAAACGTGTTCGCGTGTAACTCGTTTTCCGCCGCTTAACTGGTAACCGATGCCGACTCTCCGTCAACCCGGGCCAAAACCGGGTTCCCGTTAGCCGGACCTTGCTGCTGGGCCAATGCTTGTGCTGCTCCGACCGCGGCCGCGGTCACGTTCTCCTGGTTGAGATTGGTCGCGGGAGCCGTGTAAACCGCAACCCGGCGCACAATGCTTGGCGCGAATTCATACTGTTCCTCTTCGCTGCTATTTTCCTCATACCGCTTCTCTAGCAGATGCAGGATAGACTCGGTATCATCTTCTTTCTCGACCCAGCCACGCGGGGTCCATGCCGGCTCCTCCGGCTGTTCCCTCTTTGTGGTGGGTTCTTCTGTTGGATCTGTCGTCCCAACTGATTCTTCTCCATCTGATTGAATGTAGGTGGCCTCCCCTGACACAGAATCAAATCCAAAGTCGTCAGGGATAGAACCGTAAGTACGTACCATACCGATGAAGACGTCGATCCGGCCGATTGTCACGATAGATCCGGATTCGAGGTGATCCGACTCCGGTCCCCAGCCGGAATCGTCCACCATCTTCTCTCCTTCGCGGTCGGTGTAGATATCGCTGATGACAAGATTCTCCATGTTCTTTCGAGCTTCTCCCGTGATGTAAACACCTTTGGACGCAGGCCCCACGGTGGGCGCCAACTGTCGTGGGATAATCACGGCAGACATTACCGGGGGTAACTTATCTTGGGGCAAGGCGACACTGGTGTTTGGGAGAGGGTTTAGCTCAGAGGAAAACATGATGATATGCGATCTGGTAACCGGCGACCCAATCGCCGAGTCTCCGATCTCGATATATTAATCTCAACTCTCGTGTTACACTGGATACTCGATACCTAGCGATATTGCTCGAACTCTTGGATCCCTGAACCTAACCTAGGGACCGGCTTATAAAGCATCCGGATCCCTGGCCTATTCTCCAAGGCGTACTCTGAGTCCTACCCGGACACTGCTTACAAAACCCTAAACTTCCTTACCGGAACCCACAATCCGGGTTTCCAGGCCTACGATCTTGGGCCTTCTAGATGCTCCTTTATCCTTAGCCGGGTCTTTGCGCAGCGTCCTTTGGGCCGGGTTACACCTTGGCGTTGGGCTACCGGGTTATCATCCCTCCATCAGGTACCCCCCCCACACACATCAGTAGCCCCCGAGTGCCTGATACAGTCAAAGACTCGATCTAGGGACTCAAACTTCTCAGGCGGATTACTTCAAGAATTTTTCCTGCAAACAGTCTTTCTGAGAGGAAAATTATTATAATGCGTTTCATCTTCTGAACGGGTCGGGGTCAACTAATCTCACTCGGGATAATACACTGTTTAATCTACTCAGGGTTTGAGTCCTCTAGCTCGATCCTGGAAAATCCTAGGGTAACTCGACTCGAGCTGCTGAAGTCTTACTGAGTCGAATTCTATTTATCAGTTTAGTTTACCCGATGCGTCCATCAGGATTTTCTTCACACCTGCTGGTATAGAAAAAATACTAGGTAGCGCAGCGATGGTGCAACTCCCACGCCATTGGAAATGATCCGTGGGTCTTATCTTCATACGTATGAGCATGACATCCAGAGTTTTAGCGCAGTTGTGCAATTCTGGGATAATAGAATACTTTTAAGCGTGATTCATTCGAGTCAATTCTTCGAGTGGAGAAGGATAAAACCTCAACTTACGGACTTTCTCGAGTGAATCTTATTCTCGTGAAAAGAATATTCATGACTCGAGTGAACTTTCTGGTCACTCGAGCGATTTCTTGTACGAGTATTTGCCGTCAGCAGTGATGTAATACCCTGTTTTCCTATCAAGGGACTAGACATTTCGGTTATGTGAGCTTATCTTGTCAGACGGTAGCTTGCACGAGTGGAGTTTGACCGTTCAGTGCGAGATAATCTAGGGATTGTCAGTAAATGCCTAGATTTTTGTGCGTAGTGGGCGGCATGGAGGCGGAGTGGTTAGCCTCCTCGTGCCACGTGTAGAAATGATTTAGCCCGAGAAGAAGCCAATGGCTAGGATGGATTCACCCGGCTATCAATACCGCAAGGGGGGAGGGGTAAATTTTCTCCTTGTTCTTCCTCGCGTCTGCATCTGCCTCCCGTTTCCTCCATCGGAGTCATCGCTGCGCCCCTCGAGCTTGTTCAATCTGACGCCATGGTGAATCATGTCTAGGATGGCTAGGTTGAGACTCCAAGTGCAGAGTATGTAGCTAGTGGCAAGCCTTCTTCCCCACGAGGGTGACTCGAGGGTTTATATCGAACTCTTGGGGAGCCAGTATTTCAGCAGTTGTCTTCCAAGCTTCCTCCAGGATCCTGCAAACAAGTAGAGAATTTTGTGCCCTCAACCTCACCAAGTGGTTGTCAAGCACAAGGTGTGAGACTTCTAAATTGCAATGCAAAACTGAAAGTAAATGTGCAATAATTAAATCTACTACTAAATGCAAATGAGAAAATAAATATACAATGGATTGTTTTTGTATTTTTGTGATGCAAGTGGTGATGGAGATAATGTAAATTCGAATTGGAGATGCAAGTAAAGTAAAGTGCAAGTAAAGTAAATTGCAGCAAAGTAACTAGAGTGTTTTCTTATGATTAAAATAGGACCGGGGTTCATGGTTTCACACTTGCATTCTCTTAAATAAAGTGGTAGACGGTGGACATAAAGAATTACATGTGAGATTACAATAACATGTTTAACATTGAGTACTTTCATATGGGCATCACGTCCTAGCATAGAGATCTCTACGGTCATATTGATCCCACTTATACTCCACCAAGATGCGAAATAAATCATAACACCTCGATAATTAAGGAAAAACCAGAGTATAGCTTTAAGCAATGTGACATGAAGTTGAAGTAAGAACTTGCTAGATCTAGTCATGGAGATTGATTAGTGTCACTTCAAATCCCCGGTAACGAGGTACTCCTTTTTATCCCTAGTGAGGTAACTAAGAAAGGTTTAACAAAACCTAACTGGATCGCTCAACTTCTGTCACTTTCACAGCACTAGCCACCCCCCGTTACTCCAACTAATGCACCCATCACCCCACACACGCTCTCAAGAACTAGATTGATCAAAGCTAGCAAATAAGAACGGGGTACATAAGATACATCTACTCAAATAACTCAAGAGAAACAATTGCAATCTCAGATTCAATAACTCATAGAAAAGATCCACCACACAGGAATTACAACGGTGCCCGTAATCATGTGAGGCAGCTCATACGGATCTAATTAGTGAAGCACATAGAGAGAGAGAGATACAAATGCTACTTCCACAAACCCATAGCCCTGGGGTGGACTACTCCCTCTTCATGGAGATGTTGATGGAGATGACGTTGGAGGGGTAGGAGATCACACCGGCGGCGCCCCGCCGGAGTTTTCCCCCTCCAATCTGGAACTCCAGGTCTCTGTTTCGGTGTTTCGGTGTTTCGGCGGCGCTCTTCTCCGTAAGGGTACGGGGGGACCCTTTTTATAGTCGGTTTTAGGTCAAGACGGAGTCGGTAAGTCGAAGATGGAAGGAATTGGGGTCACAGGGGCCAAAAGGGGGCCTCTCACGCGGCCAAGGAATCTGGCCGCGTGGAGGGTCCTCTTTTGGGCCTCCTTGCCCAATTCTCGTGGATCCTTCGCCCGCAAGTCTTCTCCTTCCAAGAAATTGACCCCCACAGATTTTCAGGTGATTTCGCGGAAGTTTGCCCCCTGAAACGTCAAAAATATAGAAAACGGGGTTTCTGACAGGCAGGGTTAATTCCATAAAAGTTGGGGGACTTTGTAATTTAACCCCAAAATACTATAAAACATTGAATTATACCCTTATATGATGCAATATGTAATAGAAAACCATGTTAAAATATGCAAAATTCATCTATGCATTTTACATGCATCATTCTACGCACGCTTCTATTCTTGTAGACATTGTTGGGCCTCCAAGTGCAGAGGTTTGTAGAACAGGAGCAAGTTTCCCTTAAGCGGATCACCCAAGGTTTATTGAACTCGGGGAGGTAGAGGTCAAAGACATCCCTCTCAAGCAACCTTGCAATTAACATACAAGAAGTCTCTTGTGTCCCGAACACACCCAATATACTTGTTAGGTATATATGTGCACTAGTTCGGCGAAGAGATAGTAAAATACAAGCAGTATGGATGATTATAAGTGATAATAACAATCTGAAATAAATATGGCAAAAAGCAAACATGTAGCAAAACAGGCGGAAAATGGTGTTTCAATGCTTGGAAATAAGGCCTAGGGCTCCTACTTTCACTAGAGGACACTCTCAACAATGAAAACATAATTAAATGCATAAATATCATTTCTTCACTATGCTACTCGGAACCACTCTCCGGCGAATAACGAACACTAATCATTGCGTAGGGCTTTAACAACACTACTTAGAGTAAGCACTTTCCCACCCAAGTAACCCCCATGCTATCACCATGGGACCCAGATGGTTCCACGCAAACACCACAATTTCATAGGTTCATCTTCCAACATAAGATATAAATATCATGCTAAAGCACACGGTGCACACACTATCACCTTTACCCCGTGATCAAAGTGTTTACGGAGATAACAAAACCACTTGAGTAGCATAACAAATGAAGATCAATCTACATATTCAACTAGATTACAAAGCTCATGATCACATAAAGATCACACCATGGGAGAGAGAGATGAACAACATAGCTACCGGTAGAGCCCTCGGCCTCGGGGAAGAACTACTCCCTCCTCATCATAGGAGACAACAACGGTGATGGAGATGGCGGTGGAGTCGAAAGAGATGGCTGAGATGGCTTCCAGGGGAACTTCCCCGTCCCGGCAAGGTGCCAGAACAGAGATCTGTCCCCCAAAACTTGTCGGTGGCGGCGGCGGAGCTACGGATGTATTTTGCGGAAAAGGTCGATCCTCCTAGGGTTTATGCATCGTGGAGTATATATGGGCGAAAGGGCGATGCCGGGGTTGGGCAAGGGGGGCCCACACCCCTAGGTGGCGTGGCCAGGGGGACCCGCGCCACCCCATGGTGTGGCAACCCTGTGGCCCCCCTCCGGGGCTCTTCGGGACTTCTAGAAGCTTCCGGCGAAATAGGCACTTCGGGCTTTGTGGGGTCCAATTCCAAGAATGTTTCTAGAACAACTTTTCTGAAACCAAAAACAACAGAAAATAGGGAACTGGCACTTGGCATCTTGTTAATAGGTTAGTCCCAAAAACGTATAAAAATGACATAAAGTTTAAGGAAAACATGTGGGAAACAACATGGAACATCAGAAATTAGGGATACGTTTATGACGTATCAAGCATCCCCAATCTTAGTTCCTACTCGTCCTCGAGTAGATAAACGCTAAAACAAAATAATTTCTAAGGTTACATGCTACTACTATAAACTTGCTCATTATAATGTAAAAACATATGTACGCTGAGATCATAGAACTTCAAACACAAACATGATAAATAGAACTTTAATAATAAAGCATAGCAATCACTTTGCATCATGAAGAGTATCTTAAATAAAGGATCATGGATAATTATGCAAAGAAAGATAAACGTTTGTTTCAGGTATAGAGAAAGCATGGCAAAGTGGTATTTCGCTAGTCCTTAAGAGTGGGACAAAACATAAATACCAGGACACTTTCAAAGTTCATGAGGAAGACTAGAACAAATAATTTAAGAAAAATAATATCACATCATGTAGTAATTATTAATGTTTATGGGACAAAATGCACATAGAACTCAGAATGGCAAAAATGCTCTCTCAATTGTGCATAAAGTTAGAAGATGGAGACTCAACATAAAAGTAAAAGAAAGGCCCTCCGTAGAGGGAAGTAGGGATCACTCATGTTCTAGAGCTTTTATTTTATTAAACAGAGGTATTGAAAACATTTTTAAGACAGGTGTATGCTTATGTCAACGAATGGTAAACAGACAATACAGTACGCCACAAGCAACCTGGATTCACAGGAGCGCCTCCCATGGTGAAGGATGCAACTGGTGTAGAAGGTCATCACTCTTTATCTTTTGTTTACACAAGTATGCTTTGACTGATAAATCAGGGGCAAAAATAGTGAAGATAATTTGTTTGTATTAATTTGGGGTTGGGCACCCCGCTGCCAGCTCTTCTATCATTTGGATAAGCGGATGAAGCCACTAGTCCAGGGTGTGAAATACAATCAACAAGTGAGATAAAGATTCTCTATTGATGTCCTCATGAGCAAAAACAAGAACACAAAACAGGAGTAATTTTGAAGGTTTTAAAGTTAACACATGAGCAATTTACTTGGATTAGCAGTGAAATACCACATGTAGCTAGGTATGGTGTACACAATGGGAAAACTTTGGTTTAAGGAGTTTGGATGCACAAGTAGAATTCCATACTGAGTACAGGTGGAGGCTAGCAAAAGACTGGGAGCGACAAATCAAGAGAGCATAAGAGCCATAATCATGCATAGCGACATAAACATCATTAATTAAAGCATAAGCGGTATCACAAGTTCAAAAACTAAATGGTCATGGAGGCTATTCGTGACTGGTTCATAGTCATAAACATGGTGTGAGCATGCGCCAAGTTAACCAAATAAAACATTCGAAAGAGAATACCATAAATTTATGCTTTACTATGACAAGAACAACTCATGAATCTTTCAAGGCATATTAAACACTCTCAGTTATTTGAGGCTATTCATGCTACTCAATAACCACAAGGATTTAAAACTAAAATAACATTTAGCATGGCATGAAAAAGTTCCAGCCATAGTCTATACAAGCTTCTACTAGCATTGTTATAAAATCTACATCAAGCAGCAGTTTGTTTTCCGAACAAGCATCATACAGAATATGTTTTAACAAAAAATATCTACATTATACAACAAGAAAACATGAGATTACTCACATAACACTACTAAAACTAACAGCTCTGAATAAGATATGCACGAAAACAAAGGCTAAACGCAGTACTAGCAAAAAGTGAACACTCATAGAACAATAAGAATGAAAACTAGAGTGTTCTAAGCAATGAAAACAGAGTGTGCCTCTCTTGCACACAAGTATGATAGGTTACAACTATTTATTATAGAAAATAAAACCAAACAAACTGAAAACAAAAATATTACGCTCCAAGTAAAGCACATAAGATGTGACCGAATAAAAATATAGTTTCACTAGAAGTGACCTGATAATTTGTCGATGAAGAAGGGGATGCCTTGGGAATCCCCAAGCTTAGACACTTGAGTCTTCTTGGAATTTGCTGGGATGTACCACCCGGGAATCCCCAAGCTTAGGCTCTTTATTCTTCTTGATCACATAATATCATCCTCTTCTCTTGACACTTGAAAACTTACTTCACACCAAACTTCACACAATCTTCATTAGCAACGTTAGTGCAATCGAAATAATAAATTCACATGGTTCAGTTTTAACACAATACTAACACTCATAAACACATTAGCTACTGTCACAACTTTTTTTAAAACTATTTTTCTCAAAAGAACACCAAAAGAAAGAGATTAAGATGGGAATGCAATTATTGGCAGAAATCTGTCAAAATAGGACAACGGGTAAAGATGATTTTTTTAGAAAATCTTATGTTGCTCAAATCAAAAAGTTTTCAACTAAGAAAAGTTTAGTAATTAGCTTAAGAATAAGCACAAAAAAGGTCAGATCATTCTGATCTTCCAGAATTTTATACGATGTTTTACGGTAGACAGCAGAAATCTGTTTTCTGCACAGAGATCCGAAAACCAACTCCAAATTTCGTCAGAAACTTTACTTGGCACTACTAAAAAAGGAAAGGAAAGACACAAAGGATTTTCTACAGAAGTATAAAACCCCTTAAATCAAAGAAAACAGAGAAAAACAATGCAAAAATAAAAACATGGGTTATCTCCCAAGAAGTGTTTTTCTTTAAAGCCTTTTAGCTAGGCATGATAATTTGAGAACATGCTCAAATGAGAAATATGAATTGAAGAAATAGAGAGCATCAAGAAGAAAATGTAAAACAAATTTAAGTCTAACCCACTTCCTGTGAAAAATAATCTTGTAGAAAAACAAGTCATGAAAACACAAAGCAACAAGCATAGGAAAGCAAAACAAGTGCAACTTTATAATTTTCAACATAAAGAGGGGAAACTTGATATTGTTGAGATGCATGAAACTATGTTTCCCCCTTTCATAATAACTTTCAGTAGCATCATGAATGAAATTAACAATATAAATATCACACAAAACATTCTTATCATGATCCACATGGACAAAAGAATTATTACTCTCCGCATAAGCATAGTCATTCTCATTAATAATAGTAGGAGGAAATTGAACAAAATAGCTATCATTATTATTCTCATCACCATAATCATCAAATATAGGAGGCATATTATAATCATAATTAATTTTCTCCTCAATAGTAGGTGGACTGAAAATAGCATGTTCATCATTGTAATCATCATATATAGAAGGCATATCATGATCACAATAAAATTTATCATTCATAGTAGGTGGAACTAGAATGCCACAATGATTATAATCATCATATATTGGAGGCAAAGTATCATCAAAGTAAATTTGTTCTTCCATGCTTGGGGGACTAAAAAGGTCACTTTCATAAAAACTAGCTTCCCCAAGCTTAGACTTTTCCATAGCATTAGCAATAATGGTGTTCAAAGAATTCATACTAATAAAATTGTCATTAGCATGCAAATAAAGCTCCATAGTTTTTTTAATTTTCTCTTCAAACACATCATGTCCTAATTCAAGATAAATATTATAAAGATCGCTCATATTTTTATTGTTTTCCATTAAGCCTAACTAGTGAAAATAAAAACAAGAAACAAAAATATATAATTGCAGGATCTAAAGGAAATAACTTCGAGCACTCACACCCGAGGATATGAGTACCTTTTACCTTACCTCCCCGGCAAGGGCTCCAGAAAAGAGCTTGATGTCTACGCACGCTTCTATTCTTGTAGACAGTGTTGGGCCTCCAAGTGCAGAGGTTTGTAGAACAGCACCAAGTTTCCCTTAAGTGGATCACCCAAGGTTTATCAAACTCAGGGAGGTAGAGGTCAAAGATATCCCTCTCAAGCAACCCTGCAATTAAGATACGAGAAGTCTCTTGTGTCCCCAACACACCCAATATATTTGTTAGGTATATAGGTGCACTAATTCGGCGAAGAGAGAGTAAAATAAAAGTTGTATGGATGATTATAAGTGATAATAACAATCTGAAATAAATATGGCAGCAAGCAAATAGTTAGCAGAACAGGAGGAAAACGGTGTTTCAATGCTTGGAAATAAGGCCTAGGGCTCATACTTACACTAGAGGACACTCTCAACAATGAAAACATAATTGAATGCATAAATATGATTTTTAACTATGCTACTCCGAACCACTCTCCGGTCGAATAAAGAACACTAATCATTGTGTAGGTCTTTAACGTCACTCCTTAGAGTATGCATTTTCCCAACCAAGTAACCCCCATGCTATCACCATGGGACCCAGATGGTTCCACGCAAACACCACAATTTCATAGGTTCATCTTCCTACACAAGATATAAATATCATGCTAAACCACACGGTGCACACACTATCACCTTTACCCCATGATCAAAGTGTTTACGGAGATAACAAAACCACTTGAGTAGCATAACAGATGAAGATAAATCTACATATTCAACAAGATAACAAATCTCATGATCACTTAAAGATCACACCATGGGAGAGATAGATGAACCACATAGCTACCGGTAGAGCCCTCAGCCTCGGGGAAGAACTACTCCCTCCTCATCATAGGAGACAGCAACGAAGATGGAGATGGTGGTGGAGTCGAAGGAGATGGCTTCCGGGGGCACTTTCCCGTCCCGGCAGGGTGCCAGAACAGAGATTTGACCCCCAAAACTTGTTGGTGGCGGCGGCGGAGCTACGGATGTATTTTTTAGAAAAGGTCGATCTTCCTAGGGTTTATGCATCGGGGAGTATATATGGGCAAAAGTCGATGCCGGGGGATGGCCAGGGGGCCCACAACGCTAGGTGTCGCGGCCAGGCGAACCCGCGCCATCCCATGGTGTGGCCACCCTCCGGAGATCTTCGGGACTTCTCGAAGCTTCCGGGGAAAATATGCACACTACTAGAGAAATGCTTATAGCAGCATGCATTACCACAGGCGAACAGGTAAAGGCATGCGCCTGGGCTAATTAGCACAGGCGAACAACAAGCATATGCGCCTGGGGTAAGAACGTTACCCCAGGCGAACCAGAACACAATGCGCCTGGGGTAAAAGGTGGCAGGGCACCCCACCACCCCCCTGGCACTGTGCCTCTACCGCAGGCGAATTCTGGCATGTTCGCCTGCGCTATTACTCCCTACCACTGGCGAATAAGGCCAAAAGCGCATGTGGTAACTTGTGGCCTCGGGTAGCACCCCATAGAGCAGGCGCATATGGAATGTTATTCGACTGGGGTAACTTGTGGCCTCAATAAGTGCAGCCAGCCACCCACCACCACCCCTATCCACCACACTCACTCACTCCCTACTCCAAACTCGACCCATTAGTGCTTCAAGCTCAATCACCCACACTCCTCCACCATTTTTAGCTAATTTAACCAATCATATTTGATATATTTTAGCTAGTACGCTACCGCACTTGCCCTCTTCCAAATATCTCCACTAGATCTACTAACCGGACACTAGATCTCACCACAAATGCACCACTAGCTACTTCTAGATCTATCACTCTCTTATCGGTCGTCTCTCCGGTGATCTTCGACGTCGTCATCGCGTCTATATATTTTGCATTGTGTGTCATTTTAATAGGTACGTGAGATTGGTTGGTGGAGGAGAACTCGATCTCTTTTTCATTTTATTGTGTTTCCATGAGGATGAGTTGCCAATGTTTTGCCGAAATGTTGATTCATTTCCTTTTCGGCAAATTTCTGGCGCTCTGCGTTACACCTTTTGTAGCAAGGTCATGCCGAAATTTTCCGTGAAAACCGGATCTAGTTAATGAAAGCTCTCTTGCCTTTTGTAGCAATGGTCATTGCGATGAGGAAAAGCGTGGTGCATAGATATGTGCAACGCGCGACGGCAGTGATGCATCGAAACAACCGCACCGAGATAGAGTGTCTGTGTCGAAAATGCAAGCTAGGGTCCTTGTTCAAACCAGATTCTGGTAATGTGGACAAGCACCTGCTCAGGTATAGTTTCATGGAGAGCCACACTAAGTGGATGGATGATGATGAAGACGATGATCACGTCGAGACCAATTGGGCGGCGAAATGTGAAGATGATCAGGAAGAGTCTGAACATGGCAATGGAGAGGACGAAGAGGCTGCCGACGGAGACGACTATGAAGAAGAAGGGAGTCATGGTGATCAACAACATGTAGAAGACGAGGACATGAACACTCCGCTAACTTCAGCCGTGCGGGGCCCTCATGTTCAAGAGCTTCTTCTCAAGAACATGTCGACCGATGCTAGAAGTAAATCTAAGATCACGCAACAAGAGATAAACTCTGCAACTCCGTTGTATGACGCAAGTCGTGGGCCAGAGGAGTCACGCTTGAGAGTAGCTCTCGATCTTCTAGAGATCAAGGCAAAACAAGGATGGACCGAAACAAGCATGGACGATCTTCTGCGATACCTGAAGACGCAGTTACCTGAAGGGAACACATGTGCTAGTACTCTACAGGAGGCCAAGAAAATCGTGTGCCCCCTCGATTTACCGCACACAAAATACCACGCTTGCGTCCGTGACTGCATAATTTATCGTAACGAGCACGCGGACCAGATCAAATGTCCAGTGTGCGGTGCTGATCGTTACAAGAGGGGGACGAAAAAAGCTCCTAGGAAAGTTGTGTGGTACTTTCCACTCATTCCCCATCTGCAGCGGTACTTCGTGGACCCCAAGGAAGCAAAGCTCATGCGCTGGCACGAGGACAGAAAGAAGGCGGTGCTGAGTGATCCAGAACGTGTTGAAAAACCAGTGCTAATACACCCTTCGGATGCATGTCAGTGGAAAGCATTATACGCATTCGATGAAGAATTCGGGAATGATCCAAGGAACATCAGGCTTGGTGCGAGCACCGACGGTCTCAATCCGTTTGGCAACCAGATCAGCAAACGGATTGAGACCCTCGGTGCTCGCACAAAGCCTCATGTTCCTTGGATCGTTCCCAAATTCTTCATCGAATGCGTCTAATGCTTTCCACTGACGTGCATCCGAAGGGTGTGTTAGCACTGGTTTTTCAACACGTTCTGGGTCACTCAGCACCGCCTTCTTTCTACCCTCATGCCAGCGCATGATCTTTGCTTCCTTGGGGTCCACGAAGTACCGCTGCAGACGGGGAATGAGTGGAAAGTACCACACAACTTTCCTAGGAGCTTTCTTTGTCCCCCTCTTGTAACGATCAGCACCGCACACCGGACATTTGATCTGGTCCGCGTGCTCGTTACGATAAATTATGCAGTCACGGACGCAAGCGTGGTATTTTATGTGCGGTAAATCGAGGGGGCACACGATTTTCTTGGCCTCCTGTAGACTACTAGCACATGTGTTCCCTTCAGGTAAGTGCGTCTTCAGGTATCTCAGATGATCGTCCATGCTTGTGTCTGTCCATCCGTGTTTTGCCTTCATCTCTAGAAGATCGAGAGCTACTCTCAAGCGTGACTCCTCTTCCCCACGACTTGCGTCATACAACAGAATTGCATAGTCTATCTCTAGTTGCGTGATCTTAGATTTACGTCTGGCGTCGGTCGACGTGTTCTTGAGAAGAAGCTCTTGAACATGAGGGTCCCGCACGACTGAAGTTAGCAGAGTGTTCATGTCCTCGTCTTCATGTTGTTGATCACCATGACTCCCTTCTTCTTCATTATAGTCATCTCCATCGGCAGCCTCTTCGTCCTCTCCATTGCCATGTTCAGACTCCTCCTGATCATCTTCACATGTCGCCGCCCAATTGCTCTCGACGTGATCATCGTCTTCATCATCATCCATCCACTTAGTGTGGCTCTCCATGAAACTATACCTGAGCAGGTGCTTGTCCACATTACCAGAATCTGGTTTGAACAAGGACCCTAGCTTGCATTTTTTGACACAGACACTCTATCTCGGTGCGGTTGTTTCGATGCATCACGGCCGTCGCGTGTTGCACATATCTATGCACCACGCTTTTCCTCATCGCAATGACCATTGCTACAAAAGGCAAGAGAGATTTCATTAACTAGATCCGTTTTTCACGGAAAATTTCGGCATGACCTTGCTACAAAAGGTGTAACGCAGAGCGCCAGAAATTTGCCGAAAAGGAAATGAATCAACATTTTGGCAAAACATTGGCAACTCATCCTCATGGAAACACAATAAAATTAAAAAGAGATCGAGTTCTCCTCCACCAACCAATCTCACGTACCTATTAAGATGACACACAATGCAAAATATATAGACGCGATGACGACGTCGAAGATCACCGGAGAGACGACCGATAAGAGAGTGATAGATCTAGAAGTAGCTAGTGGTGCATTTGTGGTGAGATCTAGTGTCCGGTTAGTAGATCTAGTGGAGAGATTTGGAAGAGGGAAAGTGGGGTAGCGTACTAGCTAAAATATATCAAACATGATTGGTTAAATTAGCTAAAAATGGTGAAGGGGTGTGGGGGATTGAGCTAGGAGCACTAATGGGTCGAGTTTGGAGTAGTGAGTGAGTGAGTGGGGTGGATAGGGGTGGTGGTGGGTGGCTGGCCGCACTTACTGATGTCACAACTTACCCCGGGCGAATAAGGTACCACATGCGCCTGCGCTAGGGGGTGCTACCCCAGGCCACATTTTACCACAGGCGCTTTTGAAGCTATTCGTCTGGGGTAAATGTGCTACCCCAGGCGAACCAAGTTCAGATTCGCCTGCGGTACAGGCACAGTGCCAGGGGGTGGTGGTGGGGTGCCCTGCCACAATTTACCCCAGGCGCATCTGAAATTGGTTCTCCTGGGGTAGCACACTTACCCCAGGTGCATAGTACCTCTGTTCGCCTGCGCTAAGTAGCCCAGGCGCATGTACATATCTGTCCGGTTGTGGTAAGTAGTGTTGCTATAAGCATTTCTCCAGTAGTGGTCCTCTCTCCACCTCTGGTGGATCCTCCTCCTCCCAAGCACGAGACGTCACATGACGAGCAACATGACGAGCATGAGACACATGACGACTACATGGATATTGAACTTTCTCCCATTAACGATTTCATATATCAGTTGGATGGCGAAAAGGTTCCTCCAGAGTTACCCACCAGAAATCTTAATATCCAGAAGAAGGTAGATGGCGAAGAGGGTGGTCCTTCTGAGTTACCCACCAGAAAACCGGATATCCAGAAGAAGCTAACATATTCCCAAGAAACTCTCGAGGAGGAGACGGCCTTTACGGCTCCACAACCTATGGTGGTTACCCCGAATACACTCCGTGCTACGGCCTAGGAGGCGGTAAAAAAAGCGGCACTCCCCTGTGTTTGAGGGCGAAGAAGCATCGGAAGAGGCCGGCAGCCAACAAGAAGAAAGGTGGTGCCTCCTCTAGTAGCCAGCCATCGGCCGCTCGAGTCCTGGACCGTTTGCCGCCCGCCGTCCCGTGGAGGAAGGTGCATGAGATAGGTAAGCCGATGCTGCCGCTAGAGGTTGTCACTGTCATGGGTGGTGACATGAGGAGTATCCACGACGGAATTTTGCTGAGAGAGATGGAACTTCTACGTGAGAAACATCCCTCCTACCCGCTATACGTGGTCAAGGTGCCCCGATACGTGGGCTTTGTGGATACAAATCCCGCATAGGTGTTCTTCATTAGATACGAAGGCATATTCAGGGTCTTCCACTTGGGAAAGCTCGACCGAAGCATTGTCCGCATGGTATCGCTCAGCCTGGCGCACGATGTGGTCATGGAGAATACCCCGCACATCGCGATTATGGACCCCTACTACATGGTTGAGGACTACTTGCTGTCACCTGCAGACCGGGTTGTTATCATGAACTATATAACGGGTTTTTTGATAGATAACAAGGATAAGAACGCCATTCTCATGCCATACTTTCCCCTGTAAGTAGTCCTCTCCGCTTCCCGTCATTACATTCTTTCTAGAATCTCCTTAGTATTCTGATGATATTGATGGCTTGTTCGAAATGTTCTGCGCAGAAAAGGAGGATGCACACTCATCGTCATGGAACCGCATTGGTCGCAATGCACTTATCTCGATGCGGGTAGGGCGGTGCAGAAGGACTACATCGAGATAAAAGCTATTCTTAATAGTGCCCTCAACGGCTTCGCCTCCGATTTAGGCAAGCCCCTAAAAAAGGAGAAAATAGTCCGAGGCGCCTACGTGTGCAACCACGTAACAAACTTCCCCTACCTCAAGCAATCGGAACAAGAATCGGGGTTGGAAGCTTGGTATGCCATCTTTCAGATGAGGGAGTACTTAAAGGATGCCCAAGAGGTATTGTTACCAAGTTATCTCCGATACATGACCACAAAGATGGCCAACACCCCCGATGAATATGTGCAAGCTGAGTTCTGTCGCATCCAGCGGAGGATCTGCACGATACTCAAGTCGGATGTCATCACTCGGGGTGGCTTGTTCTTCCACGGCCACGCACCACCGTCAACCGTGACATAGAAGCACACCTACGAGAGCAACGTGACACCCGGACATTCAACACGCTAGAAGTCGTTCGTCCGTTCCCGCCGAGACCATAGGATTGACAAAATGTTAGTATACACTTGCATCATATAACTTTTAGTCCTTTATTTGTCGTGTTTTATTCATAAACCTTTATTCTTCTATTTCTTTGATAGTTATTTGCAGTCTATTATCAATTTCCATGCTAAACACGTATTTTTTCCTATGCAAAGATGACATGGTATGTTGTGTATATCGGTAGGGTTCCCGGAGTCTACGACGATTGGGAACAATGTCGGAGACAGGTGCACGGTTTCAGCGGCAATAGCTACAAGGGGTACAAGACCATGGTGGAGGCTGAAGCTCGATACGCCACTTACCTAGCGAGAGAGAAGACGGAGACGACGAGGGCCCGGATGACCACCTTCGCCATCGCCGTGCTGATACTCCTTGTGTTTATGCTACTTACTCTAGTGCTTGTGTAGCTAAACTATCTGTTGAACTATCCCGAATCGAGACTATGTAATACAAACTTGTGTATTATGTGTTGATGATCGATGTTATGTAATGACTACTAGTTGTGATGATCGATGTTATTTTCTACATCTCTAACTTAGTGCCAATTGAGTGTATTTTGGTTTCTTTTATTCTTTGACACAGGTAAAATATGCCCCAGGCGAATAACAACTATTACCCCACGCCCATATGTACCCCAGGCGCATAAGGCTTGTTCGCCACAGGTAAAACACTCACCCCAGGCGCACAAGACTGATTCACCTGCGGTGGCCTGACTTACCACAGGCGCATATTTGGGTTCGCCTGGGGTAATGCATTACCACTGGCGATATGGTCCCAGGCGAACTGTTATGCGCCTGTGGTAGGCCTTTTTTGTTCGCGTGTAGTAACTTTTCTCTAGTAGTGGCACTTCGGGCTTTGTGGGGTCCAATTCCGAGAATGTTTCCAGAATAACTTTTCTGAAACCAAAAAAACAGCAGAAAACAGGGAACTGGCACTTGATATCTTGTTAATATGTTAGTCCCTAAAAACGTATAAAAATGACATAAAGTGTAAGGAAAACATGTGGGAAACAACATGAAAACAACATGGAACGTCAGAAATTAGGGATACGTTTATGGAGTATCAATGAACACCGAAAATAATGGTATTTCCTCTGTGGACGGCGGCACGGAAGGCCGGCAGCGGAAGGGCAGGAAGTGGACCAAGTCGATTGTTACCGCCAAGCTTCTCACCGCCGTCGAGCTTGAAGGGCTGCTACGGGCCGGCTCGTGGAAGAGCCAAAGCTCATAGGTACGCCCAATCCCGGAGGCCGACGAGCGACTGACCCTCATGGACCACATCTCCAGGGGTGTGTCTTTTCCTCTCCACACCTTCTTCCACGCGCTCATGGCGGGGTACGGCGTGCAACTGCACGACATCCCGCCAAACTCGGTGCGGCACATCGCGTGCTTCATCGCATTGTGCGAGTGCTACCTTGGGGTAGCACCGCATTGTGCCTTCTTCAAGAACTATTTCAACATCTAGGAGCAGCCGAGCAGCAGTGACCCAGACGAGGTTGGAGGCTGCAATAACCAGATTAGCCCGAAATCGGGTTACTTCCCGATGGGCTTCGTCGACTCCGTCACCGGATGGAGGAGTCGATGGTTCTACGCAAAGGAATCCCCAATGTCGACGGTTCTCCTCCGGTGGATCTCAACAAGCCAGTGGTTCCTAGGAGCTCATGGAAAAACTATCTATCCCCTGAGGTTGCACAGACTAAAAGTATGGTGTCCCAATCCGCCACTTTGAAGGCGGATGGGCTCACTGGAACTCATTTGGCTGCCGTATTCCTCAGGCGTCGAGTCCAGCCACTGCAGGTTAGGGCAGCTCCCATGTGGGCCGACTCGAGTGCTGACTCGACTCACTACATGCATCGTGAAGAGCTTTCCATCAATGAAATCGAGCAGTGCCTGCGTCAAATCACTCGGGTTCGGGAGAAAGAAACAGTCGACTCGATTCCTGCTCTATCCCTGTTCTGCTCTTCGACTGAACGCACAAAGGTGAGTCCTTCTTTCTGTTTTGTGTTTTCAGATTTTCTCTTCTTCTTCTACCTCCCTTGTTTCGAGTGACTTTATGCTATATTGCTTAACTTGTTCTTTTTCTCTTTAGAATCATGACGTTCTTCCTAGTGAGCCACCCAAGGCGGGCACCATCCCGTTCATGGAAGGCTTGACTGAAGCTGCTAAAAGTGCATGGTGACCCACGTGTGGTTTTGGTAATTAATGACAATCCTTATGGACTAGTAGTTTCATTGAGATATCCTTGTAGGTTTGTCCATTGGCACCACTTGAACTCCATGTGTTGGATTCAAGGTTGGATGCCATCAAGATCATTGCTTATAATGAATATATTTGATATGATCAAGAAGAACAATTTCCATGATATTACTGATCATATTGCAAGTATGTCTTGAAGAAGGAGATTGTGTGAACATTCATGTTTACCTTCAAGACATCATCATCATGAATAAAGAGAAGATACTTAGTTGATCAAGTTGAAGTGCAAGTTCAAGATGAGCATCAAGAAGAGTTCAAATGTTTGATTCTTGCCACCCATATGGAGATTATTATCAAGTGAAGATGGACATGTGATAAGCTCTCCCATATTATCTTATGGGGGAGCAATTTACAAGTCTTCACAAAGCGAAGCGCAATCAAGAAAGGTGCTCCAACTTGAGGTGATTACGATCGTCATCATGTATCTCAATTGGAATGCGCAAGACAAAGGTTACATTGATAGGATTTCTATTTTACCGGTCTCATGAGGTTAGTAGGGAGACCGGGTTATAGGATAGATAACCATTCTATCAAGAGGGGCTCTCGAATGAGTTGCTTGATCGTATCGTTCGTAGAGAGCTCAAACCTTTGCATCTTTGGCATCATCTTTCTTGGTTCTTATTTTGGTTTTCTCCATGTGTGGTTTTAGAGCTTGTCTTGTTCTTCATGTCAAGCTCAAGTTTATCAAAAACGGATTTCGTATAGAAAACTTATTGCGTTTTTGTTATTGGAGGTTTTGCCGGTTCCTATCTTATAGAGAGGTCTAGGATTTGCCCATTTGGTTTTATTCTCCCTTGTTGGACAATGATGTTTCACTGCATATTCTTGTAGTGCTCGTCGCTGTGATTTCAACGAGCCCAAGAACGTCGAAAACGGAGTCCGGATGCAAAAGATATGACCGTTTTCGTATCAATGTTTTCGCAGTTTTCAGGGGGGCGGAAATTCCGGTCTAAGGCCGGAAATTTCCGGCCAGGCCGGAATATTCCGGGGCAAAAATCCGGCCCGGTATCTGTGAGCGGGCACTCGCGCTCCAGGGGGTCCTGGGTCGTCCGGAAATTTCCGGGGTTGAAATATCCGCCCTGGGGGCCGGAAATTTCCTCCCCGGGAGGCCGGAAATTTCCGGTGTAAGTGAAAATTTCCATCCCGAACGGCCCTAACGGCCATATTTCGTGGGAAGCTATAAATAGCCTTCTTCTCCTCAAGATGAGGCTGCCCAACCCATTTCCTCTCTCCTCCATTGTTGACCTTCAAAATCTTGGGTTTCTCTCAATCCCTCCAATGATTCTTGCCCATTTTTAGGGAAAAGAGAGAGGAGATCTAGATCTACTATTCCACCAATCAATATCTCCTCTTAGTGAGGGGAATCTATTGGATCTAGATCTTGGGATTCATTTGTTGTTTTCCTTGTTCTTCCTCCTTCCTCCCTCCATAGCATTAGTTGCTTTGGTGGGATTTGGGAGAGAAGGACTTGTTCACTTTGTGTGTTTTTGCCATTGCATTAGGTGCATCAGTTTGAGTTCCCCACTGGATTCGTGAAAGAGAAGTTCGTGAGTTTGTTACTCTTGGGTGATTGTTCACCGGAGAGATTGTTCCTCTTGGGTGTATTGAGCACCCTAGACGGTTAGTGCTTAGGGCATCCACCTTGTTGCAAGAAGCTTCGTTGAGAGCCTCCAACTTACTTGTGGAGATAGCCTCAACCTCGTGTAAGGTTTGGTCACCGCCTTCAAGACGACCTCATAGTGGAAACGAGAATCTCCCTCACCGGAGAAGCTCAAGGAGAATAAGGTGTGCACATCCGTGCTATTGAGGAGCGCCTAGGTGGCTCCCCACCTCTCCAACGAAGACGTACTTCCCTTGGGAAGGAACTTCGGTAATCACATCGGTGTCTCCTTGTGCTTCGGTTATTTCTATACTCTAGCTCGTTAATTATGCATTTACCTTTGTGATAGCCATCGCGCTTGAAGTCATCTTTCTTGCTATCACATAGTTGTATATCTTTCTTAGCATAAGTTGTTGGTGCTCATAGGTAAACCTAGCTTGTATAGGTTTTGTGCTTGATAAATTAAACGCTAGTTTTATTCCGCAATTTTTCAAGCCTAAACCGTAATTATTTTAGACCGCCTATTCACCCCCCCCCCTCTAGGCGGCATCCTTGTACTTTCAATTGGTATCAGAGCGAGGGCTCTCATTTATAGGCTTCACTGCCTTGAGAGTAATGATGTCGCTTAGTGAATTAGTGCACGATCCCACATTTCATTTCGATGGCACAAACTATGATGTTTGGAAATTTCGTATGCTCATTTATTTCCGGGTCATGGACCCACATATGGGGCAAATTGTAGAGATGGGTTTTTCTCCTCCAAAGGATCCTCAAAATCCAACTTTAGAGGAAGAGAAAAACTTATCTCTCGATGCTCTTGCTATTAATGCGTTTTTCCTTCTTGTGAGCCTTGTAGTTATTAAGCCACTCTTTCCTATCTGGAATGCTCATGAGGTATGGACAAAGCTTCAAGATAAATATGGAGTGTACAATATTGAAGACGGTGATTGTTCTTCATCCGTTTCCGTTCGTGATGAGTTCTCAACTTCTTATACTTCACCAACATGTGGTAAGCCACAAACTAATGAGATGGTAAGTAGTGATAGGCTTTGCAATAATGATAGTGAGCTTATTATTGATGATCCTCCATCTCTATCTTATTGCCATGCCTCATCTTTGGACTTAAACACAACTAGCACCAAAAATATTTTACATTCTTGTGTTGATAGTCCTTGCATATCATGTCAACATTGTGTGTCTAAATTTCATGATGACATGCTTTCTTTATCTTGTTCCCATGATAAAAATAATTGTGTTTCCCCTAGTCTTTGTGTGGCTAACAATGTAAAGGAAACCCAACTCTCTATGGAACAAGATGTGGACTTGAGTGGTGCCTCAAGTAATGATATATCATCATCTACCACTTTTTGCCTCATGGCCAAGGATTCAAAGGTATCTTCTACTTTGAGCCCCAATATATCTCATGATGATAGAGATGAGTGGATAGCTTTGTGGTTAGCTAGCCTTGATGGTGAGACCAAGAAAAATGTGAATGCTCTTCTAGAACAACTTGATGAGGCTAACTCTCTTATAGATGAAAATGAGGATATCATCATGACTTAGGAAAGTCATAATGGTGGTCATTCTATCAAGGACAAAGAGCTTGAAAAGGCTTTTGAGAAAGAGCATTCCCTTAGATCTTCTCTTGAAGAGAAACTATATAGTCTAGAAGAAACCTATGCTATTAGTGTTTCTAAGCTTAGAAGGGACAATGAATTATCTCTTGCTCTTGCTAATGGCCTCAAAACTAAAAATTATGATGCTTGTGCTACTAACTCTATTTCTTGTGAAGCATCCATATTAAAGGAGAATGTTGAGCTACGGGCTCAACTTGAGTTGCTAACTAGTAATTATGGGAAATTGGAAGAAGCTCATGAAAAGCTCTCAAGCTCTCATGAGAATCTTCTAGTCTCCCATGAGAGGCTAAAATTAGCTCATGAGGCTATTTTAACTAAGGTAACATCTTGTGAGCCTCATGTGGACAAAGGCACAACCTCTACTCTAAATTCTATATTGCCTTTTGCTAGTCCTAGTAATTCATCCTCTCATAATGTGTCCACATCTTGTGATGAATTGCTTTCATTGCCTTGTTGCTCTAATAATGATGCATCTACATCCTATAGCTCTTGTGTTGATACTAACCATGTAGAGGGAATCAAAGAGCTCAAGGCCAAAGTCACTTCCTTGAAGAAAGACTTGGAGAAGTGTCATAAAGGGAAGTCCACACTTGACAATTTGTTGAGTGTCCAAAAATCCCCCAATGACAAGAGAGGACTTGGATTCATTTCCAATTACAAGAACAAGTCCAAGGTATACAAGAAGAAGGGCCATGAACAAGTCAAGAACTTGGCCAGGATTGTTTGCTTCAAGTGCAAGGTTGAAGGGCATCATGTTAGATCATGCCATTTGAAGAAGAAGCAACTTATTGAGAAGCAACAAGGAAAGCGGCCACAAGGTCAACATCAATCTCAACTTCAAGTTGAAGAAAGGCCTCTTCCTAAGAAGACTCAAGCTAGTTCTTCTCAAGTGGAGAAATCAACTAAGAAGAATGGAAGGAGTCGGTGTTGCTATTTATGCCGTGAAAAGGGCCATCTTGCTTCTTCGTGCACTAACGGTACATTATTCAACCCTATCATAATTGATGATGTGTATTCCATTCGTAAGGATAATGTGGGCAATATGTTTGCCAAATATGTTGGTAATCAAAGTGGTGTCAAGAAAAGAACCATTTGGGTTGCCAAGCCTATTGTGACTAACCTCTTAGGACCCAACTTGGTTGGGGACCAACAAGCTCAAACTTGATCAATAGGTGTTATTGGAGGGCATTGGAGACTTGGCTATATCATGAAGAATTAAGGGATCTTCATCACTTATATTTTCCTCAAGCCAAGTCATTTGGATTATCATGTCTCTATCTCATATTCCATGCTCCTTCTTGCGGTAACTTGTATTTACATTTTATATATACATTGAAAGTTGCTTGCCCCTTTGCATGTGTTGGTTTTGTACCTTGCTTGTATTTTGTATATGTTGTGCTTACTACTTACTTATCCTTGAGTAATCAAGTATGTGTTTGTCGGTTCGCACAACATGTATGTGTGAGTTTTCATTGAGCCTTATTGTATCTTTCTTGTATCTTATTTGGCTCTTTTGAGTGATTAATGGACTTTCCTATTTTTGGGGAATGATATGCCTTGGCACTTCACGATCCTAAAATGTGTGTACATGAGCAATACCATTTAGTGTTGATATTTCAATATTTTCTAGCATCTATGTGGTATGTCATGCTCATGAGAAATTCAATTCTATAGTGTCTATTAATCATCTCTAGTTGTTCTTTATTTGCCTCTTGTTGAAAAGATAAGGATTATCACATTATGGGGGAGTAATATCCTTTGTGCATATTACAAACCTAAAGAATGTGAACATTTGAGGTTTTGCCACCTAGAATTGATATTGTCAATTATCTTGTTCCTATGTGGCATGTGTTCTCAAACAAGTTTCAATTTTCTTAAATGCTTTTATTTGCTCATATTTTTGGATCTTGTTTGTGAGAGAGTTTCTTGGTGCGGTTTTCCTCAAATGTGCACTAGTATGCATTATCTCGGAAATCGGTTGCTTCATATTATATTAATCATTGCTTTGCATGATCGTTCGACTATTGAGGCCACCAAGAATATCTATTTAAGCATGGTGTTTTAATTCATATCCTTTTCATATGCTTTTATTTTGTGAATATTATCATGAATATCTATGCAACATACCACCGAGAAATAACTCCGTACTCCTTGTCCTTGACAAGTGATAATATTATTTGTGGTATAATTTATTGATCATATTTTACTTGTGCTATTACTTTTATTTTTCATATTTATTACCAAGAAATTGCTTTGCGCTCACTCCCGTTGTCTTCCTTGCCTATTGAGAATCCCTTTGTTTTACTCGTATTTGTTTGGTGTTCTAATTGCTAAAGCTAAAGCAAGGATCCCATTTTTGTGCATATTGTATTAAAATTCAAAATTATGAATAATGCACAAATCATTGGGGAGTTTTCCTATATTATTTAGAACACTAGTTTTCTTCTCTTTTCTTGAGATCTTTCTCAATTGGTATTTAATCCCGATGACGTGTCTTTAGGGAAGACAAACCTTTTCGTCTTGGTACTTTGTGCCATCATGAAAAGTGTAGAGGGTTTGGTTTAGTTGTTGGAACCTTGCTCTTTTTGGTAGTTGGTTATCTTACTCATTGCTTTATTTTTCAAATTGATCTATTTTGGATATTGGACTTCTTTTTGTTAATGAATCTTTCTTTTGATATCTATTTTGGGAGTTCAATATCTCATATCTTGTTGTAACTTTTAATTGGTTTCTTTGAAATGTCAATTGGTTCTTTGTGATCTCGTTTTCACTTGTCTTTTGGTTCTTGAAAATCTTTGCATGCATATTTACTAAAGTATTTGTTATGGCATGCTTACTTTATTTGATGCAATATATAGGGTAAACTCCACCGAATCCTAAATAGGCTAAGATGTGCATGAAATTCAATTTATATCTATATGTACATATTTATGTGGAGCTTATCCTATGTATTGTAGTTTGTCTAACTACTTTGGACCCAATGTGTTTGGGGGCCATTTTGTGCTTAAATGTGTTTTAGGTACATTTGAGATGCATTGGATGCTTGCCTCATTCTCAAGGAAGGTGTTGTCACCATGATCTTATCGGAGTCAAGCTAGGATGATGGATTAACTCTTATCCACAACAACATCTCCAATGCGATCTTGGTAACAAGTATCTCTCATGCATACTATTCTTGTATTCAACCTTGTGTAGGTTGCATCTTGGCATGAAAATTTTTTATTTGTAAAATTATTCTCCATTTGTGATACTTGATTCTTCCAAAACATTGCAACTATCTATTTTTTCCTTATTGTTATTTGTGATGTTTTTGGTGTGTTTGTCTTGGAAATTAATTTATCCCCATTTAAGATAAAATTGAGCTATGTTCTATGCTTTCAATTAAAAAAAAATCTTATTGGTGTATTTATGACTTTCTCTTGGATATCATGTTCTTCACTTTCGTAACTATTTTTGTGTACATGCTTCTTTGTGGATACATATTATCATGATTTTTGTCCACTTAGAAACTTATACACATGAGAGGAGTTACATCTCTTTTTGGTATCCTATTCCTTTGAAGTCCACCCTTCTTATACCCTTTTCATTTTTGGTGACTCCGCAAAGTATTTTCCTTATGAGTGCTTGTCTTATATTATTTCATCTTGTTCACTCATTAGTTTTTTGAGTTTTTTGTCTCTCATGCTTACCTTGGTGGGCATGTTGGTTTCCTTATGTATGGTTGAGCCTTGTATCATGATGTTCCGTTCATTTGGTATCTTTTTGCTCAATCATTCATTTATTTTCTTCAAGTGCTATTCCTAGTTTGCCTTTTATGATTTCTTGCATTTTTGTGTGTGTTTTAGAGGATATTGGGGGAGTGATCACTACTGCAGAATAGCCTATCAGTGACGGGCTAAAATAGTCCATTAGTGACTAGCAAAGCGTCTGTCACTAATGACTAGTCACTGGTATGAGGTTACTAGTGACGGGCTTGTGCCTGTCACTAGTACGTGTACCAGTGACAGTTATTTGCGCGGTTCTGTCACTAGCATGTGTAAACTAGTGACATGCAAAAGAAATGCAAGTCACTAGTTGCAATCGAAGGTAGCAGCCCTATGAGTTTGTAGTGACAGGTCCATTATTATGCCCGTCACTGGTTTGAATTTCGATATTAAAAAAAATTAAATTCATCTATTTGATCTCGAATTTTCTCACAAAATATTAAATTAACATAGCATCCAACACAACAATTCTCAATATTTGGCACATACTAATTGGTTCCTAAATCGTGAGTTGAAAGAATTGACAAAAGAAAAGTCAAATGCACAATAATTTATAATAACCACTATGTTAACGACATTCCAAAATAAACTTCAGTTGCATTAGCGCCAGCACATCCCAATGGTTAGTAGGTGCGAGTTCTCCAACTTCCAGCTTGCGGGACTTCAGTTCGGTCACCTAAAATATGAAAATGGTACAAGTATAAAGTATATGAATATATATGCTAGCAGTAATACCAGTTTGCGGGACTTCAGTTCGGTCCCCTAAAAAATATGAAAATGGTACAAGTATAAAGTATATGAATATATATGCTAGCAATAACTTGCACGTCAGTGTACATGAAGAAAACAGAGCAACCCCAGAGCAAGCAATAAGACACTAGAGAGTGTCCGGCTTGAATTAATTTGTCAAAATGATTGCTGTTAAAAAAAATCTTCATCTCAACTTATCAATCCAGTGTATTTAGCTACGTCTATTCGTCTCTAAATACTTGATGGTCTGATAGCATGTGCACGCATTACAAAAATACTTTTCAATTCGTTCAGGTTCTGACCGAGCGCTAAGCTGGTAGAATATTTTAAATATGTTTGTATATGATTTATTGCTTCAGCACAGCTGCTAGTTATTTGGGTCATTGTATTTAGCTGGTAGCTGCTCGAGCACCTAATAGTGGCAAAAAAAATTATACTCTAGCTGGGTGAGACGGGTCAATATACATTTTTTTTATTTGGCTGCTAGGAACGAAAGAGGCTCGCTCGGATCGATGGGCACGCGGACCATCGACGCCAACTGACTTTGAAGAAGTAAAGAAATCTTATAATGTACTCATAGTCGCCCCCCAATAAAAGTTTTAGAATTCGGGTATTCTAGTTATGGAGTGAGGTTTTTGGCGGTACATGAGCAAAGCTAGTTCATTGAAAGTCAATTGGCTTTAGCTTGAGGCCGCTAGCACACATCGCAGCCATTCTATGTATCTTGCTCATTTAGTTGACCTTAGTTAGATTTGTCTTTGTCGCAAGGTATTAACATACTCAGACATGGCTTTCGTTTGAAATTACTATCTGACTCAAATTTCCAAACCTACATGGATTACTCCTACCAAACTGACTCACGTACTAATAGGACACGACCAGACATACTAGTCGTTCAAAAGTAAACAATCTAAATGAAATAGAACAAATAGTCCACCTAGTCACAATTATACAAGCAAAGTTAGATTATTTTCCACCTTCATATGAGTTCCATCAGTTTTTCGTGTAGTTCACAGAATTACTCACAGGTGACAAAGGACAAAAGGTGTCACAGCTGACAAGGGCCAAAAGGTGTTTGCAACTATACTAAGGAATTACTTTCCTTCTTCGCGACAGTATCAATTGTGGAAAAGTGAACAATGAAACTCTGCAGATTTTAAAAGTCATGGGGACGATAGTCTGATATACCGACAAACTAGTTTCACGGTGAAGTGGCATCAAATATCTATCTTCAGTAGCATGCACAACTACATATTATGCTACCAACAGAATACCTAGATATTTGTCCATATAAAGATTACAATAAAATTACCTGAGAAAGATGGTACAGAAAGATGTCTCTTCAAAACCAAACTGCATCCAGAAACAAAGAGTTGCCCTTGTCATCATTAGATCTGTAATCATGCATATTTTGAAAGCCATACTTGAACTGATTTACTAAATAGCCCTAATAATAAACTACAAACAACAAAAAGTGATACACTGATAAGAATAACTAACCATGCTTGACTAAATTGGCAATTGACACCAACAAGCATATATACTGACAGTTTAGTCATGAACACATACTAATGCCCCATACATCATTCGGTGGTGTTGCATGCTTCATCAATTGGGTTGCAGCCGCCTTTGTGTGTGGATCATGAACCGCCGCCAAGTCATCATCGCCATAGAAAATCCCAGCTTCCGAGGCAACCTCGGTGTTGATGAGTTTTGCGAAAAACTTGTGCAACAATCTTAATAAAAAATAGGTTGGAAAGATAAACGTTTCAGATTTGTGCAGATAGCTTTTACATAATAGCCTTTCCATTTGCAGATTTCCTTAACCATGACGGCGATTCAGATTCTATATTAGTACATGATGAACAGAAAGATGTTTTGGAGGTACAACTTTGATCTATGTTTCAATGTCTAGTTCTGCAATTATGTTCTATTGTTACGAAGACACTTTACTTATTTTTTGTTCTGATATCTATACATATCAATTTCGTGTTCTTATTTTCTAATAAGTCATGTGGTTCCCGACAGGAATTATGTTGTTCGTGAACAGGTGAGTTTTGGAGAAAATTTTGCTTCACTTTATTGTGGTTGGATAGCATGATCAATTATGAATAAGAATATTCATGATCTGTATATACTTTGCACAAAACACCTCTGTGATGGCGGCGACCATCTATTGTAACATATGTTTCAGTGAGCTTTGAGATTTTCATTCAGTTTTCACGTCATGATAAGATATGGAAAACACTCGAATGCCTCACTAGCAATTAACTTGGGATTTACACTTTCCGGAAACACATATGATCAAGTATACCACAACAATGAAATAAATTTCCTAAGGGGCTTACTTAGATAATGGTAACTACTGAAGCATCATAACTTGTGTGTAAGGAATTCTAGCGTCTTGGTCTTCTGCAACTTAAGTAACTAGGTCGTTGATGGCTAATTAGCATGCTAAGAATATAATTATGAAGTTCTAATTAAACATGCTTTCTATTGGCCAAGCAAACAGAATTACGAGAAATCCATTGACGGACCTGTGGGGACAGACACAAAGGGTCTTTCCTGGAAGCTTTCTGCTTGGATGTAAACCGGATCCATTGACGGACCTGTAAGCATTCCCGCTCTCTAAATCTCGCTGAAAAGTTGCTATAATCTCAAAAGGCGCTTGGTGAACACTTCTAACAACAAAATCCTTGCATACCAAAACAATGCAGAAATTAAAAACAACATCAAATGGTATGCATGTAAGAACGAAAAACTTTTGCTCTTTAAATGTTATACACCAAAAAATAGTCCAATTGCTAGCATTAATAGTAAGAGCTGCGTGAGAACAGTATTAGGTAAAAGTTCGATCAATCATTAGTACACTTTACATGGGTATGATTAGGCGAATACTTCCTTTTAGTATGGTGACTCCTAGTGGACAATCCATAAAAAACAAAATTTATCTCCCGATATATTCAGGTCCTCCACCTCCCTCTAGTCCTTCCTTGAGTTCAGAACTAAAAGAAGGAATAACCTCGTACTACTCTAACAAGTAATCCTCGATTACTTGGCAAATGAAGTGCTAAACTTTATCCTTCCATAGAATTCATCATCAGAAAATTCAAAATATAGGAGATAGAACACCCGGAGTATCTAACACATATATATTGGGGGCAACTAGCTACATGAAAACCATCAAAATAATCTTGCTGAGATTTAAATGACACGTTACAATCATATAGACAGTTACCTAGTCAACACATGTTGATGGTATGGCACCCTCTACCGCAGTCATCTGGCTCGGACGGTCCGCCCTCGACAGGGAAAGTTACAGCATCATACCAGCCGCTGTCAGAAAGGCTGGATAGACACCACTGCTTCGACCCCGCAGTCCGCGTTCCGGGTTGCCGTTGACATCGCGTTCTACAAGTGACGGCAGCAGTCCATCGTCTTTGTCCGGAAACGAAAGACACAAAAGGGGATCAAATATCGAAACCAAAATTCGGTAGAAACAACAAGGGACAAGTTGTACCGTCGAAACTATGCATCCGATCTGGGTGCGTCAGATACGGTCCGACCGATGCCATCGCGTAGCAGAGGTCTTGCGGTAGAGGAGGAGGGGTCTGGCGGCCGAGGATGACGGGATCGGCCGTTAGCGTCGCGTAGGAGGTCTACGCGCCGTTGGGGTCGCCGTCCGTCGGATCCATCCGTCGTCGCCCGCCGGAGTCGCAAGTCAACTAGGGTTACTGCAGCGGAACTAGAAGTGAGAGGTAGAGTAGCTGCATCACCACGAACTGATCTCATCGATGGAGATACCAGAGGGCCTCGAGTCGAACGAACAGGGAATCGTGGTAGGGAGGTTGGGATCGTGGATTCGTGGGAGAGAACACGGCCATTGCCTTATGTGTAGATAAGCAGCACCGCTAGGGCTAGTATTTTGGCTGGGCCAGTGTGACGGACATTACACAAGGAAGCGATATTAAATCAAACATTTTTTTTCTTTTGCTAAAAGTTAAAACTATGCACAGTGAAGATATCGCCTTTTGGTCATTTTACGATAAAAGTTGAAAACTAGTTAGACACTATTGTTCACTGTACTGATAAAGGACCGATTATAATGAAAAACAAATTATGGCGTACCACACATAATTTTTTTAAACAATTTGTGCAATTGACTTCTACGTCACACATTTTGTTTGTCAAAATATATTTTGCAATTGCGGGGGCGAGGGCACGGGGCGGGGTACCTATAGGTGGCTTACCGTGGCGGAGGAGGTAAAGGTTTGGTGTGCTTGAAGAGGACTCAAACGGGTTTTAACGCGTCCATTGAACACATATGGCCAAGTATTTGAACTCCAGGTCAAAGATGATTGTGATAGGGGCCGTATGTGTAGGAGGTGGACTTGCTCACGAATTCGGACCGTTTACTACTATCGATGGCGTTGCGCTGAGCAATTGGGCTTCGGCTCAATTGGTTCAGTCCGTTTCTTTTCTTTCTCTTTCTTTTTACTTTGTTTCTTGAATAATTTTTAAAATTGTTAAATCGTTTATCACCAACATTTATATATAACATCACGTCGATAATACCAGTGACGGGCAAGTATATAGACCTGTCACTGATATTATATGATATTACTAGTGACAGGCAAGTATACTATACTGTCACCAGTACATTCTACAACCGCATGTTGAGCTTTACTAGTGACAGACATATTGGCGCCTGTCACTGATACCTGTCACCAGTGACGTGCACATTTGTGTCTGTCACTAATGTGCTGGTGGCTATAAGCTATTCTGCAGTAGTGGATGATCCCATATTTGTGCACTTTGTATTCAAATGCAAAAACTCTAAGTAGTGCATGAACATTGGGGAGCTTCATGATTTTCTTTAGAACACTATTTTGCTAAAATCATAAAATCTTTGGTTCCATTGTCTTTTCGGATCCTTTGTTTGTTCTCCTCCTCTTGGAAGAAGTTTTAAATGAATATAATCTTATTTTCAATCTTTGGACCCTCAATATAGTTTGCTCCCCCCATCTATTCGTCATTGAATATGCATTTGTTTTCACTCATATTATGAGAAATGCAAAAATTGTAGGGGAGCTCTTACTATATTGACCTTCTACATTTTTCCGCCCATTTCGGAAATGGATGCCAATGGGGGAGAAGTTTAGAGGGTTTAAGGGAATTTGGTTTAAATATTTTGGTTTTGTTCTTAAGCATTTTTGCCTTCCATTGTCATGCATCCATGTTTATTGCTTTGCGTGTTTGCTTAATTCTATATAAACCCTCGTAAAAGGGATTGTCATCAATTACCAAAATGGGGGAGATTGAAAGTGCATGGTGACCCACGTGTGGTTTTGGTAATTAATGACAATCCTTATGGACTAATAGTTTCATTGAGATATCCTTGTAGGTTTGTCCATTGGCACCACTTGAACTCCATGTGTTGGATTCAAGGTTGGATGCCATCAAGATCATTGCTTATAATGAATATATTTGATATGATCAAGAAGAAGAATTTCCATGATATTATTGATCATATTGCAAGTATGTCTTGAAGAAGGAGATTGTGTGAACATTCATGTTTACCTTCAAGACATCATCATCATGAATAAAGAGAAGATACTTAGTTGATCAAGTTGAAGTGCAAGTTCAAGATGAGCATCAAGAAGAGTTCAAATGTTTGATGCTTGACACCCATATGGAGATTATTATCAAGTTAAGATGGACATGTGATAAGCTCTCCCATATTATCTTATGGGGGAGCAATTTACAAGTCTTCACAAAGCGAAGCGCAATCAAGAAAGGTGCTCCAACTTGAGGTGATTAAGATCGTCATCATGTATCTCAATTGGAATGCGCAAGAAAAAGGTTACATTGATAGGATTTCTATTTTACCGGTCTCATGAGGTTAGTAGGGAGACCGGGTTATAGGATAGATAACCATTCTATCAAGAGGGGATCTCGAATGAGTTGCTTGATCGTATCGTTCGTAGAGAGCTCAAACCTTTGCATCTTTGGCATCATCTTTCTTGGTTCTTATTTTGGTTTTCTCCATGTGTGGTTTTAGAGCTTGTCTTGTTCTTCATGTCAAGCTCAAGTTTATCAAAAACGGATTTCGTATAGGAAACTTATTGCGTTTTTGTTATTGGAGGTTTTGCCGGTTCCTATCTTATACAGAGGTCTAGGATTTGCCCATTTGGTTTTATTCTCCCTTGTTGGACTATGATGTTTCACTGCATATTCTTTTAGTGCTCGTCGCTGCGATTTCAACGAGCCCAAGAACGTCGAAAACGGAGTCCGGATGCAAAAGATATGACCGTTTTCGTATCAATGTTTTCGCAGTTTTCAGGGGGGCGGAAATTCCGGTCTAAGGCCGGAAATTTCCGGCCAGGCCGGAATATTCCGGGGCAAAAATCCGGCCCGGCATCTGTGAGCGGGCACTCGCGCTCCAGGGGGTCCTGGGTCGTCCTAAATTTCCGGGGTTGAAATATCCGCCCTGGGGGCCGGAAATTTCCGCCCCGGGAGGCCGGAAATTTCCGGTGTAAGTGAAAAATTTCCATCCCGGACGGCCCTAACGGCCATATTTCGTGGGAAGCTATAAATAGCCTTCTTCTTCCTCAAGATGAGGCTGCCCAACCCATTTCCTCTCTCCTCCATTGTTGACCTTCAAAAGCTTGGGTTTCTCTCAATCCCTCCAATGATTCTTGCCCATTTTTAGGGAAAAGAGAGAGGAGATCTGGATCTACTATTCCACCAATCAATATCTCCTCTTAGTGAGGGGACTCCATTGGATCTAGATCTTGGGATTCATTTGTTGTTTTCCTTGTTCTTCCTCCTTCCTCCCTCCATAGCATTAGTTGCTTTGGTGGGATTTGGGAGAGAAGGACTTGTTCACTTTGTGTGTTCCTGCCATTGCATTAGGTGCATCGGTTTGAGTTCCCCACGGGATTCGTGAAAGAGAAGTTCGTGAGTTTGTTACTCTTGGGTGCTTGTTCACCGGAGAGATTGTTCCTCTTGGGTGTATTGAGCACCCTAGACGGTTAGTGCTTGGGGCTTCCACCTTGTCGCAAGAAGCTTCGTTGAGAGCGTCCAACTTACTTGTGGAGATAGCCTCAACCTCGTGTAAGGTTTGGTCACCGCCTTCAAGACGATCTCATAGTGGAAACGAGAATCTCCCTCACCGGAGAAGTTCAAGGAGAATAAGGTGTGCACATCCGTGCTATTGAGGAGCGCCTAGGTGGCTCCCCACCTCTCCAACGAAGACGTACTTCCCTTGGGAAGGAACTTCGGTAATCACATCGGTATCTCCTTGTGCTTCGGTTATTTCTATACTCTAGCTCGTTAATTATGCATTTACCTTTGTGATAGCCATCGTGCTTGAAGTCATCTTTCTTGCTATCACATAGTTGTATATCTTGCTTAGCATAAGTTGTTGGTGCTCATAGGTAAACCTACCTTGTATAGGTTTTGTGCTTGATAAATTAAACGCTAGTTTTATTCCGCATTTTTTCAAGCCTAAACGGTAATTATTTTAAACCGCCTATTCACCCCCCCCCCCCTCTAGGCGGCATCCTTGTACTTTCAGCTGCTGCTATGAATTTGAAATCCATTCCCTAAGTCGCCACGGCCAATTCTTCTCGCTAGGAAGATGATCTTGAGAATTGCCAGGAGGAAACTACCGAGGAGTCTCAAGTGACTCCCAAGTGTACTCGATTAGAAGTTGAGCTTGAGGAAGCCGCCTCTAGGGATTCGAGTTCCTTGAGGGCGACACGATGAGATGAGCTGAGGAACCCAATTTCCAAGGTTCCCCACTCTTCGAAGCCTCCGCCTGCTCCTCAGTAATCAGGGGCTCCTTCGGCCAAGAAAGTCCGCCGAGTGTACGGTGTAGGTTCTCTGAGCAGGTAAGTTTCACTCTTTTTTGTGTCATACTAGTCGATTTTTTAGGTTTTAACTATCACCATTTCAGGGCTTCCATTCCTCCAAGGGCTCCGGCTCCTTCTTCTACGGCCAACCTTTCTGCTGCTTTGACTCCACCTACTGCTTCGACGGTTGCACGCACTCCTCCTACTCACGGAAGGAATGATTCGCGTGCTTCTCCTGAGGCCACTGCTCCCACAGCTTTGGATTCCTAGCAGGGGACTCGAGATGAGGGAGTCATGGAAGAAGACGCTCACAGGCACTCTCCCGTTCATGAAGAAGAAGGGAGACCTACGGGTCTAGGGACTTGGATGGCGGACTTGATGGAGGCTGATACTTTGGCTCCCGAATTCTAGGTTAAAGACCACGTGAGTTTTGTTTTTTTTTTCGTTTTCTCGGCTTGTTCTATCGGGTGCGCGATCAGCACTCCCGATGGGAGTAGCCCCGGAGTCTAGGTTTGGCTGCTTGCAGGCAAGCGCAGACTCAAGTATCTCACTCGATTATTGATTATTGTATTACTCTAGCCTTTCCTGGCAAGCATGAAGGACTTGAGAATCCGTTTTGTTGGTATTGGGAGGAAGAGAGATTCTACTTTAGCCAACTTCTCCAAAGCGAAAGGTAAAAATTTGCTTTGATGAATAATTTTCATCCTTTCCTTTATTAATCTTGCACATCTAACCGATTTCCTTTTCTTTTTTTAGAACTCTTGGTTTCGACTACTGCTGAGAAGAACTCTGCCATCGCTCAAGTGAAAGAACTCGAAGCACAGAATGATGTTCTGCGGCTAGAGGCCACAACTTCTCAGAAGAGGACTAAGGCTGCCATCCGGAAGGGCGATGAGTCGAAGGAAAAGGAGAAGGAGGCAGTCAAGAAGTTCTCTCATCAGCAAGAGACTCTCGTCCCTCGGTTCCACTCGTTGACAGATAGTTTGATAAGTAATCTTCTTTTTCTTTATCCTAAAGTGATTTTCTTCTATTATTCTTGTACTTTAACTAACGATTAATTTATATTGTTGCAGATATTCTCGGGAGTCCTCCTTCCTTATCTCGTCGATTGCGGGAGGGCGCGTTGCTAGATACGGTGACCTACTCCGAGCAGCGAGTGGAGAAAGCCAAGGGTTTGCTGGAGAAGCTTCGGGGAGTACTCGTGTCCTTTCATGAGTGCTTGTTCCCCAAAGATGAGGTTCCTGCCACTATGCACTGCTAGATGTGTTTCGCGACACAAATGTCCTGGCTGATTTCAGTGGGGAACAAACTCTATTGGGGGGCGGAAGCAGCGCTGCCCGAGCGCATGGCATTGAAGGGAACTTTGAATCTGTGCTGAGCGGACCTCCACTGGACTCGGACGGGTAGGAGGTAGACCTCAACCCCTTGACCCTGGAGTCCGTTAGGCTAGCTGGTGGTCTTCTGAAAATTGTCGAAGCTCGATCCCAGGCAGCTCAAGGTGATGAGGTTGCTAGAGACGCTCAGGGGACATCCGCCGAGTTTAACTTTATTTTTCTGTCGAGTAGTAATAGAAGTGCGTGAGTGTAGTAAATCCGCATCTTTATTTGTAATGAACCTTGTGCACTGTTCTATGAATGCAAAATTGTTTGTCTTCTCCGATATATATATCTAAAGTGTTTTCTTGCTTTGCTAAGTCTTTTGTACTCGTCGTTTCTCCTGATGGGAGTAACCCCCGAGTATGACGCAGATGTATCTGCTGAATACTCGAGTAGAATAATGACCAAGTGTTTCTTCTTTGATTTCTAGGCACCTAGGGCTTCCAATTCTACAAATCCGTCAGCTTCAATTTTTTCGACTTCGTCTTCTTCTAACTTAGTGCAATTACTGACCGCCAAGCTTTAAGTAAAGAGGAGGAGTTGAAGGCCTTGAAAACTCAACTTGATGCTGCAAAAGATAAAGAAAAAACTACCGCAGACCGTGAAGATTTTCTGTGGGCTGAATTGGCAGCAATAACGACTGACTTAGCATGGAAGTTTTTCGAGTATCAGTGGCATGCTTTTCCCGAGTAATCTTTGACTGCCACTTATCTGTGAAAGTAACTTGACCTGCATGTTGATGGTGCAGATCTTGCACTCGTAGGGATACCGCAAGAGGAAGCTTTGATGAGCACAACATCAAGTTTCCCACACAAAGAAACCAAGGTTGAATCGAACAGCAGGAGAAAGAAGCAACTCTGAAGGTTTAGGCAGCTAAGATGTCAGGGCGCACTACCGGTTAAGCAGAAACGTGGAACCTACACAACACAATCAAATCACTTTGCCCCAACGAAGCAGTGAGGTTGTCAATCTCACCGGTTTTGCTGAACACAAAGAGGTTAAACGTACCGTGTGGAAAATAATATTTTTTGCAGTAGATGAAAAAATAACAATGATGGTAGTAGTAAAACAGTAGCAACATTATGAAAACAGAGATATGAAGTGATTGTATTATCAGTATGAGGAAAAAGGACCGGGGTCCACAGTTCACTAGAGGTGTCTCTCCCAAGACTGATAGATAGCATGTGTGGTAAACAAATTACAGCTGGGCAATTGACATATATAAAGTCTGCACTGTAGTCCATATGCATGGCATGATGAATTACTATGTGATTCATGTGGACATTGCAACAAGACTCATAGACCGTTATCCAACTACATCTATGACTAATAATCCACCCTGAGAATGTCATCCGGGCAATCCTTAGGTATTAAGTTGCAAGAACAGATAATTACATTAAGAAAAGTGTGTAATGTAAATAACGTAAACATCGCTATTTTCTGCCTAATGACAATAACACATCCTCCATTTGTCACGTTTCTGTCACTCGAGCACAGATGCAAAGGAGGCATGTACCCACTATCGAGCATAAATATTCTACTTGGGCAGAGCATCTACTAACAACAGAGAGCATGCAAGATCATAAATAACATACACATCAACATAAAATGCTAGATTGATAATCAAGAGACATAGCATTTAATATTCATCGGATCCCAGCAAACACAACATGAGCCATTACAATAAGATGGTCTTGATCATGTAGGGCAGCTCACAACATCTAAACATGGGGCATAAAGAGGAGAGAACAACCATCTAGCTACTGCTATGGACCCGTAGTCCACGTATGAACTACTCACACATCACTCCGAAGGCGGGCATGGTGGTGTAGAGCCCTCCGGTGATGATTTCCCCTCTCGGTATGGTGCCGGGGAGAACTCCAGAACCCTCCCACACTCGGGTTGACGATGACGGCGGCCTCGGGTGTTTTTCGTGGAAAAGGTGGATTCTTTTAGGGTTAACCTTCCGAGGGGAATAAATAGGCGAAAGGGCAACATCGGTGGGCGGCTAGGGGGCCACACCACCCCATGGCGCGGCTAGGGGGCGTGCCGCCCTATGGCGTAGGGGCACCTGTGGCCCGCCTCCAGGTCTCCTCTGAACTTCGTGGATCCTCGGGAAATTCTAAGACTTCTGGGCTTCGAATCGTCCAATTCCGAATATTTCTATAAAAACTTTTCTGAAACTAAAAACAGCTGAAAATAGGAACTGGCTATGTGGCATCTTGTCAATAGGTAAGTCCCAGATTTACTGAATTATGAGCAAGCGACATGTGTTTTATTGCGCATCCAGCTTGCTTCTTGCATGCTCGCACGACGCCGAGGCTAGCTAGCTGGTGTGCTCGAGCCGTTTTGCATCGTACGTCCATCACATGCATCCATCCATCTCGGTCGATGGAGAAATGGCCGGCCAGAGATCCTAACCCACATAAGCCATCTGGGGACATTCCAAGACAGTAGGATCAACTTCCTTTGGTCTTCTCCCCCATATGGATGTCATGAACCATGCTCCCTCTTCACATGTGTGTGCATCCTTATACTCTCTCCTCAAAAGTAGGGAGATTTGAAAACGTAAATAAGATGAAATGGTATCGTAGCTTAATAGGCTTTGATGATGTTCAACCCTCAGGCATATGAGGATGATTTCCATATGTGGCCCACAACTTTCCCAAGGATCAATCTATCACATCGGTCATCGTCTCTCCTAAGCTCATCATTGTGAAGAGGGATACACATGTACCTTCTATTAAGGAACCCACACTAAATTCAAAAAATTCTACAAAAAAAAGCATGTTCCTTCCTCTCCATACCAATTGGAATGAGTTCACTCTTTTTTTTTAAACGAGGCAACCCTATTCTATTCATATACAATGATGAAACATGAAGTATCAGGCCTAAAAGGGAAAAAAAGTACAACTCGAGTCGACGACTATGTTGCCCTAGCAACCATAGTCCACACTATAGGTTATTACGAGATGCAGCGGTCTTAGCTCATAACAAATGAGAATTCATTCCAGGTTTCTCTTAAGTACTTCCTATACTATTCTCTAAAAAAGGACAGCTCCATGGATCGGGTTAGCCCAGTCACACTAGCTATTAGATTCATCTAGCTCAGTCGTCGGGGGCACTTAGCGGCCTATCACCTTGGACCAACGGCAGCGTACATACGTGATGGTATGTTCAAATGATGGGTGGACACGTGGCGGAACGGCCGAACCATCTGAAGCGCTAAACGGCCAGATCAACGGCTGAGAATTCAAAATCGGCCTGGAAGAGTGAGTGTAAGCAGTGACCGAGTCGCGCTGTCTCTTAATTCTCTATCATAAAACGGTGCCATCTATATATACTGGGCCAAGTCCAAGATTTACTGAATTAGGAGCAAGCGACATGCGTTTTATTGCGCATCCATCTTGCTTCTTGCATTCTCGCGCGACGCTGAGGCAAGCTAGCTGGTGTGCTCACGCCGCCATGCATCGTCCGTCCATCACATGCATCCACACATCTCGGTCGATGGAGAAACAGTCGGCCAGAGATCCTAACCCGCACAAGCCAGCTGGGGACATTCCAAGACCGTAGGATCAACGTCCATTGGTCTTCTCTCCCATATGGACGTCGTGAACTGTGCTCCCTCTCAACATGTGTGTGCATCCTTATACTCTCTCCTCAAAAGTAGGGAGATTTGAAAAAGTAAATAAGATGAAATGGAATCGTAGCTAAGTAGGTTTTGATGACGTTCAACCCTTGGGCATATGAGGATGATTTCCATATGTGTCCAACAACTTTCCAAAGGATCAATCTATCACATCGGTCATCGTCTCTCCTAAGCTCATCATTGTGAAGAGGGATACATATGTACTTTCTATTAAGGAACCCACACTAAATTCAAAAAATTCTAGAAAAAGTGTGTTCCTTCCTCTGCATACCAATTGGAATGAGTTCACTCTTTTTTTTGAAACGAGGCAACCCATTTCTATTGATATAGAAAGATCAAACTTGAAGTACCAGGCCTAAAGAGAGAAAAAAGTACAACTAGAATCGACGACTATGTTGCCCTAGCAACCATAGTCGGCACTATAGGTTATTACGAGATGCGGCGGTCTTAGCTCAAAGAAAATGAGAATTCATTCTAGGTTTCGCTTAATTACTTCCTATACTATTCTCGAAAAAAAGGACAGCTCCATGGATCGGGTTAGCCCAGTCACACTAGCTAGTAGATTCATCTAGCTCGGTCGTTGGGGGTCAGCTAGCGGCATATCACCTTGGACCAACCGGGGCGTACGTACATGATGGTATGTTCTAATGATGGGTTGACATGTGGCGGAACGTCCGAGCCATCTGAAGCGCTAAACAGCTAGATCAACGGCTGAGAATTCAAAATCGGCGTGGAAGAGTGAGTGTCAACAGCGGCCGAGTCGCGTTATCTCTTGATTCTCTATAATAAAACGGTGCCATCTGTATATACTGGGCCAGGTCCAAGATTTACTGAATTATGAGCAAGTGACATGCGTTTTATTGTGCATACAGCTTGCTTCTTGGATGCTCGTGCGACGCCGAAGCTAGCTAGCTGGTGTCCTCGCGCCATCGTGCATCGTCCGTCCATCACATGAATCCACACACTTCGGTCGATGGGAAACGGCCGCCCAGATGTCCTAACCCACACAAGCCAGCTGAGGACATTCCAAGGCCATAGGATCAACATCCATTGGCCTTCTCTCCCATATGGGTGTCGTGAACCGTGCTCCCTCTCCACATGTGTGTGCATCCTTATACTCTCTCTCCTCAAAAGTAGGGAGATTTGAAAAGGTAAATAAGATGAAATGGATCGTAGCTAAGTAGGCTCTGATGACGTTCAATCCTCGGGCATATGAGGATGATTTCCATATGTGGCCAACAACTTTCCAAAGGATCAATCTATCACACCGGTCATGGTCTCTCCTAAGCTCATGATGCATCCCACCCTAATCCACCAAGCACCACATCGATACACGACAAGGTGAACTCACTCATATCTCCGTATGTTTCCGGTGACTTGGTGAACGGTGCGCTACCTCATGTAATAATCCTCTTCATGCCTAGGTTGGATCCCACAATGGAGCCCAAGGCGATGCCCACGATGACCAAGAACATACCCAAGAGGATGCCCAAGAAGCCATGGAGGAAGTCCAAGAAGAAGGCATCAAGGAGGGAGAAGAGAAGGAGGAGGAAGAGAAGATGCAGGTTGCCCGGTCCGCTCCCCAGCCATGCCGGCCTCCAGGCCGGCTGCCCAACCGAGCCGCCCGGCCTAGAGCCCGGCCCAGGCCGCCCCCCCTGCGCACCTTTTCCCCCTTCGGTTTGGTGATTTTCGGAGCAGTTTTCCGCCCCAAAAAGTCAAAATAGCGACCAAAATCACGAATTTTCGAGTGTGCAGGTTGCCCGGCCTCTAGCCCGGCCTGACTGGCCTCCAGGCCGGCCCCCTAACAGAGCCGCCCGGCCTCGCGCAGGAAACCCGGCCTCTGGCCCGGCCCAGGCTGGCCTCCTAGAAAACTGCCACGTCTGATCACTGTTTTGGCCATAACTTTTGACTCGGGACTCCGTTTTGAGTGATCTTTAGCTCGTTTTATATGCAATTACATCATCCAAATCACAATTGCAGGAGATACATAATTCATTTAATCCTAATTTCGTGATAAAGCATGAAACTTTCCAGCCTATAGGGTGAAGATCGTTGGAAAGAGGTATAATCATCCCGAATCTTCTCCCTCTTGCCATTCATTTGTGAGCCAACCTACCATGTGATTACCTTACACATTGAGGCTAGTTCATCTATGATTGATTGGGCTTTGCACACTTGTTCCGTGTAGTTTCCGAGCGACCGTTTTTTGCGCTAATTCATATAGTTTCATATGTTGGCACAAAGTGAGTGAGCAAAAAGTGAAAAATCAAAAGAGAGAAGAGAAAAGGGAGAAAAGAGAAGAGACAAAATAAGAGAGAAAAAGTAACCCACCACTTTCCATACCACTTGTAGGAAGCGCGCAAGCTCGATGAACATCTCGTAGGTGGTGCATTGTGTGCAAATCTTGTATCCCACCAATAAATTGCAATCGAACTAGCGGCTCTCCTTGTACTTGTGCAACACGAGCTTTATAGTCTTTGCTAGGATCATTTGGTTCCTTAGCTCACATTTTGGTTGCACTAGTCCCATTTATCTCCGTACGTGTGTTTCCATACCTTTTGGAGATTGACTTGTTGTTGCTTTGTAATCATTGTGGTTCTCTACTTGCCATTGCAATATCTTGGTTTCCGGTTGTTCCATTTGCTTCCCACTTTCCATAACTATCCACCCATAAGCCGTGTGTGTTTTGGAGCGTGTTTTTGTATCGTTCGGACTCAAGTCACTTCATTCTTTTTGTTATCGGTTTCTCTTGGCATGGTCCACTAGTTCCAATACTTGCTAAAAGGTGAGGTTTTAGCTCTTAGGTCTTCACACTCTATATATACACTTGTGCTTGTGAGTAACCATGTGTAGCGAGAGCGGAGCATATGGAGGCAATGATGACCATGAAGAGTACATGATGGACCACTACGACTCCAACATAGACAACGACTACAACGAGCTTGACATGGGTGACCTCTACCACGACATGGCGGATCACCACTCCTATGAGCACGACATGGTGGACGACCACTACTACGAGCATGACATGGTGGATCGCCACCACTACTACGACCACGATGTCGATCTCTACACCAACTACTCCTCCCCAAGCATCATCGACATGGCGGAGCACCACACCAACCACAACAACTTCGACTCCATGAGCTCCAACGACATGAACCACTACTACAACTACGACACCGCAAGCTTGGATGAAGAGATGGAGCCATGCTACACCGACAATGCATCCACAAACATGGCGGAGTACTACACCGACAATGACTCCACAAGCATGAGGGACAAGATGGAGCTCTACAACTACTTCGACTCCGACATGGATGGGCTCACCTACAAGAACTTCCTCTCTAAGCTTCGTTGTCCAAGACATCATATGTCCTATGGTTCATGCTCAAGACCAAAGAACTTCAAGGAGAATGCCAAGGCCAACACAAGACAACTCCATGCAACCTCAAGATGGTGCAACGACAAGAAATCTGACAAGTTAGCAACGTCAAGATTGGCTCCTTCAACATCAAGACGGAGCCACAAGAAGGACATCATCGAGGCCCCATCAAGAGAGAAGGCCAAGAAGCCAAGGCATCCAAATGACTTTCGGAGTCATCCCACACATGAAGAGCGGGAACGCCGCAAGCTTCGTTGTCAACAAACTTCGACCTCCAAGCCATGACATAAAGGCAAGTCACCACAAGATCTTCACCAAGCTCATCACCAAGATTGTCGCCATGATCATCATCGACACATGGTAGAGAGTGGTAAACCTGGCTCTGATACCACCACCTCACCGCATACTCCACCACAAGTTCCGCGACGACATTGGTTCGCGCATTTCTCGCCATCACCACTACCTCAACCTCGACATAGACAAGGCCGTAGTGACCCTCTTCAAGTTCACCCTCTACGACCGGATATTCTTCATCACCCACCTTCTCCAAGCTCGACTCTTTACTATGGTCTACGTGACTTCGTGGATGGTGCTCGACCACATTCAAGGCTTCCAAGGAAAAATGTGTGTCACCACCACAATGACCACCAAGACCAAGACACTTATCAAGAAGGTGCCCATGACATTGCTTCTAGTGGATTCCGCGAAGCATGTCTCCAACAACTCCATCACAATGACAACCGGAGCCATCATCTCCGTCATTACTGCCATCGCCAAACCAATGAGGATGACCCACATGAGCTTCCACCGCCTATCTTTGATGAAGACGCAAATGCGATACCTTCTCAACATCAAGCGAGTGCGAATGCTCCGTATGGCTTGTCTTTCCTTATCTTTGAGGAAGACCCCATTGAGCGCCACCATCGACAACAAACAAGTGGGATTGCTCAACATGCTACTTCACTTCCTCTCTTTGATGAAGACCTCAATGAGAGCCCACATCGACCACAATTAAGCGCGGATACTATTCATGATCTCTCACTTCCGATGTTTGATGAGGAACCACATGAGCGACCACGTCAACAACAAGCAAGTGAAGATGCTCCAAGTGACCTCTCACTTCCTATTTTTGATGAGGACCCACATGAACGACCTCATCAACAACAAGCAAATGGAGACGCTATCCATGATTCTTCTCCTCCCATATTGGATGAAGCACCGCACCATCGAGACCATGAAGACAACAACTTGAGCTACCTTTGCCTCAATGTTCCAAGGTTCAAGGACCATGAGTGTCATCACCAACATGAGGAACGGGAGCCTCCACCTCATCATCACCAATATTGTGCTTTCTTCTCGCACCCCGCCTTCGACAACGATCAAGAACATCCTCGCCATGGACACTATGATACCACTACTTCATCAAGACAAGAGTCAAGAGACACTTCATCACCGACACCCATACACAACACCCATGTGCGCCATACTTTGAGGAAGGACTATGGATTCCATGATCAAGCACATGAGAAAGGCCTACATAGCCATATATGTCATGATCCTACTCCTTCTTCAAGACACGAGGCGAGATTCACTTCGTCACCACCGCTACACCTACATAATGTGCGACATTATATGAGGAAGAACTATGACCTTCATGATCAAGAGCATGAGTTTCCCTCCTCGTCACAAGCGCAACACCAACATCAAGAGTGTGAAGCTATTTCTCCCATGACACAAGATAGACATCACCATATGCATGAGGAGACCAGTACGCCACTCTATGATGAAGACGTTGATACATGTGACATTGTGAAAGAGGCTCATTCCTTGCCAACCTCTCCAAGGTATTCTTCTTCGTCTCCAATGACACAAGGAACAACTCTGACTACCAACACCATGAGCCCCTCTAGAGATTCCAATGCTATCAACAACAACTTTCTCATGAGTGCCAACCAAGATAGAGACCGCGACTCCATGAGTGAAGGCCAATACTATGCCTTGCACCAACTTGCTCTTAATTCCTTGGACATGTTAACCAATGGTGACAAAAGAATCTATTACAATGAGGCCGAGAATTCATCGCGAGTGATGACACGAGTTCTTCAAACCTATCCTCAAGATAATGACCAAAGGTGCAACCTCTATAGCGCCAGCGTTAATGTCACATCTTTCATTGATGGAGGTAGCGACGAATTGGGTGACACACTCCCCTTGACTTCAAAGCAACTCATTACAACCTCCACAAGGCCCCACGCTCAAGCCACCATTCTCGCCAAGGATATCATCATCGTCACCATGAACTACTTGAGGATCCTACAAGGCATGGCTTACACTACCAAATCACGGAGATGATCGAGCCTTCTTCGACACAAGACATGACCCTACCTCCTCCGCCAAGCAAGCCCAACATTCCCTACTTGGAGATCAACCCAAGAGACGCGATGATTGAGCTTTCCTCGCCATATGCTATGAAACTACCGACTCCAAGCAATGCAACGACTTCGACAAATCCGCACACATCTAGTGCCAAGACTTTGGAGCCTTCTAGTGTCCCCTATCAAGCTTATAGTGAGACGAGTGGTGAGAGAGAGATCCACCATCACGTGAGTGAGATCCAGAAGCCCATCATGAGTGGAAAAAGGATGAGTGTTCTTACAGACATGGCCATGATAGCCACCAAAAGTGACATGAGAGTTGAGAGCAAAACCCAATTTGTGCTTATTGACACTAACGGCTTACCAACTCTTTCTCCGTATTTGTTGTCTCTTTTGCAGAGATTTGGTGACCCTATCATGCATCCTCGGCCTCATGAACTATTCACCCTACAAGGCTCTCCAAACCGCATGAACGTCAACATCGGCTTGAAGATTTGGAAGGAGTACATTCCGCTCGTCATGATCCACATGGAGTTTGACAGACGCATCCATGACAATGCATTCTCCATCCATATTCCTCAAGTCAAGATCTACACGGCGCGTCACAAGCACTTCGACAACAACGCCTTCTACGCCTACATCCCACATGTCAAGAGGTGCATGGAGTACGACAAGCACGTCAACTACAATGCCCTCTACGCCTACATCCCACATGTTTCGATGTGCATGGAGTTCGACAAGCGCATCCACGACAACGACTTCTACGCCTACATCCCTCCTGTCAAGATGTACTTGGAGTTCCACATGCGCTTCCACGCCAACGACTTATCCGTATACACCCCACACGTCAAGATGCACTTGGAGTTCGACAAGCGCGTCAACGACAATGACCACCACGACTACACGCCAACCGCCAAGATGTACATGGACTTCGAAAAGAGAATCAACGACAACGAAACCAATGTCAAGTTCATCTACAATCTACCGCTCCCGCAAGCAATGGAGCAACCACCTCTTGAGCTCTTCGACGACGACTACATCTCTATTCAAGATCTTCCCCACCCATCCAAGGAGGAACATTTCACGATCGTCATCGCCTTTGGACCACACCCGCAATGAGCCTACCGTCACATGAACTTCGAAAAGCGGCTCAACTTCAACGAAATCTTTGTCGTCAACATTCCTTCTCCCGCTCATGAATGGAAGGAATGAGAGTCGAGGACGACTCTTTTCCAAGGGGGGTAGATGATGCAGCCCACCCTAATCCACCAAGCACCACATCGATACACGACAAGGTGAACTCACTCCTATCTCCTTATGTTTCCGGTGACTTGGTGAATGGTGCGCTACCTCATGAAATACCCCTCTTCATGCCTAGGTTGGATCCCACAATGGAGCCCAAGACGATGCCCACGATGACCAAGATCATACCCAAGAGGATGCCCAAGAAGCCATGGAGGAAGTCCAAGAAGAAGGCATCAAGGAGGGAGAAGAGAAGCAGGAGGAAGAGAAGATGCAGGTTGCCCGGCCAGGCCGGCCTACAGGCCGGCTGCCCAACCGAGCCGCCCGGCCCAGAGCCCGGCCTAGGCCGCCAACCCATCGGAAGCCCCCGGCCTGCTCCACGGCCTAGGCCAGCCACCCAACAGACCAGGCCGGCCTCCAGGCCGGCTCCCCTGCCAGCTCGTGAAAGTGGGTGGAAACCTTACTTTTCCACCCCACCTACCCCCTAGGCTATATAAGGGAACCCCTTGGGTGACATCTAGGGTAGAGTTAACTTTAGATAGAATAGGGCCTTGTGCTCCCCCCTCCCACGTGGAGAAACTCCCCCATGGGATCCATGGCTACTCCATAGATTCATTTATTGGATTATATCAAGATCTCTCCAAGTAGCTACTCTTTCACCTTGTGATTCTGGTAGTTCTTTCCAACCTTCCCCTTGTGCCTTCTGTTGGATCGGTGGACCGGCCGCTGAGAGGAATCAGTTCCAATTAGCGTGTTGTCGACTTGGGTTTGCGATCCTTCGTAGGCTTCACGAGTTATCTCCCGTTTTGTGTGCGTGAGTTCATCGTGTTTTTCGTGTTCTTCGCGTTCTTCCCAAGCTCCCCACCTCTCGTGCATCAATCCGTGAAGATCGGGCCATCCTAGAGGCCAAGCCTATATCAGCTCATCATTGTGAAGAGGGATACATATGTACTTTCTATTAAGGAACCCACACTAAATTCAAAAAATTATACAAAAAAGTGTGTTCCTTCCTCTGCATACCAATTGGAATGAGTTCCCTCTTTTTTTTTGAAACGAGGCCACCCTTTTGTACTGATATAGAATGAGCAAATATGAAGTACCAGGCCTAAAAAAGAGAAGAAAAAAAGTACAACTCGAGTCGACGACTATGTTGCCCTAGCAACCATAGTCGACACTGCAGGTTATTACGAGATGCGGCACTCTTAGCTCAAAGAAAATGAGAATCATTACAGGTTTCTCTTAATTACTTCCTATACTATTCTCTAAAAAAGGGCTGCTGCATGGATCGGGTCAGCCCGGTCACACTAGCTAGTAGATTCATCTAGCTCGGTCGCCAGGGGGCAGCTAGCGTCATATCACCTTGGACCAACCGGAGCGTACATACATGATGGTATGTTCAAATGATGGGTTGACATGTGGGGGAACGGCCGAGCCATCTGAAGCACTAAACGGTCAAATCAACGGCTGAGACCTCAAAATCGGCGTGGAAGAGCGAGTGTCAGCAGAGGCCGAGCCGCGCTGTCTCTTAATTCTCTATAATAAAATGCTTCCATCTGTATATACTGGGCCAGGTCCGAGATTTACTGAATTATGAGCAAGCGACATGCGTTTTATTGCGCATCTAGCTTGCTTCTTGCATGCTCGCGCGACGCCGAGGCTAGCTAGCTGGTGTGCTCGCGCCGCCGTGCATCGTCCGTCCATAACATGCATCCACACATCTCGGTCGATGGAGAAACGGTCGCCCAAAGATCCTATAACGCACACAAGCCAGCTGGGGACATTCCAAGACCGTATGATCAACGTGCATTGGTCTTCTCTCCCATATGGATGTCGTGAACCATGCTCCCTTTCCACATGTGTGTGCATCCTTATACTCTCTCCTCAAAAGTAGGGAGATTTGAAAAGGTAAATAAGATGAAATGGAATCGTAGCTATAAATAGGCTTTGATGACGCTTAACCGTCGGGCATATGAGGACGATTTCCATATGTGGCCAACAACTTTCCAAAAGATCAAACAATTCACATCGGTCATGGTCTGTCCTAAGCTCATCATTGTGAAGAGGGATACACATATGTACTTTCTATTAAGGAACCCACACTAAATTCAAAAGATTCAACAAAAAAAGTGTGTTCCTTCCTCTACATACCAATTAGATTGAGTTCATTCTTTTTTTTTTTAACGAGGCAACCCTTTTGTATTGATATAGAACGAGAAAACATGAAGTACCAAGCCTAAAAAGGGGAAAAAAAAAAGTACAACTCGAGTCGACGACTACGTTGCCCTGGCAACCATAGTCGACGGTATAGGTTATTACGAGATGCGGTAGTCTTAGCTCAAAAGAAACGAGAATTCATTACAGTCTTCTCTTAATTACTTCCAATACTATTCTCTAAAAAATGTCTGCTCCGTGGATCGGGCTAGGCCGGTCACACTAGCTACTAGTGTCATCGAACTCGGTTGTCGAGGGGGCAGCTAGCGGCCTATCACCTTGGACCAGCTGGGCGTTTGAAATGATGGATTGCCACGTGGCATAACGGCCGAGCCATCGGAAGCACTAAAAGCCGGATCAACGACCGAGAAATTGGTATCGACGTGGAAGAGAGCGAGCGTCAGCAGCGATCGAGTCGCAGCCGCCTCTTAATTCGCTGTAATAAAACGGTGCCAACCGGCGAGATATCGACACCAAGATTTACTCAATTACTGCACGGCCAGCTTGCTTCGGCCACGCTCGCACGACGCCCGAGGCTACCTAGCTGGTGTGCTCGCGCCGCCGTCCATCCCCTGCCTGCACGCATCTCGGTCGACGGCTGGCCAGCTGGACAACCATCAGGCACGGACGGAACGGACGGACAGCGTGACGCTGCCACGGCAGCTAGCGAATCTGACGGCCCGGATCGCCCCAGCTTAGCTACCCTTACGTTTACATCGCCGCGAGAATCAAACCGCGACCTGTGGGCCCCACGCCCTCGTGGACCTGGCGACGCCTGCCCCAGCACCTGCGTGCGCGTCGCTGTCTTCCTCGCTCACCAGGGAGGCAATATATTAGCCTCCGCAGGAGTGCAAGCCATTGCAACCACTCCCGGAAGAGCAGATATCCCTAGACTCCAAAGCCGAGCTTGCTAGCGGCCGCGGCGGAAAGCAACAACCAGGTAGGGCTCCTCGCTCCCTTCAAAATTCTCCATCGAAATCACGCACCGTTCCCTTCTTTTATATATATATTTGCCTGGTCTCGGACTCTTGCTGTCTATCCATCGCTCGTTTGGTGCCTTGCTCCTGTAGTTTTTGAGGCGTTGGGGTGGTTCGTTTTCCTCCGAACCTTGACTACTGCCTTTCCCCAAGCAATCTCCACCTCCCTCTCGGGCCATTTCTCCCCGGAGTCTTCTCCTACCTTGGCGCGGTGCGTGCTCCCCTCCGTTGGTTCCTTGCTTGTATTTGTGTGAGTGTTACCTGTGGATTTGGCGTCTCCCTTGCTTTGTTCTCTTGCTCGCAAGAGGGTATGGTGTGGCATACGGTTGGGTCTGTCCTCTACATGGTTTGCTTATAGCTCGCTCGATAGCTAGATCTTGGTCATTTTTATCTCTTTCTTACTCAGGTACATACGCACAAGCTACCTCTTCTGATCCATCCTCTCCTCCTTGTCTTTGTCTTGTAGATCCGCAAGACGCCGCCGGAAGCAAGCAGTGGATACTACCATCCCGTGTCGTCGCCTTGTGTTCTTCTCTAGACTGGGACGACAGACTTGGTTGGCTTAATTGGACTTGGACACTGGTCGGTGGCGGCGCTGCTCTCACCTCAAGCCAACAGCAAGTACGCAATTGGATTGTTCTTTTCCGACCGATAATCGATGGCCGCCGCCTCCTCCGCTCCCTTCTTCGGCCTCTCCGACGCGCAGATGCAGCCGATGATGCAGCCCGCGCAGCCACCCGCTCCCGCCGCCGCCGCCGCCACGCCGGCGGCCAAGAAGAAGCGCAACCAGCCGGGCAACCCAAGTAATTAATTACACGATCCTTCTCTCTATTTAATTAACCAACCCATCAAACCATTTCTCTGCGTGATTAATGCACTGGATGAATAACCTCGGTGCGTGCGTGCCCTCCCGTGTAGATCCGGACGCGGAGGTGATCGCGCTGTCGCCGCGCTCCCTGATGGCGACGAACCGGTTCGTGTGCGAGGTGTGCGGCAAGGGGTTCCAGCGGGAGCAGAACCTGCAGCTGCACCGCCGGGGCCACAACCTGCCCTGGAAGCTGAAGCAGAAGAACCCCAAGGACGCGGCCGAGGCGGCGCGTGTACCTATGCCCGGAGCCGACGTGCGTGCACCACGACCCGGCGCGCGCCCTGGGCGACCTGACGGGCATCAAGAAGCACTACTGCCGCAAGCACGGCGAGAAGAAGTGGAAGTGCGACAAGTGCGCCAAGCGCTACGCCGTGCAGTCCGACTGGAAGGCGCACTCCAAGACCTGCGGCACGCGCGAGTACCGCTGCGACTGCGGCACGCTCTTCTCCAGGTATACCTAGCTTCCTCCTCCTCTCGCGTCCATGGCGATTTTTGCTTCCATTTTTCATCACTTATTATTACTTTCATGTACTGTTTGGTATCCGATTTGGATATGAATGAATGATTGGGTCATGATGAAGCTTTGACGATGAGCAGGCGATCGATTTGATGGGTGATGGGATGCTAGGATGGATAGATAGCTAGCTAGGGTTAGGGCTGTTACTGGTGCTGGAGTAGAGTACCTAGCTAGCCAAGGATGGGCGTGGGAGTGTGTGCAGCAGCTTTGTGAGAAGGATTGGATTCCTTGGAGAGAGAGAATGGAAGGGCATGGAGGAGGTAGCTAGAGAGAGAGAGAATGGCCGGGGGTGCTCCCACGTGAATCGGCCTTGTCGGGAGGGGACTGGAGATATGCGAGCGCGCACACACGCCCTGACACCGTCATCTGGCGGCAGTTCCGCCTTTTTTCACTCCTCGGAATCCGCACTCCGCTTCTCTCGTCTGCATCGACCGACCGCCGGATCCCCACCTGTGTTCACGTGATGACATGCTACTCTCTCCTCCTTGCATCCAATCCAACCCAGGGGTCCAGCTCCAGCCAGGGGCCATGGCAGCAGCAGGCTTCCTTGCCTTCTCATGTGAACCATGCACGGCGGCTGCCAAAGTGGCAAGTACTACTGCTGGCCGTGCATGCCATGCCTGCCCTTCCCTGCTTTTAGCTACCAATCAGCGCCATCCGGTCGATTACCCACAAAGCCTGCCAGGGCTCTCTCTACCTAGCTGATCATGATGCATGTGCCATGTCCTACATGAATATGTGCATGCTGGTGTTGTCTTACATGAATTTGTGTTTTATTTTTAACTTTTACCCTTTGATGCATGTCCTATTAATTGTACTAGCACTCACTATGATTAGGACGGCAAAGTTTTATCTCATTTGGGTATTACCATGCATCTATGGATTAATTTTGATATGGTTCGAACATTTTGAAAAGAAAAAAAACAGTTTGTAGGAATTAATTGCGCCCCAATAACTTCGTAAGACAATAAAAATTAGGAAATATCTTGGCCTCCCTATAGTAGATCCACACAAAAGTGGACTGCCAACAAGCTAGCTCTACTGTGTGATTACTCAGTACATTTAACGTTTTAGCGGCATGTCAAAACAAATGAGAATTCATTCCAGGTTTCTATTAATTACTTCCTTTACTATTCTCTAAGAGAAAGGAATAATATCCATGGATCGGGTTATGTGTACCAACGCCCGGTCACACTAGCTAGTAGTGTCATCTAGCTCGGTCGTCGGGGCAGCTAGCGGCCTATTACATTGGTCCAATCGGGCCGCACGTACAACATGGTATGTTTGAATGATGGGTTGACACGTACGTGGAGCAACAGCCGAGCCATCGGCAGCGCTGAACGGCCGGATTAACGACTGAGAATTTGAAATCAACGTGGAAGAGCAAGCGTCAGCAATCGAGTCGCGCCGGCTCTTAATTCACTATAATAAAACGGTGACATTTGTATATACTCGGGCCAGATAATGCGTCCAAGGTTTACTCAATTATGGGGAAACATCCGTTTTACTGCGTCTAGCTTGCTTCTTGCCTGCCCGCGCCACGCCCGAGGCAGCAACCGCTAGCTAGCTGGTGTGCTCGCTCCGTCGTCCGCCCATCCCATGCATGCACGTCTCAATCGATGGAGAAACCGCCGGCCAGCTGGAGAACCCTCGGTCATCTAGACACCGACAAACATAGCGCCAGCTTGTCTTACATGAATTTGTGCTTTTTTTTACTTTTACCCTATGATTGATGTCCTACTGAACTAGCACTCATTACGATTAGGATAGCAAAGTTTTATCTCAGTTTGGTATTAGTATGCATCTACGGAGCGTTGCTTTGCTTAATTTTGATATGGTTGCGAACGTTATGAAAAGAAAACAGTTCGTACGAATTTATTGCGTCCAATGACTTGCTAAGAAGAAAAAAATTAGGAAGTATATTGGCCTCCCTATCGTAGATGCACACAAAAATGGACTGTCAACAAGCTAGCTTTTCTGCGTGATTACTCAGTACATTTAACGTTTTGGTGGCTGGGTTCACGGTGTCTTTACTGCGGATGCGGAACCACTCCACCCAATACATAAGTACATGTATAGTCGATGCAATGCATTCATACTACAGTCAGCTCACGTTGTTTTTAATCTAGTATCAATGATATGTAGTGGTACGATTTTTAATAAGTTAATTAATTAGGAGGTGATGTATGTCAATTAATGCACGTGAAAAATGTTTCTGGCATTTTTTAAAATCCATCATTGCAACATTTTTCACATGATTTGTTAACACAATAAAAAAATCAAGAAAAAACTTGCTATTTTCCCCAATAAAACATTAGGACTTCATTAGTTTAGTGTGGAGAGATACGTACCCATTGTTCGCCAAAACAAATTGCATGACACAAAATATACATGTTCTATATGTGATTGCTTTTGCAGCACTTCGGTCCATATGTACGAGATCTCGGGGCAGAAATGATGACATTTATATGGACCAAGAAATGTGGCTCCATAGTTCTGCCAAAGAGTTTTGAATTTGATGTCCAGTGTGATCTCATTTCGTGAATCCTATGGGTAGGGTCGAGAAAACACAATGCATGTGTGAGTGATGGGACTGGTTTAGTTTGTGCTCTCCATTCCTCAAAATGTGTTTTCGAAGGGGATGTTACCCACTGGAGCTGATTCTCAGGGGGTGTTTTGTGCACTAGGGTAGAAGTTTCGTAGAGGTTTCGTCTCATGATTTTTTTTTAAGTTAATCATAGAAGTTTCACAAAAACGAAAGTATGAACAAACAGCGAAAAACCTTCGGCTAGGTAATGTCTCTGGTAAAGTTTCTTGGTTGTCAATTCATCCGGTTTAGATGTGCATTAGGGCCACACACATATGCTTTTCTATTCCTCCTTTTTTTACAATACGACAAATAAAACAAGGCCCAAAATTGCCATGAAGAGTGTTCTCCAATACTAAAAATGTTATTTATCAGGATACATTACTTAGAGGAATTTATTCACATGAGATTCAGTGTGTTATATACACTACTGTAGAAGTTTCATTAGACGAACTTAAATGGAGAATAATTAATAGAAGATAAACAGATCTCAAAGTGTGAATCAACGATGAACTTTAGGTAAATTTCCTGGTCATTCAATCCTCTGGTTTATATGTGAATTCCTATCACATTCGTGCGTTCTTCGATTCCTTTTTTTCTTAGAATACTACAAGTAAAACAAGGCCTAAAAATCTCTACATGAAGAGTGTCCTCCTATGCTTCAAAATATATTTTACCAGGAGATGTTACCTAGCAAAGCTAATTCACATGTTCGTGGTGCTTTGTGCACCATGGTTAAAGTTTCACCACAAGAATTTAAATGCCAAAAAAAATCGTTCGTACAAGCTTCACGAATCTCAAAAGTCTAAGTGAATGGTGCAAAACCTTATGCTAGGCAACGTCTCCGGTAAAATTGCTTGGCCGCCCAAACCTCCGGTTTACATGTGAATTCCTACCGGATTCATGTGTTTTTATATTACTCCTTGTTTTTCTTAAAATACTACAAATCAAAAAAAGACTCAAAACACCCATGAAGAGCGTCCGCTAATCCTCCAAAATGCCTTTTATCATGAGACGTTACCTAGTGTAGCTGATTCAAACGAGATTTGCAATGCTCTCTACACTATGGTAGAAGTTTCGCTGCACAAAATTTAAATGCCTACATTATTCACAAAATGTATTAATATCAACGTCGGAATCAACGGTGAAAGCCCTTCTGCTAGGTAACCTCACCCGGTAAAATGTATTGGTCGTCCAATCCTCCGGTTTACATGTGAATTCATATCCAATTCATGTGTTTTTCTGTACTTCTCTTTTTGTATATACAATACTGCAGTCTAACAAGGCTTCGTGATCTTTAAGTGAAATGCCTTCAAGCAAGAAATGTTTTACCTGGCAAAGCTGATTCACATGAGATTTTGGGTCATTTGTGCACTATTGGAAGTATCATCGCCCGAATTTAAATGCCAAAATTATTCATAAAAATTTTGCGAATCCCAAAGTCAGAATCAACGGTGGAAAACTTTCTGCTGCAGGTAAAACCGTCTCCCGTAAATTTTCCTGGTCCAATTTACATGTGCATTACTGTCATATCCTTGTGTTTTTTTTTCAATTTCACCTTTTTTGACGGTACTGCAAACAAATAAGACCTCAAATCAACCCATTCAAAAATAAAGACCTCAAATGAACACCTTGACATGATACAATTTCTTGGGTTTATGTGCTTGATCATTCTAAGTTGATCATTGACCCAACAATTAGAATGTAACTTACACTCGATCATAGAATGTTCTTGACATGTTTTCACGTATGCATATGCAGGAGGGACAGCTTCATCACCCACCGGGCCTTCTGCGACGCGCTGGCCCAGGAGAGCGCCCGCTTGCCGGCGATCGGCGCCGGCCTATACGGTGGCGTTGGCAACATGGGTGCTCTCAGCACTCTCTCCGGCATGCCTCAGCAAATGCCCGGTAGCGGCTTCCCTGACCAGTCCGGGAACCACCACTCTTCTGCGTCGGCTATGGACGTCCACAACCTCGGAGGCAGCGGCGGACAGTTTGAACATCACATCATGTCGCAGTCCTCGGGCTCCTCCATGTTCCGCTCGCAAGCCGCCTCGTCTTCACCGTACTACCTCGGCAGCGGCACTGCGCAGGACTTCGCCGAGGATGACGTCCACCGGTCCCATGGCAACCAGGGCTCTCTTCTGCAGGGAAAGTCGCCGGCGGCATTCCAGGGCCTGATGCAACTACCTGACCAGCACCAGGGAGGCGGTGGCGGGAATGGTAACAATAGCAGCCTCCTGAACCTTGGCTTCTTCTCCGGCAGTGGCAGCGGCGGCCAGGACGGGCGCGTCATGTTCCAGAACCAGTACAACGGCAGCGCCGGAAACGGCAACGTGAATGCCGAGAACAGCAGCCTACTCAGCGGCGGCGGTGCGGGGTTCCCTTCAATGTTCGGCTCGTCTGAGTCGGGTGGTGGCGGGCTCCCGCAGATGTCGGCCACAGCGCTTCTGCAGAAGGCCGCGCAGATGGGCGCGACGACGAGCAGCCACAACGCGGGCGCCGGGCTGCTGCGTGGCTCGGCGATCAGGGGCGGATCCGGCGCCGGGGAAGGCGGGTCGTCATCATCGGCGGGCGAGAGGCATGCACAGTCGTTCCACGACCTGATCATGAACTCCCTGGCGAACGGGAGCGGTGCTGGTGCTGGTGGTTCTGCCGGCGGTGGCCCGGCGGCGTTCGGCGGCGTGGGCAGCTTCCCCATGGACGACGGCAAGCTGAGCACGAGGGACTTCCTCGGCGTTGGGCCCGGCGGCATGGTCCACGCTGGCATGGGCCCGCCCCGTCGGCACGGCGGCGCCGGGCTCCACATCGGCTCCCTGGACCCGGCCGAGCTGAAGTAAACCACAGTGCGCGCAAGAAACAAAACGGCAACACCTTGCTTGCATGCGTGCAACAAATGCTTGAAGGTTTTTTCATGCATCGTATCAAAGAAAGGACTAGCTAGTTTCGTCACGGAAAGAACCAAAACTCAAAATGCATGGACGAATTAGGTTAATTTCTTCCTTGATAATCGATCAGTGTCTGTTACTAGTTCCCGTGTTAGCTAGGGTAGCCGGTACAAATAACCCTGAGAGTCCAGAACTCCAGTTTTAAATTTTGATGTTGGTACAAACTGTTGATTAGTTGATTTCCTGTCATGTGTTATGTACATTTGGGCGGTCTCCCTTGTTGCAAACAGCATAGCCATCATTTATGTGAAGATCGATCCAGACCACGCCATAATGTAAGCTTGTAGTAGTAGCAGTAACTTGGAGTTTTACTACCTGCCTCAGTGGGAGCATGCAACATGGATGTGTGACATACGTGCACTGTTACCTGTTGGGGACATATGCATGGATGTGTGACACTTTCATCTGGTTTATTATTTCATGTTGGTATCTTCTCTGGGTGGCGCTGCTTTCAAAGCTGAAAGGCCTGGACGATGAAGCAAGAACAGTGTGCATTAACTAGCCAGAGGTCCCTGGCAGTGTGCAGCTAAGCCCAAGGCAGAGGAGACAGGAAGCAGACGACAGGGGAGGAAGATACAAGCGGATGGTGCCAAGCTCGGCGCGCGTCCCGGCGAGTAGAATGCACCCCAAGCTAATTATTCCCTCTTGGGCCTCTTGACTTTGCCGTCGTCTGCAGTGAGCGTCGTATCGATCCATCTGCAAGCAATTCTGCTTGCACTACTGCTCTCCTGTGACCGATCTCGTGCTTGCTTTCTCGTGCTCTCTGATCGATCCGTGCATGGTCCAAGCACCACAAAGGGGGCGGATTGACATATACAAATGTAGGCACAGGAAAAGGTATGTACCGCGTAGCAATGCAACATTTGGATGTAGCTAAATGCTACAGAACAAAGTGGCCCTCTGAAAGTTTTCGTAGTCCACGTGAGAGAGAGAGAAGCCAGACGACGACGGGTGCATGCTAGTCAGTGCAGCAGGTAACAGGTCCAGAACTAGCTAGCTAGATAGATTGGGAGGCCTGTGAGGTACTCCCCTGTGAAGTGTTACATGCAAGTGTCGCGGTAACTGTCTGGCTAGCTGTATGTATATGATGTTGGGCACTACATATAGATGTTATATGTAACTAGAGAACTTTTTCAACTGAGACTAAAGCGAATGAGCACAAAAAAACAGAGACACCCCCCCTACCTAAACAACCCAACATCCTCACCGAAAGAACTAAGACCCGAACCCAATTCAAGACGATTGAAAAAACCGGAGAGGACACCTCTAGGTGGACGAAATATCCACACATATGAAAATCAGAGAAGACCCTCTCGATGGACCAACGACACATATGAATAACCAATCCATATATAGAGGGTGACATATGACGACCAAGAAGGAAAGGCCCACCTGACAGCGAAGGTGTGTGACACCAACACTGCACAACATAGTGAAATCGCCGTAGTAACACACAACAGCTGCCGCACACACGCACAATACTACTCCCTTCGTTTCATATTAGATGACTTTGCAATGGGTGTATCTAGACATATTTTAGTGCTAGATACATCCATTTGAAAGTTATCTAATATGGAATGGAGGGAGTACAAGCTAGCGGCGCCACAGAGCAAGGCAGATAGGCTGACAAGAGTTGCAGACAATAGAGCTTAAAGTTTAAAGGAATATATCATTGTGTGCATCGTATTAATAATGCATAACACCTCCAACATATGAAAAAAATGCTTATTCCACTCCGGTGGTAGATCGAACCATCTTTGTAAAGGATCATCTAAAAGAGAAAACAAAAGGAATTTATGTGAGGCCAATACAAAAATACTATGGTTTATAATAACCAAGCATTCATACCTCTGCTCTACTATACAAAATCTATCAAACACACTCCCGAGAAAGCATGAATATTGTGTCATAGTGTTTTCACTCACTACAGGAATGCGTGAATACGCCGACGGCTTTTGGCCGTCGGCATAGGTTACGACGACGGCTGTTGTCGGCGTAACAGGGTGTCGGCATAGGCCAATTTGTCGTCGACGTTGGGCTATGCCGGCATAGCTCTCCCTACGCCGACGGCATAATATTTTCAAAATAATTGAAAAAAAATTCAAAAAAATTCAATTTTTTTTGAATTTTTTGAAAATTCTATTCCGGAATTTTGCACTTAGCCACATACTTATAATCTCTAATTACACAATTAATCTAGTCAACATAATTAACTTAGTCAACTTCCCATTCGGTCACCCATCCTAAAATTCCTCCAACCCAAGCACGCTTAACCTTTGAGCTCCTTCCAAATTAGATTCCAAATGATATGTTAGAACCTAGTGATATTGCTATCATAAAAGTCATATTAACCTGTGGAGAATGATGTTAAACTTTTCTATTGTTTAAATTTTAAAAAATGTATTTGAATAAATAACAATGATCATATAATGATCTTTTTTAATAAAAAACAATGAAATGGTAGAAATTACTTTATTTTGTAATAAATTATTTAATATGGAATAATTCATATCTTTAAATCCGTAATCCAAATTTGACAAATAAAATGTCTAAGTCGATTAGAAAAATTAGAGGAATTCAAATATGGCATCCATATCATGGAAACATCGATAGTTTTAGAAAATTTGAACTCTTTTGATGAATAGTCATGGTGGCCATTTTGACAGTTTCTGCTGATTTAGCTGGAAACAAGTCAAATATGAACTACATGTGCCTCGTAGTTTGCTCATGATTTTTGGAAAAAATCATTTTTAAATACACACCTACATATTTCATCAGAGATACACCAAGATTTTCTCAATATTTAACCCCTAGCTACGAACGGTCATGCCCGCCGTCTTGACTTCTTCGTGAAACCGGCTTAGAAAATTTCTGAAAATTTAAAAAAAACCCAAAATGATGCAAGACCTCTGCGTGGTGTCATTATATATGTCCTAGTATCCACCAAAAATAATAAACTTGGAATACGACAGTTGTGTTGAAAACTTGTTCACATAAATTAGCTATCTCCTACGAATATTATAGGGTTTCGGGCCATGCATATTGGAAGCACAAACAATGTTCACGGAAAAAGTTTTCCTTTTCACTGAATAAAAAAACCATTTTCCATTTCCAAGTGATAAAAATGGCTTTTTTGTGAAGCACCAACCACAAATATGTTGCAAAACTTGGGAGCTGTATTTTTTTTAAAATACTATACCATGTTATATGCAGAAATAACCAAATTGTTGAATCTGAAAAGGTTTCCATCCACCTATTTTGAAAAACACAAGTTTCTGCAGATTCAGATAGAAACGGGTCAAAATTGAACTACAAGTATCTCGTAGTTTGCTCATGATTTTAGGAAAAAAAAATTAGGTACACAACTACCTATTTCATCAGAGATACACCAAGAGTTTCTCAATATTCAAGCCCTAGCTACGAACAGTCATGCCCGCCGTCTTTACTTTTTCGTGAAAACGGCTTAGAAAATTTCAGAAAATTTAAAAACCCCCAAAATTATGCAAGACCTTCGTGTGGTGTTATTATATATGTCCTATTATCCACCAAAAGTAATAAACTTGGAATACGACAGTTGTGTTTAAAATTTGTTCACATAAATGAGCTATCTAAGATGAACATTCTAGGGTTTCGGGCCAAATGACGGGTGTTATGGCCATATCCATGGCATAGTTTGTTTAAATGTGTTCATATTCCACACAAACATGCATATTGGCAGCACGGACAATGTTCATGAAGAAAGTTTTCCTTTTCATTGAATAAAATATCCATTTTCCATTTTCCGAGTGTGAAAAATGCCATTTTTGTGATACACCAACCACAAATATGTTGCAAGACGTTTGAGCTGCATTTTTTAAAAATAATAGACCATGTTATATGCACAAATAACCAAATTGATGCTTCTAAACAGGTTTCCATCCACCTCTTTTGAAAAAACACAAGTTTCTGCCGATTCAGTTGGAAACGGGTCAAATTTGAACTACAAGTGTCTCGTAGTTTGGTCATGATTTTTGGAAAAAGTAAATTTTAGGTACACAACTAAATATTTCATCAGTGATACACTAAGATTTTCTCAATATTCAAGCCCTAGTTATGAACGTTCGCCGTCTTGACTTTTTCGTGAAATCGTCTTAGTAAAATCCAGAAAATTTAAAAAACCCCAAAATGATGCAAGACCTTCTTGGGGTGTCATTATATATGTCCTAGTATCCACCAAAAATAATAAACTTGGAATATGAAATTTGTGTTGAAAATTTGTTCACATAAATGAGCTATCTCCTAAGAACATTCTAGGGTTTCGGGCCAAAAGTCGGGTGTTATGGCCAAATCCATGGCATCGTTTGTTTAAATGTTCCCATATTCCACACAAACATGCATATTGGAAGCACGGACAATGTTCACGGAGAAAGTTTTCCTTTTCATTGAATAAAAAAACTATTTTCCATTTTCCGAGTGTTAAAAATGGCTTTTTTTTGTGAAGCGCCAACCACAAATATGTTGCAACACTTGTAAGCTGTATTTTTTTGAAAATACTAGAGTATGTTATATGCACAAATAACCAAATTGTTGCCTCTGAAAAGGTTTTCATCCACCTCTTTTGAAAATCACAAGTTTCTGCCGATTCAGCTGGAAACGGGTCAAATTTGAACTACAAGTGTCTCGTAGTTTGCTCATGATTTTTGGAAAATATTATTTTTAGGTACACAAGTACCGTTAAACCATTATTGTTAGTTTCATTCTTTCTCATGATTTTTTTTTCTAAGAATGTAGCTTTAACAATATGCATGATGATTTAGATGTCTTTCTCCTTTTCGAAAAGAACGTAAAAATCCGAGTTCGAATGCAAAAGTTAAAATCAAAACGGTGATTAAGTCAAAAAAAAGAGCTTGGCTTGGCCGACGGTTTTGCTCGGCGTAGCTCAAAAAAAAAAGATAGGCCGACGCCGTTGTCGTCGGCATAGCTCAATTTGTTTTTTGGCAATTTGGGATTCCCTCTTCCGGTCTATGCCGACGGCCCCGACAAATTGCCGTCGGCATGGGTTTTGGCCGTCGGCACAGTAGGCCATTTATGTAGTGACTAAATAATGCAATAAGTATGCTAGCTTCTTACATTCCATGTTACTGAAAACATATATGTTGTATTGTATTGTATTTTTGTTTGGTTGTGTACCCAGTCCTAATCAGGCCGGACAATGGAACTGACAAAAATGGAATTATTCAAGCTCAAATAATGCAAGTGGAAGTTGAAACTTATAGTATGAGTAAAATTTCGTATTTCTTCAGAAAGGCATTCACATCGTTGCTTACAAATTTCAAATCTGAACTGATCCACACACACTAATGCATCAAATTAGCATAATACTCTTTAGTGATTTATTGTATTTACAATGCAAAATAGGGGTGAATAAATATAGAGTGGTTCTAGAAATTCTCATAGGAAAAGGTAAAATTAAAATTCCTTGCTTTCTGGAGATTTCACATATACCATGAAGAAGATGACGAGAAAGATATGACCGAGAGGTAGATGGTTGCATTTTCAAAACAAATGTTTTTGTCCCGCCCACTTTTCTCATGTGGATGAAACTTAGGGAGCGGCCCGACCGCATGGATGTGATGGAGAAGCAGATGCATCCTGTAGTGAAGGAGAAGCATCCGAAGGATTGACCGTTATAGGCGGTAGCAAGGAGTAGATCAGGGTCACTGTCCCCATCAGACCATCATCCAAGTAAATGTGGAAGCGACAACATTGTCCCCCTTATTGGTGGGCCACCACCAAAGACAGGATCCTGAGGGGGACATAGAGTTGCTGGTCTAGGAGGTGATGTTTTTTGGCAGCGGAGTCATGGGAGAGACGATGCTAGGAGATAAGCAAGAGGCTGCTTGATATGTCTCCAACGTATCTATAATTTCTGATGTTCCATGTTGATATTATTCCAGTTGCTAGATGTCTTCTTCCTCCTTTATAGCATTTTTACACGTTTTTCGGGACTAACCTATTAACAAGATGCCAAGTGCCAGTTCCCTGTTTTCTGCTGTTTTTTATTTCAGAAAAGTTGTTCTGGAAATATTCTCGGAATTGGACCCCACGAATCCCGAAGTTCCAATTTCCCCGGAAGCATCCAGAAGTACGAAGAGGAGTCGAAGACGGGCACCAGGGGGGCCTCACCATAGCCAAGCCCCCCCTTGGCCGTGCCTGGGGTGGTGAGGCCACCCTGGTGGCCCACCAACGTCGCCCTTTCTCCTATTTATTCCCTTTCTCCAAAAACCCTAAATGAATCGGCGAAATTTCACGAAACCTTCTACAGCCGCCGTCATCGTCAACCCAAGTTTCGGGGGACAGATCTCTGTTCTAGCAACCTGCCGGGACAGAGAAGTGCCCCCGGAAGCCATCTCCATCGACTCCACCGCCATCTCCATTGCCGTTGTTGTCTCCTATGATGAGGACGGAGTAGTTCTCCCCCGAGGCTGAGGGCTCTACCGGTAGCTATGTGTTTCATCTCTCTCTCCCATGGTGTGATCTATATGTGATCGTGAGCTTTGTAATCTAGTTGAATAAGTGGATGTTACTCTTCATATTGTGCTAATCAAGTGTTTTATTAATATGAACTATGGAGTCACCTTGTCGCGTGGTGTGAAGGTGACAGTGTGCACATCGTGTGTGTCTCCTCTATGAATTGTGGTTTTAACTAGACATGGGAATGTTTACTTTGAGGAATGCTTTTTGCAGCCCTACACAATGATTAGTGTGCGTTATCCAACCGGAGAGGGTTAAGAGTAGCATTGTGAAGAGAAGATATTTAGTTATTCAATTATGTGATCATTGTTGAGAGTGTCAACTAGTGAAAGTAGGATCCCTAGGCCTTGTTTCCGATCATTGAAACATCGTTTTCCACCTGTTCCGCTACATGTTTGCTTGCTGCCATATTTATTTCAGATTGCTATTATTACTTATAACCATCCATATTACTCGCATTTCACTATCTCTTCGCCAAACTAGTGCACCTATATACCTGACAAGTATATTGGGTGTGTTGGGGACACAAGAGACTTCTTGTATCTTAATTGCAGAGTTGCTTGAGAGGGATATCTTTGACCTCTACCTCCCTGAGTTCGATAAACCTTGGGTGATGCACTTAAGGAAAACTTGTTGCTGTTCTACAAACCTCTGCACTTGGAGGACCAACACTGTCTACAAGAATAGAAGCGTGCGTAGACATCACTGCTTGTGTGTGGTGGAACACAGAGGGGCTCCTCGAGGCCATGATCCTTGGAGGCCGCGGATGTAGGGTGGAGTGAAGACAGATGGATAAAATGGGACTCTTGGTTATTTTGCATACATCAGTGTCAAGACCGAATAGATTGGCGGGAATGCTTCTAGCCTAGATCCTTGAATGAAGGGGTTAGCATATCTGATTTAATTATACCAATGTATCATTCTTTCTCCATAATCATTTCATCATTCCAACATATAGCATTCTTTATGTATGATGATTTTCACTGTTCCAGTTGTTAGAGAAAAAGATAACACAATCAGAGTAACAATTTAGGTTATGTTGATATACCTAGAATTCAATCACAAAAAGAAGACATAGAGAAGTTCTTGAATTTGAATATAGTCATGAAAATTCCAAAATAAAAAGCTACAAAAGGACATGTGTTAAAATTAAAAAGAATCATCGAATCAATAAATATGTTTGGCATTGTTATCATGGCAGGGGAGGGGGATTGAAAGTACACTGCCGAGGTATTACAAGGGTTCCACCCTCATGGGTGGAGAAGATGTGTGTCGCATGCAAAGTAGAACCACCAATGACGACTGCACTGCTCAGGCGCACATTCGTTGGCGCGACGGGCACCACCACCATGTTTCGCGACATGTGCCAACCAGCCGCCAAGACCAGCAAATTCATCAAGCGTCGGTAAGAAAAAACTGATCCTACCGCCTGCGAGCTTTGCCATCCGGCGTGAGGTAACGACGGTGAGGGTGAAGGAAGGCTGGGGCGGCGGCCATGGTGGTTTGTGGATCCGGCAGAGCCGTCTGTAGAGCAACGAAGCGGTTGCAGGTTTCGTGGGAAGCCCACTGATGGAGTGTGGACAAACGCTCGTTGGGCGACCCCAAGCGCAAGGTGTGAAGAGTGCAGCAGCAAGTTTTCCGTCAGAAAAGAAACCAAGGTTGAATCGACAACTAGGAGGACAAGCAATCTCTGAAGGTTGATGCAGCTGAGGTGGCAGGGCGCACTACCGGTTCAGCAGCAACGTGGAACCTACACAACACAATCAAATCACTTTGCCCCAGCGAAGCAGTGAGATTGTCAATCTCATCGGTTTTCCTGAACATAAAGATGTTAAACGTATGGTGTGGAAAACAGTAAGAACAGTATGAAATCAGTAGGTGTTTTATCAGTGTGAGGAAAATGGACCGGGGTCCAGAGCTCAATAGTGGTGCCTCTCCATGAAAGATAAATAACATGTGTGGTGAACAAATTACAGCTGGGCAATTGACAGAAATGAAGGTTGCACCGTAGTGCATATGCAAGACATAAAGATTACTATGTGATTCATGCGGGCATTACAACAAAATACATAGACCGGCAGCCAACTGCATCTATGACTAAAAATCCAACCTCTGAATATCATCCAAAAAAAACGTTGGGTATTAAGTTGCAAGCAACAGATAATTGCATTAAGCAAAGTGTGTAATGTAAAAAATAACATCATCCTTAGACAAAGCATTGTTGTTTTCTCCCTAATGGAAACAGAACATCCTCCATCCGTCACATTTCTGTTACTTGAGCATAGATGCAAAGGATACATGAACCCACTATCGAGCATAAATACCCCCTCTTGGAGTTACTAGCATCTACCTGGCCAGAGCGTCTACTAATAACGGAGAGCATGCATGATCATAAATAACATATGCATGAAGATAACATGATAGATTGATAACCAAAATACATAGCATTCCTCATTCATCGGATCCCAACAAACACAACATCTACCATCACATAAAGATGATCTCGATCATGTGAGGCAGCTAACAAGATCTAAACATGAGGTACAAAGTGGGAGAACAACCATCTAGCTACTGCTATGGACCCGTAGTCCAGGTATGAACTACTCACGCATCACTTCGGAGGAGGGCATGGTGGTGTAGACCACTCCGGTGATGAATTCTCCTCCTGGAAGGGTGCTGGGGAGAGCTCCAAAACCCTTGCGATCTCGGGATGACGATGATAGCAGCCTCGGGTGTTTTTCGGGACGAAGTGGTATATCTTTAGGTTTTACGTCTCGGGGGAATAAATAGGAGAAAAGGAAAATACGGTGGAGGCCTCGGGGCCCCACACCACCCCATGGCGCAGCCAGGGGCGCGCCTCCCTATGGTGTGGGCCCCATGTGGCCCCCTCTGGGTCTCTTTGGGACTCTATGGAACCTTCGGGAATTCTAAGACTTCCGGGCTTCGAATTTTCCAATTCCGAGAATATTTCCAGAACAACTTTTCTGAAACTAAAAACAACAGGAAACAAGGAACTGTCTCTGTGGCATCTTGTCAATAGGTTAGTCCGGAAAATCGATAAAAATGACATAAAGTGTATATAAAACATGTGGGAAACAGTAAGAAAACAACATGGAACATCATAAATTATGGATACGTTTATGACGTATCACCCACCTCCTCATGTGTTGCAACGAGGAAACACACGATAAGCTCTTATCAGATAAACCAGACTCTGCCTTCCATTGCAGAATTTCCAGTGTGCTACCCAGCTTTTTCAGACCATTTTCACAAGTTAGGTACAACAACTTTGTGTGATCCTCTAACATGTGATCCAACTTCTCCCTCTCCTTTTCACTATCATAGTCTCTCCGTGCATCATCAATGGTTCGACCAAGATCAGCAATGGGCTCATCAAGTGCCTCTTTTTCAGCTTCCACCATGAAAGTATCACCGTATTTAGGGGGGTGGTTTCCATCATCCTCTTCTTCTTAATTCTCTTCCATTATACCCCCTCCCTCACCGTGTGTGGTCAAAAATTTATATTGTCATGAAATCGAACTGAAAATGTTCTTTGAGTCAGAGTTATAATTCTGATTCTTACAGACACTACATGGACATAATACAAAACCATTCGGCATGTTCGCATCAGCCACACGGAGGAAATCTTTCATGCCATTAATGAACTTGCTAGAGCGTCGTTCAGAATAGTACATCTATTGTCATGGTATATGCGTTATTGTATAAGTATATTAAACGCAATCACGATGCCAAAATTAGTACTTAGGTTTAGGTGCTAACCTCTTGGAACACTCCAATAGAAGAGGTGACACCACCAATCGTGGAGAAAATAGGGATAAAATTGAGCTCGGTGGTGAAAAACAGAGGAGATCAAAGAAGCTAGCTAGCTCGAGAATTTCATCGAACACCTCTAGTACATACAAACTGAAAAGCAAAGTAGCACACACCACCAACTCCAAAATGGAAAAACAGAGTACACAGTGAAGGGGTAGGGACGGTTATGTAGGAAACAGAGGACCTTCAGTACCGACTCGTAACACGGACCGGGACTAGAAGTCCTCGCCGCTGTCAGAACCGGGGCGAAAACCTCTACTCCCGGGACGTGTTACAACCTGGGACAAGAGGATCCGTTCGGACTAGGACTAGCTCGCTCGTGCCTTTTCTTCTGAACGAGGGCGATGGAACCGGTGCACTAGTCCCGATTCGTAATGCAACCAAGACTAATACTCCGGACCAAAGCCCTCCTCTCTACTAGTGGAGTTCCACGATCAATGATGTGGCGTGCCCTCCAAACCACACCCACTAGTATTTTATATACTACTAGCTTGCCTTATTAGCCCACACGACACTAAAACCCGAACTCCATTTTCTGATACAAAATTCACAATTAAAAAATTCAAAATGGCTAAAGCCTGCCAAAATTTGGATGTAAATTTGGTTCAGTTGGCGGACGTATGCAAAAGTTATAGCAATTTTACCGGGACTACGTGTTTTTTAAAAATTACTCGGTACACACGGTAGATCCAATCTATAGTCGCGTGCCTATAAGACCACACACTATTAGTAAAATTAGTCTAGTTACTGGTGGCGTGCACTTTAAGGACATGCTACTAGTAACGGTTATACTAGTGGTGTGCCCCCAACCCCCACACCACTAGTAACATATTCTTATTCGGGCTCGACTATTTCACTCCACATACTAGTGGCATGGTTTTGGAAGAAATGACACAAAGTCTGTTATTACTTATTAGTGGTGTGGACACTTTTGCCAATAACCAGTGGTGTAGCTTCTTTTTAGCGCACCACTATTGTCGGACTTCGCATATAAGAATTTTCCTACTAGTTTTATTTTGATTACAGATGTGTGGGGTTTTGTTCAACTATATTGTTCTATATAATTCCATAATCTGATTTGTGCTAATGTTTATGAAAATTTATTTACTAGTACATGATGGAATTTTTTCTCGCTTTACATGGATATGTTTTCTTATATTATGGATTTCTTAGTAGAATAAGAAAAATGTTTGGAGAAAATATGCATGCAAAATTTTCTGATCCTACAAATCGAAGTAATGTACAATTGTTGCAATTTGTATCATAATCGTGCTATCTGGTTTCTTAACATAGATTAAGTTATGATAATGTATTCAGGTTTGGTCTTAATTATATTACAACATGAAGTTTCATCTAGATGTATAATCCTAGAACGCAAAACATGAGTAAACTGTTGTGGTTGGAAGAAGTTTTTTTTGTGTATTGTCGGAGTCTTCTAGAATAGAAATTTGATAGAACACCTGATAGTCCAGGGACGTCCATTTGGTTGTGGCAACGAGTTCTCCCACGAAACACAATGTTTACGGTAGATGTGGCTCCTAGCAGTAATACTTCTGAGATAGTAACTAAAATTTTGGTGTGTAGCCTCTCTTACAAAATAATATGTTGCTATGTTTCTTCAAGGGTGCACATAATTTACCTATCTCTCCTCATTTTTTCGCAAAATGCAAAACATATATAACTCTTCAAGACATCTAAATTTATCGGGGAAAAAGTCTTACCAACGTCTGTATTGATGCTTCTATAGCTCTCAGGAACACCATGCTCCTCCTATGCTGCTACTTTATGCTAGCTTCTTGGGTAGCTATAGCATAAACTGCGCCAGCATACAATTTTCATAGATTTTATATTAAAGCTCCCCTAGTTTTCCTTCGATCGAGAAATAGTCATGAAACTATACCGAGACAACAACGTCCTGGGAGGTAACAATAGTCGAAGGCGAAGGCACACCAATGGACCATATGGCACCCCTAAGGGGCATGGCAGCGAAGAGGGTAAGAGGTGGTCTATTTAGCACACTAGAGTTGAAAAGATGGCATTACAGTTTGAGGAAATAGTGATGTTAGGAGAGGCACAATTGATCCTGACACCCATTTCACATTGGATAGCCATAAATGGTATAGGCCTCTTGAGGAAATTCTTAAATAATTAACAAAATATGTTGCCTTAAAAGCATGTAGGTATCAAGTACAATTTCTTACCATTAAATAACTTGAAAGATGGTAAGAAAAATTATATAGGTTCTTGTAAGTATGCACAATAGAAACCATATGTTGATTGATCGACTGTGAAAAAATATCAAAAATTGTCTTCCATTTATCTTTACACAAAGAGAATAATAAATAAAATAATATCAAACATAAGGTATTAGGAAGGTTTCTTCTAGAGACTCTATAGTTCATGGAGAATTGTTATTCTGCCTAAATTCCCCTCTTCATCTTTGTTTTAGATATATACCCAAGTGCGTGGATTTTTCTGGATGGTGGCGGTTTCACTTATGCCTGTATTTTTAACACATGAATTTACTATTGCTAAATGTAGCTAATTGTGTTGGTATTTGTGTACCCTATTAATTCTGAATGACAAAGATATGCACAATTATCCATCCCAGATCAAGTAATTTACCTTTTTGGATATGTTATAATATACTAGCACATGACAAGCCATTTTTCTTGTGTTTTTTTATCCTTTGCATGTTGTCTTTACTTTCCAAGGAGAGTATATTTAAATTGATACCCTTTAATTGTGAAATTGTGAAAATAATACCCTATTTTAAAACTCTTTCCACATGTTACCCCTTAATTATGGCCTTGTAATGGCTTTGACCTTTTTTTTTACACTCTTAGACAAGTTCGACATACCAGTTTATGAGGATGAACTGACTGTACGGATATGTCGGGCCCAATAATATTTGTTGGGAGCAATCTATCTTCCCATAAATAGCGTGGTGTTTTACAGTGGCATCTATTTATCTTGATTTAAAACAAATGCTTATAATTTGATATGATTGGGATGAAATTTTAGTAGTTTAACATAGTTCATGATGCCCCCTAGAAAATGCGCCCATGACATTCAACCAGTTAGTTACCAACTTACCATGCCATTCTAATTAAGTGGTTCTGGTTGGTAAGTTTGGAAAAAAAAATATAAACTAGGGAAACAATTAGCGCAATATCACATTTAAGGTTCTAAATATGTCAAGATTTCTTTAAATGGGGTGGACACTATTGCCATATATTTGGGATGGAAGGTCGGGTTTAGGTGGGGTAAGTTTGATCCAAACTCGTGTACGACTCGGCTGCCCGGCCACTAGAGTAACCATATAAAAAAATGCACATATCTAAAGCAGCTAGATATCCGGGGAACAATGGAGGGCCATAAAAAGAACAACTTGACATGTAGTACATATATACATATGGTATGCAAATTATTTAATATACATGAGAGATAAAGATGAATAAAATTACCTTTGTTTGTTAGTGGTTTCGTCGATGCCTTCCATACTCGCTTATTTGTCATGCTTAGGTGGAATATGTCACCTAGGCCTTCTGATTAGTCTATGGTCACCTAGTTCGCTAATGTACTCATGGCCAAATGGGTTGGGTTGGAAAATATTGCAGTCGCCAGAAATGAAGTTAGAGGCGGGTCATATGGCCCCGATGAGGTTGCACGTATGCGTCAACACATAATCAAATCGCAATCAGGAGAGGCTAAACAGCCGGATCAATGGCTGAGAATTTGATATCCACGTGGAAGAGATCAAGCGTCAGCGGTGATTGACTCGCGCCTTCTCTTAATTCTCTAAAATAAAATATACGAGGGAAAGATAATTCGTCCAAGATTTACTCAATTATGGGCAAACGACATACGTTTTACTGCGCGCCGAGCTTGCTTCTTGCATGCTCGCGCGACGCCCGAGGCCCCTATCTAGCTAGTGTACTACTCGCGCCCTCGTGCATCGTCCTTCCAACCCATACATACATGTCTCGGTCGATGGAGAAATGGGGGACCGGCTGGAGAACCCTCTGTCATCTAGACCACCACACCTGCCAGCGAATCCAACGGCCTCATAGCTACACGTTCGTATGCTTCACGATGAGAATCAAATAGTGGCCTTGAGAACTAGATAGTGACCGTGCACGATATCTGTGACACTCCCCCCCCCCCCCGCCCCCGGCCTCCCCTCCTGCATGGAACTGGCGACCCCTTACCCTCGACATGTATGTGCGTTGCTGCCATCCACCGGTGTGACTCGGCTAGAGATCCTAAGTTCCTCACCCACACACGCTAGTTGGGTGCATTCCAAGACCGTAGGATCCACGTCAATTGGTCTTCTCTCCCATATGGGTGTCGAGGACCCTGCTCCCTCTCCAGATGTGTGTGCATCCTTGCATCGTCTCTCCTAAGATCATCATTGTGAAGAGGGATACACATGTCCTTTCTATTAAGGAACCAACACTAAATTTAAAAAATAAATAAATAAAGTGTGTTCCTTCCTTTACATACCAATTGGAATGAGTTCAATCTTCTTTTTTTCTTTTTTTGAACGAGGAAAAAGTTTTTCCTTTTGTATGGATATAGAATGAGCAAACATGAAGTACCAAGCAAAAGACCGCTTCAATGATCGGGTTAGCACGGTCACACTAGCTACTAGTGTCATCTAACTCGGTTGTTGAGGGGGGCAGCTAGCGTCCTATCACCTTGTACCAACCGGGCGTTTCAGATGATGGGTTGACACGTGGCATAACGGCCAAGCCATCAGAAGCGCTAAACAGCCAGATCAACGGCTGAGAATTTGGTATCGGCGTGGAAGAGAGCGAGTGTCATCAGCGATCGAGTCGTGCCGCCTCTTAATTCGCTGTAATAAAACGGTTCCATCTGGCCAGATATCGAGTCCAAGATTTACTCAATTATGGGAAAACGACATGTGTTTTACGGCGCGGCCAGCTTGCTCCTTGCATGCTCGAGCGTCGCCCGAGGCTAGCTAGCTGGTGTGCTCGCGCCGCTGTGCATCGTTCGTCCATCACATGCATCTACAGATCTCAGTCGATGGAGAAACGGCCGGCTAGAGATCCTAACCCACACAAGCCAGCTGGGGACATTCCAAGACCGTAGAATCAACGTCCATTGGTCTTCTCTCCCATATGGATGTCGTGAACCGTGCTCCTTCTCCATATGTGTTTATACTCTTTGTTCAAAAGTAGGGAGATTTTGAAAAAGTAAATAAGATGAAATGGAACCGTAGCCAAGTAGGCTTTGATGACGTTCAAGCCTCGGGCATACGAGGAAGATTTTCATATGTGGCCAACAACTTTCCAAAGGAATCTATCACATTGGTCATCGTCTCTACTAAGCTCATCATTGTGAAGAGGGATACGCATGTACTTTCTATTAAGGAACCCACAATAAATTCAATAAATTCTACAAAAAAGTGTGTTCCTTCCTCTGCGTACCAATTGGAATGAGTTCACTCCTTTTTTACTTTCTTTTTTTTGAAACAAGTCAATCCTTTTGTATTGATGTAGAATGAGCAAACATGAAGTACCAGGCCTAAAAAGGGAAAAAAGTACAACTCGGGTCGACGACTATGTTGCCCTAGCAACCATAGTCGACACTATAGGTTACTACGAGATGCGGCGGTCTTAGCTCAATAGAAATGAGAATTAATTCCATGTTTCTCTTTATTACTACCTATACTATTCTCTAAAAAAATCCCGCTCCATGGATCGGGTTAGCCCGGTCACACTAGCTACTAGTGTCATCTAACTCGGTTGTTGGGGGGAAGCTAGCGTCCTATCACCTTGGACTGGTATGTTCGAATGGTGGGTTGAAACGTGGCGGAACGGCCAAGCCATTCGAAGCGCTAAACGGCCGGATCAACGGCTAAGAATTTGAAATCGACGTGGAAGAGTGAGCATCGGTAACGATCGAGTCGCGCCGTTTCTTAATTATCTATAATAAAACGGTGCCATCTATATATATTGGCGCCAGAAAATCCGTCCAAGGGCTTCTGATTGGAGTGGTGTATGGTCACCTTGTTCGCTAATGTACCCATGGCCAAATGGGTTGGGTTGGAAAATCTTGTAGTGGCCAGAAATGAAGTTAGAGGTGGGTCAAATGGCCCCTATGAGATTGCACGTATGCGTCGACACATAGTCAAATCGCAACCAGAAGAGGGTAACCATGCATGCAACCCCTAAACCCCTCACCCGTGTAGTCCTCGTGGACCCTTCCCCCTCTCCTCATGTGTGTATATAGTAGCCAAGCAAGCTTTGATATCGATGAATATTAATATC